>OX638260.1:9546777-10019277 GCA_951806755.1 Brenthis hecate
TAAAGCTTTATCAATAGCTACTAAACAAACAGAGAGAAAAAAAAACTGTTTTTGTATTAGATAAAATTCCTTTTTCCTAATTAAGATTCAATACACAGGGTGACTATATATAATCTGAAGTAGCATAAGCTACTGTTAGTAGCTTATTTGCAACTTGTCTAGGTCATCTTATATATTTATTGATATTTCTGTTCTATTTAATTATTATATGTAAAATGATACCTTGTTTAAACTCCACTGATCTCTTACAGAACGTTCGTCGTTTGGACAAATAAGCACTCAGACAACGAGATTTCTTACGGCATTTTGTAAAATGTAAATAATTACAGATACTCGTACCTACATTATGTTAATACTGTATAAGATAGCTTAAAATAGGGTAGAGACGATTTCATTAATATATTTTTAAGCCAATTTAACGAACACGACGACACGCTTGGCTCAGTTTATAGTGAACCAACTTGCTGTGCCAGCGGTCGCGGGTTCGAGTCCCTCTGGGGGCATTCATCTGTGTGATGAACACGAACGTACTCCAGTCATGGGTGTTTATATTTATAATATGTATGTATTTAAAGTTATATATGTGTAGTGTATCAATTATCTGGTATCCATAGCACAAGCCTCGTAGCTTACCATGGAAATAGATGGTGCTATGTGTTAATGTCCCAACATATTTTATTTTATTTATTTACTTTTGCCATTTTTTTTCACATTTCAGAAAACTTTTACGTTTACCCCAAAGATTCACCTTGTGCAAAATGTTTTACCACAATTTTGTTATTTTATGTTATACTAGCTGCTCACACTCGCTTCGCTCGGGTTCGTCTCTAGAAAAGCACATACAGATCTACCCCACGGGAACCGTTCATTTATCAGTTTGACAAATGTTCGACGTGATTCTTTAAATTGGCATTACTTTTTTATTTATTAACCGATTGACTTGAAACAAACATTAAATGTTAAGTGAAGCTTACCACAATATATTAGTGAAAACCATATCTAAATCGGATAAGTCGTTTCTGAGATTAGCCTGCACAAACGCACAGACAAACAGATAATTATTGTTTTGGGTGCTATTTGCGTTTATAAAGATCCCAATAATATTTTTTCTCATATATCTCCCATGTACAGACAGCGATCCATTACATTTTTACTATTTGTATAGATAATAAACGTTTAAAACAAAGTTTATTCGTTACCAAAACTTTCTATATATGTGAATACTCAATTCCTTTGTTATTCTCATATGTAGCTGGTTTATTAGTTGTATTACGAAAGATAGCTGGAATCAAGATAACATTTTGGATAACGCAAGTTTCAAACAAACCTGGTTTCCAATTAAGAAGTTGCTTTGCACCGTTATTGTTAACCTACGTGCATGCTGCGATTGTTCTATCGAATCAATATTTGTCCATGTAAGGTTACTTTACTCTAAACTACATTCCACTATAAATGTATCGTCATGTATGAAAAGCAAATAAACAAAAAAACAGGTGTTTTCGACGACACGTTTGGCTCAAATTGTAGTGCGGTCGCGGGTTCGAGTCCTGCTGGGAGCATTAATTTGTGTGATGCGCATGAATATTTGTACTCCAGTCAAGGGTGTTTATATTTATAAACAAACAAACACACTTTCTCATTTAATGTAATATTAGTATGGATTCTGTTTTTACTCGACTACGCTAAAAGTACGGTAATGTTTCTAAGTGTACATGTACATGTGTGTATGTATGTAATTTTTTAATTATAGCAGTCACCTAAATAGCTATGTACATGCAAAAAAAACATTTTAACGCAGTTAAGTGAATTATTATTTTGTATTACTGTAATCTTTATTTACTTTTATGTACTTTCAAATTTTTTTAGGCTTCCGGGTTCCAGGGCTTAATAATCATGGTGAATATATTCAAAAATTTTGTTTGGTCCAAACCAACTGCGTATTAAAATCTTAGCAGAAATTATTCATGTTAAAATTAAGTTAAATCAAAATTAACTTAATTCGAGTGCACTTTACAAGCACTCTCTTTTTTTATTATTTTTTTATTCAATATTAGAAATTCCTAATACTTTAAAAACTGTCAAATTGACAACTCATTACGGTTCAGAAGATACCTTTTAAAAGTAAGATGGACGTATAGACAGCCAACTCGTAAAATTGTGCGTATATATTTTTATTTAATTTATTATTAGTAGGCAGAAAATATAAAGCACTGATAATCCAATGGTAACGTGCTCCCTTGGGAAACCAAGTGAACCGAGCGGGTTCAAATCCCGGGTATCACACCTCTTATATTTTTATGTGCGAATTATATCTGACATGATTGCCACTTATCTTACGGTGAAGAAAAACATCCTGAGGAAAGCTGCATGTCTGAGAGAACCTAGCCAGTTTTCGAAAGACATAAGAAGTCTGCCAGCAACTGCTAACGTGGTGGACTATAGCCTGAACCCCCTCGTATTAAAGGGAGGCCCGTTCCTTACAGTGGGAAGTTCAAGAAAGGGCTGAATACAACATATTGGTATGCTAGGTATATGTATATTAGTAATATATAATAAAATACATAAGAAAATAAGCAAATGTAAGTAGTATAATAACAAAACGAACCCACTGTCGTAGTTCAGTACAAGTTTGTATCTGATCTGGACATAGGTGGGCTGGTGCGATGCCAACTTGCGCTTATTCTATCTTAAACTTTGTCATCATTGTGTTATCGACTTCACTAACATGTTGATCCAAGTTTCGTATGATAAAGTTATTTTCTTATAATTGTTATTAGTTATGCACGCGGTTTTACTTGTTTTATTAGTGGTAGTATTTATATACCTATAAATAAGCAAAGCCCAAACACTCAAAACAGTTACAACAATACCTTCTACTCTCTTCTGACCAATTTTTTTTTAGTTAGTAAAGTCTTATTAATAAATTAGAAACAGTTAGTTATTTGTATAGATAATATGTTATTTTACCAGCCTTATGCGTTTTACTACAGAACCTAACCTAGGATACTAGCAGTAGAAAAATTGGCTCATATTCGAAGAAATATCGCGGTGAAACGCGGACGCGCTGTACTAGTCGGTTCGTAATAAAAATGTTTACTCTCATTCATTTCATAAGGAAAATAAAAATGTTAAAGATTGAAATTTGAGTATAATTTTTCTGAGAATCGCATACATTTGACTAAAGTATTACTAAAAAAATTAACATAACTTATAACAGGTAAGTGACTCTTCAAAAATTAAAAGCGGCTTTTAAGGCATTTCGAAAAATATATAAGCTCAAATTTAATATCCAACAAGTGCTATTTATCGTTGCACGAATCCTACTTCATGCTTTACAGTATATATTTTTTTTTATTTTTGCTCAGTTTTGTTGGACTTTTGGTCTGAATTAAACGTCTTCTTCTACATGCCACAATATTTTCTGTATATTTACGTGAATATTTGACATTTTCAATAATATTATTATTTCTTTTTTGGTTAATTACTGGATTTGTTGATTTATTTTGATTTTTGGTTCTTTATGTAAGAAAATCCACTGTTGAACTCAGGCCTCATCATCAAAGATTTCCATGACAGCATCCCACATTATTACATTCTTATCCTGTACATTTTTCCGTAGAATATTACGAAATTCATTACTTTTCAAGGGCTTTAAGTATCGGTTCTCGATCCCCTTTCAAAAGTTCCGCCGTAATTCTATCATCGCCCGGTACTTTGTTGTTTTTGAGCAGTTTGAAATCCAGACTAACGTCGTGAAGGACTAAGTCCAGCGTAAGCTATATTAGCCACCTTAAACAATTTGAAATAAAACTGTCTTTTTGGATTTTTTTCTTGGATTTATTTTTATTTTTAACAAACAAAAATAAATCTATCCCACGGGAAGCATAGATTTTTTCGAGATAAAAGTAGCCTTTTTGTTATTCTGATGTATGAACTATATTATATAATACTATACTAGTATTATATTAACTGCCTCGGTGGTGTAGTGGCTAGCATGTACGGCTGCACACCCGGAGGTCCTGGGTTCGAGTCCCGGGTCGGGCCAAGTTTAGTTATTGAGTCTTTCTGTATAAGTAAGCCCCAGTAACAGCCCGGAGTTGGGAAGTTGGCGGTGATTCACCCCCGTGCCTCGGAGAGCACGTAAAGCCGTCGGTCCTGCGCCTTAACTCTCACTGGTCGTGTCTCGTGTCGTCCCACCGGAGTATGAGAGTGACAGGAATAGAGAGTGCACTTGTGTCTGCGCGTACACTTGTGCACTATAATATCTTCTGCGCAGTTGGCTAGTCTCAATGAGATTGGCCGCCGAGACCGGAATCGGTCAGGAGAACATCATCGTCATCATCGGTATTATAGTAGGGTTTCATTAAAATCCAATCAGAAGCTGTTGTGTACTAAGCTGTATAAGTTACTATAGTTTTTTTTTTACTATCCCACGGGAACTCTTTAATTATCCGCTATAAAAAGTATCTAAAATGTTGACCGATATCATAAGGTATCACCATCCATTTCATTTAAATCGGTGCGATAGTTCCAGAGATTAGCCCGTACAAACAAACAAACAGAGAAATAAATCCGCGACAAAATCCGAAAACATAATTTTATATATAAATATAGAATAGAGATTTTCATTTAAAAGTAACTTTTAACTTATAGTATTGTAGATTCAGTTCTAATAATTTCTTGAAAACGTCAGTTTTCTTTAAGCACTTAGCTGTAAGTACTGAGATCGATGGTAACTGAGTGTTTGCTACTCCTTGCTCTTAAAAGAAATTACTACTTTATTGTATACTAGCTTTATTCTATGACTGTGAGTCTACTTCTTATTTTATCTATACTAATATTATAAATAGGCAAAGTTTGTTTGTGATTTGTCACATTGTAGGTAGTAATCTCTGGATCTACTGAACCGATTTAGATTAAAAACTTTTTAACAAAAAATAAAACCGACTTCCAAGCACTAAAATGTAAAAAAATAACTAAACGGAGGTTTTCATTTAGAATAGATACCTAATCAGATAGTTTCGAAGTCGGTGCCAGCCGATGCAGAGCAAATCTAATATATTTCGATACGTAAAATACATATTTACTCGTACCTATTAGATATTCATATCTTAAAATATTGTAGGCTATTATTAGACACTCAAGCAAGAGGGTAAGTCCCTGGTTTTAATTGTTGTGTACATTCAAAGATTTTAGTTATTAAAACTATTAGCCAGATAAAGGTTTGAAGCCACAATAAGCCATAACGTGCTTTATAAAGACTGATATTTCATGCAGAACGAATACATAACATTTTCATTCTGAGCGATGAGAAAATGTAAGGTCGTAGTTCAGCAAAATTCATGACATTCTTTACTGTAAAAGTCAAATAGTTTGACTTCAAGTTACATCTATACTATAGAATTCAAGAAATATAAAATTTTCCATAGAAATACAATTTTTAAATCGCTTATACGCTTTTGTATACGAGTACTTATGACAGTTTACTAGACACGTGAGAGATAAGAATAAAATTGTACAATATCTACGAACATTCTGTGACCAAATTTCTTTTTATTAAATTTGATTTTACTAGTAACGTCAAAACAAATATATTAATTACTTTAAAATTTCACTTAGACGTTATATTGTATAAAGAATAATTAGCAACTCTCACTCTATGTATCCTATATTATGTTGACCTGGATTACTTATTACCAGTTATTATCATACCAAATTTCATCAAAATCTGTCCATTAGTTTTCTCGTAATACGTTCCCAGACAGACAGAAATTCTAAAAACTATAGATTCAGCCTCTGTTTCGATAATAATAACTATTTAAATAGTAGGAGTAATATTCAGCCCTTTTTAACGTCCCACTGCTGGTCACATGCCTTCCTTCAGTACGAGGAGAATCAGGCCATATTCCACCACGCTGGCTAAGTGCGGGTTGTCGGACTTCACACGTCTTTTAAACGCGCTTGCTTGGGAAACCGAGTGATGCGGGTTCAAATCCCGGGTCTCGCACCTCTGTCGTGCCTCTAAATGTTTTTAAAATTAGTCGGAATTATACTCGCATAAACTTAATAAAAAACGGTTTAAGTTCGAGTCTGAATCGCACATCGAGAATTCCGTAACTTGAAATATTATTTTTGAAGCAAAAACTTCTATAGGCAGGTTTGGATGGGAAGTAAATTCATGTAAGTCGTCATCGACATGGTCACGTGACGTGTTAACGCTAACACTCAGAGTGCCGACACATGTCAAAACCAGATAAATGTAAACAGTTTTAATTTACAAATTTGAACTTAAGATCATACAATTAATTTGAAAATCCAAAAATAACAACTGTTTGTTAATAGTTTTAAGTTTTCACTTCTGTCGGCGGTCCTCGTGGCTGTTTTTTTATAATATTTTGTTTTAGCTTACGCTATTTATCAAATTGTTTTAAAAAAAAGTTTAACTAATTATTCACATTATTGACGGCATAAACGAGTTTGTATGTCATATTGTTTCTATAAGAAACAAAATTACTTTTGCGGCCAACTGCTCGGAACCGAATAGATATATTGCATACCTATATTCTGTAAAAAACTTAACGTATTTACCCAAAAAAAATTTTGTTAAAAATATTCTTCGATCCCTATTATCTATTTTTTTTTTAGAATTTTTCACTTCATACTTTAATTGTTTACTTCTTTGAAAATATAATTGGCAACTATTGGCCAAACAAAAAGTGACTTAAAAACATCTACTTTAAAGACTTATACAGAGATACAGACGAACATAAATAAATTATAAGGGTTCCGTTATTGCTTTTTGACAACGGAATTCTAGAATATTATACGAGGTCGTGCTTATATAAGACGCGTAATCGTAAGCGTCAAATCTCCATACTATGTATCCCGAGGGAAAACAACCACAGAGCTAGATAATTTCCTTGGAAATCTCGTAAAACACAATCGTAGGCGATTTAATTTTTGCTTTCATGTACACATTTTAGAATAACAAGCTACTTCACCTGACTTTACTCGGGTGCATCCTTAGCTGCCTAACAATACCACACATATTTAGTATATACATATACATACCAGCCATACAACATACATGCATTGTATGACTTATTCAAAAAAATCGATTATTTTTTCTAAATCCCGTGTATAATAATAGGTTTAGTAAATTAAGGAAAGATGCCAGTAAAAACTGGAACTTTTAATCTATACATAGGTATAATAAATTCTAAGTCAAATCGATACATTAAATAGTTTTTGGAAAATCTTATTGAAATAGTCATTATTATCGATACAGAAGCCGAAACTATAGTTTTTAGATTTATATTTGTATCTATCTGTCCGTCTGTGAACGCATCACGGGAAAAGCACTTGACAGATTTTAATGAAATTTGGTACGATAATAGCTGGTTATGCAGGTCAACATATAGGATACTTTTTATGAAAATATCTCATCTCTGAGAAATCCCTACTAACCGTTAAAACTTACTTTAGAGGATGAACCCGACCAGAGCTATGGTGATTAGTTAATTTAAAAATAAAACCGAAACAAGTTCGATAGTGAAGGTAACATGTTCACGCTCTATTCGATTTCATTGAACATGTCACAGGTGACTAACACTCAAATAGTACTTTATACTACAAATAAAATTAATATGCAAATTAGCCACACATAACCAAGGACGAATTCCCTTTCCACGTTCCTTGATGCGAATTTCATCTACAATAAAATAGTAGAGGTCAATTCTGTACTGTGTTTTCCTCTTTTTTTGATGAGCTTTCAATATACATTTACATTTGTGATACACTATCGACTCACCCTCGCTTCGCTCGGGTTCGTCTCTACGTAGCGCTGGATTTAAACTAGGGGCACTCGGGGCTAGTGCCCAGGGCGGTAAAATTCGGAGGGTGAGTAAATTTTTTTGTTTTCGCGTTATCGAAAATGCTTTTTTTATTTCCCAAAAAAATAATAATTAAAAAAAATAACTAGTACCTTTTTCGAAAAATTGAAATCATTTATAATTTTTTTTTCCATTTTTCAAAAAATTTACCATTTTTAAAAAAATTAAACTTTATCGAAACTTTACTTATTTAATGCTAAATTTCGATAATATGGCGGTATTTTTTACTATGCCCAGGGTGGTGCTAAGGTTAAATCCGGCACTGTCTCTAGGTATGTTTTATCGGTTAGTATTGAATTGAATAAATAGACTATAAATATTGTAATACATAGGTACGATGAGTTGTTGTGGGTTGTATTGTAACATGTTTTCCCGTGGGAATGAAATAAACTCCCACGGTAAGAAGTAGCCTATGTCATTCTCCACCCGTCACTTTGTTTCGACGTGAAAGAAGAACAAATAAACAAACAAACACACTTTCACGTTTATAATATTAGTATGGATGTATCAGACAATAGTAAACTTAAATTAATAAGCTTTATAATCTAGAAAAATATTTCAATTTTTGGTTAGAAAGTTTTACAAGATCTAACTCAAGTCCTACTATTCACCTTCAAACGTCATCAGGTAATGTCGTTACGTTTTTCGATTTGGCGGTATCAACTTATTATATTATCATACAGATTTAACACAATAAGTTTTAAATGGATTCAAGAGTCAGAAATAGATTAAGATTGATTTCTAAGATTTAATTATGTAGTTACTTATAGTTAGCTAGTTTTTTCTCTATGTTGGGACATTAGCACACAGCACCATCTAGTTCCATGGTAAGTTTGACAAGGTTTGTGTTATGGATACCAGATAGTTGATACACTACACATATATAACTTTAAATACATACAATATACATGTTATAAATATAAACACCCATGACTGGAGTACAAATATTCGTGCTCATCACACAAATGAATGTCCCCAGCGGGACTCGAACCCGCGACCGTTGGCACAGCAAACAGGATCACAACAAACTGAGCCAAATATGCCATCTAAATAAAGTTTATAAAAAGAAATAGTTTTCCTAAAATGAGAGAAGAAGTACACGTATAAATTGAGATATTTATTTATTAGACAAAGGGGCAAACTCTTGAGGCTTAGACGACATTAAATAATGAAGAATAGGAATTTCAATTCAATTCAATTCTCTTGTCAACGATGAATGATGATTCAAAGTGTACCAATTGAGCACAAATTACTTTGCCAATGTCACGTAAAATAAAAGAGATTTCTAATTTCTAAAATTCATAGATAGAATGTTAATATGATATTATTTTTTGATATATATACTTCAACGATTGCAGAAAGACATTGTGGGAACCCTCTGTATTGTCTAAAAAGATGTACTAACACACAGCACTATCTAGTTCATTCATAGAACATTCATACAGTCATAGAGTACAAACATTCATGCTCATCACGGTAAAAAAACGCCCCCAGTACGACTCGAACCCGCGACCGCTGGCACAGCAAGTATGGTCACTACAAACTGAGCCAAACATGTCATCATACTACTTTGTAAGTTCTGCTCTTTTTAACTTTCAAAGTTCAAAAACACAATTCAAGAAATCGTAAATTTAAAACTTCCTGCACCGTATTCTACAAGATATTTTGTCTCAAACCTACAAACCTACATGTATACATAAGTTATCAACAAAACAAAGATGCAGCTCTCCAAGGCAGCGTGAAATTGAAATTTGCACCGAGTTTATTCTAACTTAACCAAGGCAGATAGTAATCGTACCGCAATATGACATATGAGAAATTGCATACGAATGCGTTTACATTTCAATTTTTCGTCAAGGATTTCTTTTTAATCTACTTTGATTAGAGATTTGCGAAAATTGAATGGCAGTTGAAATTTTCTGTGGAAATCAGTAATACCGGCTAGCTAGCTGACAGCTATTCTTGTAGGCGTGATAAATATTATACAGAACTGCCTTGTTTTTCAAGTAGCTAGCAAGTACATTGTACGGCTGTACACCCAGTAGTCCTAGGTTCGAGTCTTAGGTCAAAATAGGACCAAGTAAAATAATTTTGTTTTTCTTTTAAAAAACTATTAATAGCAACTCGGAGTTTGGATATTGACAAACAATCCCGTGCCACAGTAAGCACAATAGGCCTAATTTCTTCAAGTAAAAGGAATGATAGTACACATATGATGCTTGTTGAGAACACACACTTCTGTATCATAAATCCTGATACCTGGATGCCTGTATTATTATTAGGTATACACATCTTTTTCACTTAATTAGTTCCATTGAAAAAATACTTAATAGTAAATATTTAAAACTTTCTTCAGATTTACACGAATATTTGTCATGTTCTTAAATAAAACTGTAGAGGTCAAATGCCTGTATATAGAAATAAAAACTTTTTAACAAAAAAATAAAAACCGACTTCAAACAAAAGCACTAAAAAGTAAAAAATAACTGATTGGTAGTTTTCATTTACTATACATACCTAATCAAATAATTTCGAAGTCGGTGTGCTTTGCTTTGTATCGGCTGGCACCGGCTTCGAAATTATTATTATTTCATCTATTTATTCGCATTATAAAACGCACTGAAGCCAGTTAGTTTCTGAAAAACGAAACCGGATTGCTCATACTTATGAAAAGCGCGTAAATTATAATAGATGTAAAATCAGCCTTATTCAAACACGTACTTATACATGCTATTATGGCAAATCCTCCCATCAACATATTATTATATCTATGCTAAAATTACAGATTACGTAAAAGCAAAAGCTGTTTTAAAGAGTAATTAAGATACATAATATTTTATGCCACACATTGTATGACTCCAGTAACGCTCCTTCCTCTAGAAAAATGGGATATTTTGAATAATTTCAAAGTTATATGATGAAACGACCGCGATAAATACGCTTTATCGTGTTTTACGAGCTGCTTGTTTATTTATATATTCTTACATATTTTTCCCAAACTTGCATAAATAGTAAATTATGAAACATTCTTGTATTAGTTTCTATGTATATTTTTGGAATTTGGGATTTAATTTCATCCAAACATAAACATAACGTACGTTGTATTCAGTCCTTTTTAACGTCCCAGAGCTATGCACGGGCCTCCCTTCAATACGAGGGGGATCAGGCCATAGTCCACCATACTCGCCAAATGCGGATTGGCGGACTGAGCGTGTATTTCGAAAACTTACTAGGTTCTCCTACTCTCACGATGATTTTCTTCACCGTAAGGCAGGTGATAATCATGTTGGATATGATTAGCACATGAAAATATCTGAGGTTCGAGATCTTGGATTTGAATCCTCTTCACTGGAGGTCCCCAGCGATTGGGCACCACTGGGCTACCACTGGCCAATGTATGTACGTTATGATATCGTAATACAGGTACATATTATCAAGTTAGACTTAACTATTTTTTTAAAATAAATATCAATAATCAAACTTGCCGATGAAGTTAAATATTATTTTGCTTCATCTATAGCACAACAATTTTTCTCTGGTAAGAGCGAAACATGATTTACATACAAATTTTCATACTCCATTACACTTCACTCGTAGTCGTTTATTTTTGACAAATTCCTTTTAAAGCACATCTATCCCTCTAAAGCACAATGATTTTGTGTATATTTGTATATGTATTAAATCACTAAAATTTTAACGTATGTGACGAAATTAAATGATTTACGTTTTCCATTTCGATACGCAACAGTTTTTTTTTTAATTTGGAGATTTTTTTTAAGTCTGTTTTAAAACTTTTTTTTTTTTTGTTTTTATTTTTCCATTTGTACTACTACTACTGCTAGTGTAGTCTTAGTTACAAAAAAAGAGTTGTAGAAGAAAATATTTTAAAAATACAGTAGATAAAAAATCAACAATCCCCTATTTTTTACACTTAGGGGTGGATTTTCTTTTTCAAATTTAAATGGGACCAATTTTGAGGTATACCCTCTCCAACAAAAATCATCAAAATCGGACTAAACTGTAAAAAGCTATGAAGTGATGTTGTGATGAGTTATGAGTTATGAATGGTCAGACATAAAAAAAATATATGTATATACGTGTCGAATTGAGAACCTCTTTTTTTCATCGCTCAAAAATATTAAAAAACATATAAATAAAAACCATATTTATGAAGAAATTCTTTAAATTGCTGTAAAAACTGCATCAAATTTTATTGCAAAGTTATTCAGATTTGTACGCTCAGCGTAAAACCGACAAAAGGACGATGGGATGTAGGAAATTGGTCATCTTATTTGTATTTTATTTATATAAGACTAGAAAAGATTCAAATACACACATTCATTTTTATATATACACAAGCAAAACCCGCGGCTTCGCTCGCGCTAAAACTACAAAAAAATCTCTGAAATAGAAGTTTCATACAAACTTTTATCCCCTATTTCACCCCATTACAGGATGTATTACCAAAAAATACTAAAACACGTATTATTTAATTTTATTGAAGAGCATTAATACCAAGTTTAAAGTAATTCTGATCATAAATATTTTTTTGGATTGTAACATAACGTGTTTTCTCGTGGAAATTAGGTAATCTCCCGCGGTAAAAAGTAGCCGATGTCACTCTCGAGCTCTCCAACTATCTCCACACAAAAAATCACGCGCCAATCCGTCACTTCGTTTCGACGTGAAAGAAGGACAAACAAACAAACAAACAAACAAACGAACGAACGAACGAACGATCGATCGATCGATCGATCGATCGATCGATCGAACGAACGAACGAACGAACGAACGAACGAACGAACGAACGAACGAACGAACGAACGAACAAACAAACAAACAAACAAACAAACAAACAAACAAACCAACAAACAAACAAACAAACAAACAAACAAACAAACAAACAAACAAACAAACAAACAAACAAACAAACAAACAAACAAACAAACAAACAAACAAACAAACAAACAAACAAACAAACAAACAAACAAACAAACAAACAAACAAACAAACAAACAAACAAACAAACAAACAAACAAACAAACAAACAAACAAACAAACAAACAAACAAACAAACAAACAAACAAACAAACTAACTAACTAACTAACTAACTAACTAACTAACTAACTAACTAACTAACTAACACACTTTCACATTTATAATATTATAGTATGGATAATATTTAATTGATGATAACCAGGTATACATAGATCCACTTCAGATGTCTGTTGAGTATCCCCAGCTCTTCTCATACGATTGACGGACGCTCATACAGTCGGTATTATAAGATGCCGATATCTTCTCTGTAAACTGAGATTGCTTATTGCACTATATAATTTATTGAATTTATAGTAGTTGTAAAAGGTTTTATTATAAAGTCCATTTTTAGCTTAGACTCGAATTAAATATTTCTATCGTCATAATAACTTTTAACGATTCCACAATACTTAGAGCGTAAATTTAATATTATAGATAGACTATTAGAGATAGTAATAAATAAAATTGAAAATTAATAAAAAAATAATAACATAAATTCATTTCACGTTCATTATTATTAAAACATCAATAGTATTATAATTATACGTAAAAAAGTATTATATACAAGCTTATGTTACTTTGAAATAAGTGTGTACTAAAGTGTTAAAATCACCAAAAAATACCATAATGAGTCTCTTCCACAACAAACCTTTTTCTCTCACAGAAAACAGAAGGAGTTACAAGGATTTTGCAATATGGAACATTTCATCATCACCACTAAAGATCGAGTGAGCAAAATTAACTCATAAACCCTTATTGCACTCATGTCTCTTTCATACTTGTGTTTAAAAATCAAAGAAACCTCAGTAACATCGACCTCAAAGAGAACGCTGCAAAAACATTCGAGTGAGGATTTTTGGGCTGTCGTCACACCGTCATGTAACAATTTACACAGTATATATATATATATATATATATATATATATATATATATATATATATATATATATATATATATATATATATATATATATATATATATATGCAGTACAGTATTACTTAGAATTAAGCAATTATATATAAAATACAAACCAACAAATTTCCACTTAAAGATCTATACATATAATAAAAATCTAACTAAGTCAAATCTGTACATTAAATATTTTTTGGGAAATCTAATTGAAATAGACATTATTATCGATACAGAGCCCGAATCTATAGTTTTTAGAATTTTTTTCTGTCTGTCTGTCTGTCTGTCTGTTACCGCATCACGAGAAAACCACTAGACAGATTTTGATGAAATTTGGTGTGATGATAGCTGGTTATCCGGATCAACATATAGGCTACTTTTTACCGCGGGAAAATATCTCATTTCTGAGAAAAAATACAAAAACACAAAAATTGCATTGTAAGATTATACTAATATGTAATACCTACGAATTAGGTTTTTTGTCATCTGAACGCGGGCGGAGCCGCGGGCAATGCTAGTATTTAATAAATTAGAGCAGTAACAATGAAAAAAAACAAAACAATTAACAAACATGGAAAAATAAGATAAACCTATTATATTAATTTTTTGAATTCCATATACTCTTTAACATATATTTTTTTTCTTTCATATTTTTCCCCCAATAAAAAAAAGTTACATTTTTTTATTAATTTGTTTGTTGTCTTATACATTAAGGTCTCTGAAGACCAAAAGAAACATTTACGTACATACATACATAAGCGGGCGGATGACGGCTAGTTACTATATATCCGAAACTTATTGCAACACATATACAACGAAAATACACCATAATTTTATAAAATGTCTTTTCCATTCTACTTGATATTGGTGGAGCAATCTGTACTCAACTGGCACAATTTTATAAAATGATCTCTGAATACCTCTCATTCATCATTCTCAATTCAATTCTCTTGTTAATGGCGCCAACATTCTTAGAAGACTATTAATCTAATTCACAGTTTTAACTATTTAAACAAAGTTATATACGTAAGCTTGTAAAAACTGTAAAATATAAAAAAGAAAAAACTGAAAACAACAACAGCGTTACATACTAAGCCACGTTTACAGGTAATAATTACGCGACACAGTTTCAGACACGCGACTGAGGTTGAATCGGTTATACGATCCGCTGACTGAGATTTAACCCTTTCACTTCCGTAAGGGCTAATTCCGTCCACAGACATCTTTTTATATGAAACAGAAAAGTCATTTACTTAAAATCTAAACTCTAGTAGCAAAGCCTCAGAACATACCATTTACCTAAGAACATACTATAAATTACTCTGGATCGTAGCCTATATATGCACTATATTCCATCTAAATCTGTCAAGCCATTTAAGCGTGAATATGTACTAAACATACACTAACCCACAGAGAAACAGAAACTTTCGCTTATGATAATTAATCAATCAAAAAAATATATAATATTAGTGCGATTATAAACTAACTAGTAGTGTATAATAAATATCAAACAAGCCAATATCACCCCTGCATTGTCTAAGCATTACATTGATGCTATCATTAATAGTAATCTATAGACAGCCCATTTATCATAATCGTCTTTATAACTAGCGGCTCACCCTCGCTTCGCTCGGGTTCACCGCTGGGAAAGCAAAAACAAACCTATCTCACGGGAACCGTACATTTTTCCGGGATAAGAAGTAGCTTATGTAACATAAATCATTTACAACAAGCATCTTATCCTTATTACTCCAGATCGAAATATATTTGTGTATCAAATTTTAATTCAAACATGTCAATTATGAATTGTCAGTTTTATAAAAACAAACACCACTTCATAATCTTTAGCCTTCAAATACTGTACTAGATAACACTCAACAGTTACTTTTTTGGAGTAACTTTATTTTAATACAACACATAGTCTCGTAAAGTTTTATTTATTTATAACCCATTGAAATAAAACAAATACTAAATGTTAAGTGATGCTTATCACAATACATTAATGAAAACTGCATACAAATCAGTTGAGTCGTTTCTGAGATTAGCGCACACAAATGTACAAACAAACAGACAAGAATTCTAAAACTCATTGTTTTGTGTTTTTTACGAGTTGATAATTTACGAGTATTAACATAGAGACCCCCCGATAATAGTTATTTTCAAATATCTTCCATGTACAGACAGCGATTTTACTTTTATTTTATGTATAGAAAATGTCGGTCATGAAAGAGAAATAGGTATAAAAACATCGAAGTCCCAGAAAAAGAGAAAATATTGTTGGATATATTTGACAGCGAAGCGGAAGGGTTAACTGGATTTATTTACTATGCAGCTATAAATTGTTTGTGTGAAAAATTGCATAGCGTGCGTTGAAAAATATTTTTAGAATTGTTTTATTACATGTAAATATTTATAGCAAGAGGTTGGTGACATGAGATATGAGGAGAAGATTGTAGACGGCGCTCTTATTAAAAACTACAGATTAGTTACTTAGCCGGGCTACTTTTTAGGAATTGAGTTCCGTCCTTAGTTACACTTTAAAGCTTAGTATATTTTTCTCAGAAAGCAAATATTTTCCCGCAGATCCGGATAACAAGCTATCATCATACCAAATTTCATCAAAATCTGTCCTAGTTTTCTTGTGATGCGTTCCCAGACAGACAGACAAAAATTCTAAAAACTATAGATTCGGCGCCAGAGAATGATTATTTCAATAAGATTTTCCAAAAAATATTTCATGTACAGATTCGACTCAGAATTTTATTATAATATGTATACTTATATAAAAATAGGCAAAGACAAAACAGTTCAATACCTTTTTCTCCTCTGTATAACGATTCTCTTTTCTTTGTTAGTTTAGTAGCTATTGACAAGCTTTAGTGTTAACTGTAAAAAAAATTGGAAACACTTCGTTTGTTTTTTATATCTGTAGATAGATAAATAAAAATTCTATTCATAGATATTTACCTCAAATTTTCAATAATAATTATTATGGTTGAATTTCGAGTCCTGGTCGTACATTAGTATCAATAAATATACTAAATATTAAGTTTAGTGTAGAATGAAGTATTTACATACAGTTTTTTATATTTAACACAACATTCACACCATTATTATTCTATTATAAGTGATATATAAACAATACGGTGCAAACGATCCCAAAGAACATGGCGACCAATGAAAACGTTTTAGGTACCTTTTGAATGAACAGAATCCGACCTCTCAGTAGGTCTTTAAAACGTCTTCGCTATTCTATTTCTGCGTTTTAACACGACAAATGTAAATTGGCAACGTTGTAAATGTATGGGTGGATATCTATTTATAGTAAATAGGCAATATCTTCAGTCCCTTTTTTTCTGTTGTGTGTAATTCAGATTAATATTTTTTTATCTATAAAGGTAGCTATAGTGTAGCTTAATATTTAAATTTTGAATAATAGCAATCTGAATTAATATATTTTTTTATTTTCTTATGATTATACATATAATAATAGCAACACTAAATAATATAATTAATTAAGTTTTTAAAAAATTTAATATTTATAATATTAACAGCTAAAATTAAATAAATAATATTGCCATGTTTAATTATAATACCTATTAAAAAAAATGAAAATATTTAGAATTAAAATCAACATCTATTTTAAAGTACTTTGATGCCTTTTTTTGATTCACTTTGTAATTTTGTGGGTAAGTACTAGAGCACTCACCCACAAAATTACAAAGTACTACTTACTACTACTTGTTAGAACAAGTACAAATATAATGCCTTTTAAACGTCTAAAACCTTAGTCTCTCCCGTGACCATGATTGCTGTAGAGCATTCGAAACGTCGGGAACCAAAAATCAAAATGAATCCGCGAAATAAAATATGTAAAAATCACTACTACACTTATATAATATTGATATCGTAACAATTTCATTCGTATCATTTTACTTTAAACTGTTAGATTTTCATAATTCGACTGAATCATGTAATTATTGCTACTTTTGGCATCCCGTTATTATTTATACAAGCATGTGATTGGGCATATTACTATATATTGCACACACCAATAACCGACACCCCCCCCCCCTCCTCCTCCTCCTGCCCCCCTCCACCCCTCCCCCTACTATTCATACACATAGGCGCTCGTACACACATACAAACAGATAATTTGAATTTCTCGCAAACATATTTTTAATCTATGTTGTTTTATTACAGTTAGACATCGAATGTAATATCTAGTTGGTCACTATTAAAATATACCTCAAAAATATTTCTAGAAAAACCTTTACACTAATATATATATGGAAACAATAAATCAAGAAACAGAGACTGATTTGGAAATTTCTAAGAAAATGGAGGACGAACATCTGCGACTTCAAAGACAAGTATAAAAATTAGGTTTTTAAATTTTCTTACCAATATCATTCATCTCAGAGTTCTAAAAGGAGATACTCGATCTGGTTATACGAGTATGTTAGATGATATTTTCGCTAATTGTGAACTGTTTTCATGATTTTAATTAAAGAAAAATTATACCTTAATAGGGTCATCCGTATAAATTGTAAGAACAAAATTCTCCTGTAGGTGAAATAAATATCACTACAAAAACCCAAACAGCATCGAACAAATTGCTGTCTTTCTGTACCTGATAATTTTCTGAATAAATGACACTAATTTAAATTTAAAGACGGTGAAGAATATTCACTAGTGTATAGAGAATGAATGATGTTGAAAACGTATTTTTAGAGTATACACTAAGAACAGGTTTAAGAAGTAACTTGCACTAATCTATATTACACACATCCAAATACTATTCTGTTTGGGTGAACATAATAACTCAATGGCTTAGGCAATCAATCAATGAGTCAGTCAGTCAATCAGTCTGTCAGTCTGTCAGTCTGTCAGTCTGTCAGTCTGTCAGTCTGTCAGTCTGTCAGTCTGTCAGTCTGTCAGTCTGTCAGTCTGTCAGTCTGTCAGTCTGTCAGTCTGTCAGTCTGTCTGTTTGTCAGTCTGTCAGTCTGTCTGTCTGTCAGTCAATCTATCAGTCAGTTAGCTTAAAGTTTTACAAAATAGTATTTTATCTTCAGGTCCGCATGATACAAATTGACAGACTTCATCGCACTATGGGTGTGCATCCACAGTTCCGACAACAAGATCACCTACTTAGAACTCTCAAAAAAGAATATCTTAATCTTCACAAAGATTTAAAGGTAATAAATTAATTTTATTGGAGATACTTTGACAGGTATATTATGTAGAAGATATACTTATCGTAAAAAAGTGGGAAGGTTACATAGTTATTACGTTATGTACTCACACTTACGAGCCATGGTTACTTAAAACAAAAAACTTCCTTATTTTATATTTGTGTTTATTTTAACTTTATGTGAACTGCGATTTGAGATTTTCGGACTTGAACTCTCGTTTTATCTTTCTTTTTTGTGGGAGGCATCGAAAAATAATGATAAGGACGAGTACATACGAGTATAAAAAATGGCAGAAGGTGGAAAAAAAATTAAACTTTTCTAAAGAAAGTGCGATGCTGCCAGTAGAATAAAGGATAGTTAACCTTTGTAATAACTATGTTTATCAAAAAATGAAGCTACAAACTAAAATTATTATTATAAATTATATTGACCGTATATTCGCTTTTTGTTTTCTAAATATTTACTTTTAATGTTTTTTTGTAATCCAATGACCAATCCATCCGTATTACATACGTAGATACATACACATAAACGTATTAAAGTTACTAAAAATATATATAAATACTATACAAAATTTCTACATAAGACATTACTGTACAAAAGTATAAAAATATTTCTTTATATCCTTTAGATAGCTAGATCGGGAGCTCATAAGAAGAACGACAGACGTATGAGAGCTGGCTTAAAACGAGCTTTAATGTTGCGTACGAATACTGATCAAGAATGCGAAGGTACAAAATTGATTATCTTTAATTATAGCGAGACAATGACTTTGTGCGCCTTGAAATTAAGTTATTCATGCCACATGAAGCATAGGAAATGCATGGTAAGAGTAATTTGATACAAATATCTGTCACCTATTCTGTTTGTAACAATTAACAAATAATAATATCGAATTGCCTAATTTTAACAATTGTATGTAATTGTAAAACTAATTAAAATTATATAAAAATGTTTAAAGTTAAAAGTTAAAAAATATTGTAAGGTACTTTGGTGCCATTTTTCAATTTTTTGAATTCATTTTGTTATTTGTGGGTAGGCTGTCTGTAACAACTATATAATACCTTAGAGACATGTAACACCTCAGTCTCTCCCGTGACCATGATTGCTGTAAAGCATTCGAAACGTCGGGAACCAAATATCAAAATAAATTCGCGAAAAAATCCGAAAAGATAGTTTTATTTAAAATTAACAATTGTATGTTAAATATATAGTTTGAGTTAAAAAATACTACTCAGTACATTTATTTAGGAAGACAATTTTTGTCTCATGTAAACCACTGAACTACTGTAGTCAAATAACGAAAAGTGACCCTCACCCTCGCTTCGCTCAGGTTCTCCTCTAGAAAAACAAAAATAAATCTATCCCACGGGAACCGTACATTTTCCGGGATATAAAGTATTCTATGTGTTATTCTAATGTATTAGCTATATTATATTAAGTATCATTAAAAACCCATTTAGTAGTTTTTGCGTGAAAGAGTAACAAACATTCATAGATCTATACATCTACATAATAAAATAGTTAGTACTCTTGAATCAGTTTTGAAAAAAGAGCTGTATACTTCTAACGTCACAAGCATTGTATCATCCCAATTCTTATTTTTAAATTACGTAGTGGAATATTAAGAAAAAATTGAGATAATTCCAATGAGCATTATTTTAATTGCAATTTACGTTACATGGAATATGAAATATTTTAAATAACACGTTTTAATTTTAAATTAAATGACGGTAAAATTAGTTAAAAAGCTGAAAAATGCACAATTTGTAGAGTTTATTTAACAAATACTATAAAATACAAATTAGGTTTTGTAGTTGATAAAATGAATATGGTGCAATGTATTATTTTATTCATTGTAACCTACAAACATTTGATAGTGGAACGAAACCGTAAGTAAAACTCACTCAACTCGTTAAATTTTTTAAGGAATAAGTCAGTGTAAGTAAAACATCTCGAACGTAAATTTCTTAGATTTACGCGAATATTTGACATTTTAAATAAAACTATCTTTTCTTTCGTCTTTTTTTACTTCTCACAGGTCGAGACGTCGAAAACCTTATTCGCTGCCGTGATCATGATTGCTGTAAAGCATTCGAAACGTCGGGAATCAAAATTCAATAATCAAAATAAATCCGCGAGAAAATTCGAAAGGATAGTTGTATTTAAAATCTCAAGGGTAGTTAAAAAAATTGCAAGAAAAAATCTCACCACTAAGCTAAGAATCACTCAGTGTTTTAGTTCAAAAGTAATTATGTTACATAAATTTATGTTTTACAGAAGGCATTACTCTAATGGACCAGCTAGATAATTTGTTGCATCGCAAGAACAAACATATGCTTCTGCTGAAGAAGACCGTTAACGCTAATAATGGACAGGTACGAAAAGAAGTTCGTTACGATAAATTGGTTACTTAAACTGTAGTGTTACAGTTTCAAAGAAATAGATGTAAATATATTTTTCAACAGACAGTGGTAGCCCAGTGATTGCTTGGGTACCAAGTGAAGCGGGTTCAAATCCCGGGTCTTGCACTTCTGATATTTTCATGTGTAAAACCTTTTTAATCTTATTACCACTTGACTTACGGTGAAGGAAAACGTCGCGTGGAAACCTGCATGAAGGACCTAACAAGTTTTCTATAGACAAGTCCGCAAACCCGTTTTCGTTCAGTGGTTTATGGCTTAATCCCCCTCTTATTGAAGGGAGGCCAAAAAACAATATTTTTCAAAATTCAACTCCCTAAAGTTAGCGGTATCTGTCTATGCACGCATTACTTGAATACACGTGTATCAATGAAAATGAATGAATGTATGAATTACAACGTATGTAATTATGTAATAAAATCTTGTAAATCGATTTTAACCTATATTAGAAGTCGATTTTGAACATTAACATATTCTTTTAAAACTTTTTAATCAGTATTAAAACATATTATAATCTTTTAGTTTAGGCTCATTTTATCCATTTTGAATCCCAATACCTTAGAGATTATTCCTCTTGTAAGTTTTTGAGCTATTAGTCCTATTTTCGTTTAATTTTAAAAGAATTCATAAAATAGGATAAATTGGCAGTTTTTAAAACAGCTGATGTGTTATAAACAACATTTTAATAGCTTGAAGAACGCCGCAGTTTCAGTGAAAACAGATTAGCATCCGCTGAAAACAAACTAGAAGCGGCGCAGCAAAGGTTCAACGTGTTGCAATGCGAGAATAAGAAGATCAGAGAAGAAATTGAGCATATGCTTAAGGACAGGTTTGTGTTGTTTGATGTACTCAGGCCTATTTTACTGTCCCACTGCTGGGGGTGGGTCTCCCTTCAATTCGAGGGGGATCAAGCCATAGTCCACCACGCTGGCCAAGTGTGGGGCGGGGCTCTCACACATACAGGTTTCCTCACGATGATTATTATGAATGCTGTGTATACTTGTAATTAATATGCACTTCTGTTTCTTTTTTTAATTTAATTATTGTATTGAATTGTTTTAGCATGTGTATTGTAAATGTGCTTAGTAATAAATAAAAAAATGTACAATAAAAGTTCTTAACTGAAATACGTTCACACAAACATACACAAAAATATACCTAAACTTTCTCAACAGGGCTCTATTCAACCTCTCATGGACAAAAATGCAAAACGCTCTGAATAAAGGCAAGAAATTCTTAACTGATTTATTCGAATCGTCAACACTTGCTTACGACCAGAGAGATGAATGGTGCACGAAACTGAAGTCCATGCAAGAAAAGGGGAGGATGGACCAAATGGTACAAATTCAGGTAAAGGTTTACTCCCGTATGTTTTTGAAGTGAAACTTCTTTAGAATCGTTGTGATTTGAAACTCGATGAAACGAAAATGCGACACTAGAAAGAGACAAACAGATAAATATTTGGGATTAAGCCGGCAAGAGAATGAGCTACAATACATTGCCCTGTTACCATGGTAACCGTTGTTATTGTCTGACAAATGTATAACATTATATTCTTTCCATATATAATATGCTATAAATATATGAATGTAAAATGCTTAATATGCCTTATTTAGTTATTGATTTGTTTTAATTTAATTGAGGTATTTTCCAAAGAAGTTTTACTTTAACCGTGCGTAAAGGTTACACGCACCCATTTTTTCCAATAGGCATGGACAAGGCAGTTCAGTACCTATTTGTACTCAGAGAGATTCTTCCTTTTTTGTTTAGTAGTTTTTAACGAGCTTTTTTGATAATATCGACCACTTACTAGTTATAATAATACGCCCAATCATCATGACTAAAGAAATACCCCCAAAAAAGGACCCCGGAGGGGAAATGTGGTAGCACCTCGTCACTGAAGCGATTGTCTTCTAATAATTCCATCGATATCTTCAACAAAAAAATTTATCACCGACCAGAACCTTAAGCTCAAGAAACCAAAGTATGATCACATCACATTCTGTGATGAGAAATCATATATATACATATATATATATATATATATATATATATATATATATATATATATATATATATATATATATATATATATATATATATATATATATATATATATATATATATATAGTTTTAATCCTATTATATATAGAACTAACTTACCTTTCAGTACAAAAATCCTATCAACATCGTTTCAACGCTAACCATTTTCTCCAGTCATTCAGACAGAAGTCACCTACGCTACATATCCAGTGAATTTTATTACGTTGCTTCCACTCTAATTCCTCGATCGATCACTCCGTAATGCCCTACTTTAATGCCATCTTACTGAAAACTAGAACTAAACTATAATAATACTACATATAAATGACCCATATTTGTACGCAGAATATTTTCAAACTGTATAAATTGATCTTCTCTTACATTCCTTCCTGTATTGCTAATTCCAAATGAATTATTAATATCTATATATAAATCTGTCTATATTCAAAATAACTATGTTTTTACAAGTACACACTATTTATACGATACCAGTATCTAAACAAACCTTTTTAAAAATTTTGCCGGTCTGTCTGTCTTTCTGCTTGTCCGGGGTAATCTTTGGAACGGCTTAACCGATTTTGATGTGACTTTCACTGGAAAATAGAGTAGTTTGTAGGGCTATGTTTTATTTTGGAAATATTTCGGATATCAGTCTGAAAATTGAAAACCCTTTAAAAATTACGCGAAATTCGAATTTAAGATTTTTCGAAAAAGTCCGCGATAGCAGGTGTGTATCTCCTAAGTTACACTCACAATATCTATTCTAATCTAGTCTAGAGACACACCTCAGTGAAGTGAGAGAAAGTCGCTTTTCTCTATATATAAAAACGAAATACTCAAAAAAAATCAGTAAAATAAAATGAATTTTTATTCATCAAACAAAGTACACGTGCGGGCAGTAACTAGTAATATTATAAAAAACCTAAATATTTTGAAAATAATTTAAATTCTATATATAATACTTTCTTATATAGATTTACGCGAATATTTGACATTTTGAATCAAACTATATTTTCGGTTTTTTTCGCGAATTTATATTGAATTTTGGTTCCTGACGTTTCGAATGCTTTACAGCAATCATGGTCACGGGTGGTTTAAGATGTCTCAAAAGCATACATAACACTAGCAACTCACCCTCGCTTCGCTCGGGTTCGTCAATAGGTTGCTTCCCCATACACACTTTCATCCCCAATTTCACCCCCTTAAGGAATGATTTCCGTAATAAAAACTAGCCTATGTCCTTACTAGGATCTCAAACTATCTTCTTACCAAATTTCATCCAAATCAGTTCAGTAGTTTCGGAGCTTATTCGGTAAAAACAAATAAACAAACAAAAAAATCTTTCCGTTATAATATTAGTAGTAGATAGTATAGATTACAAAAAGAATACCGGTTGACTAACAGAGGAGAAAAAGGTACTTAATATATATATATATATATATATATATATATATATATATATATATATATATATATATATATATCATATATGTTATAATACAATTATTATTACTTAGCACAAGTGGTCCTATCTTTATTTGAGATCTATTCTAGCCAATTCATGGATGTATTATAGCGGAGGATTGAAATAGTCGAATTTTGAAAATATGATTTTTGTATTAAAACTACTTATTATTTACTTACAATTACGTTTCAAATTATTAAATACTAGCGACTCACCCTCGCCCTTAATTTTTTTGAGCGAAACCCTACTTTTTTATCTTTTTTCTAAAATAAAAGTAGCCTATGTTACTCCCTATAACATCAGCTATCTTTCAGTGAAAGTCCCGTCAAAATCAGTCCAGCCGTTTCAGAGATTATCTGGAACAAAAAGATAGACAGACAGACAAAAAATTTAAAAAATGTATTTTTCTTATAAGTACCGTATATAATTTCAGATGCATTTAATTTTGACATTAGAAACAGACACTTCAATTTTATCTGTATAGATTTACGTTTTAAATATTATTTGTATTACTTATATTGAACGTTCACAGGAAATGAGAGACTTACAAAAAGCTTTTGATCATGAAATGAAACTCTACAATTTTCTGGCTAAAAAAGGAGTTATAAGAATAAATAAGAAGCAGGAAGAAAGAGAAGAAGAACAGAAGCTTTTAAAAGAACAAAATATAAAGGACGAATATGAAGCACATTCTAAAATCTTAGATGATATTAACGTAAATAATCTAAAAAAATATTTTAAACTACTATAAAAACTAAATTTTAGCTACTTTTATAATAAAGATTTCTATCATACATCATTGAAATTAATATTTAGAATACTTTCTATCCTGTAAATTTACGTACTTTCTTCCTAGGTTAAAATACTAAGATCGTGTTGAAAAATTATATTGAAAAATGTAGTTTTTTTTTACATTAATGGGTTTTGCACGCATATTTAGCTAAAATATCCCATAAGTATAGAAAAAAGTAAAAGCTTACTGCGAGTTAAGGTGACAAAATATTATCCAAACTACTTCTTTTTCACCGACACATAGATTTCCTTAAAATAAAAGCTAGCTATCGACAGCGCCATCTACTGGGTTCATCTAAGAACCATTCAGATGATCCCATAAGTACATAATTTTTTTTATCAAAATCCGTCAATAGGTTTAGGAGAAATTTATATGTACATACGGGTAGAGCGTAATAACAAACTAATTTAATCAAAACAAGTAACGTCGTAAAGATTTTGTAGGCATTTCATAATGTTATTTGTTTTGAGCCTATACAGAGTGTTTTATTTAAATCACGCCGTATGTTGGGAACGTGGAATATTGATAAGTCAAATATTTGCGGGTAAAGTTAGCGCTGACGCGCGATTTGGTTGTTTTCCGAAGATTTCAGCGGTTTTTGATTTGAATTGCTCTATATCTATATCTAAAAATAAAATAAACTAGTGATTTACCCTCGTCTCGCTCGCTTTTTATATCAAGCCGCAAATTCTACCTAGGTACGTCCCTAACAAAATCGACATTTCTTTATATAATAATATGTATGTATTCATTTTTTGACAAACTATTACCGCCATCTTTTGGCAAATTTTATTACTAACAGTCTATATAGGTCACAATCTACACCACATTTTTTTTTCATTTACGATCGAAGAGTGGCATATTCTCCTATTTATCTCGTAACTTTTAGTGTTTTCTATGGTATATATTGGTCTATAATATTTAAGGTACACACCAAAGCGAGCAAAAATCAGATCTCTCCAACTAATATGATATTATAACAACCTAAAATAACAAAATATTAATTTCCAGGACTATACGAAGGAGTACGATGTAAACAAAATAATTGAAACATTCGAGAAATTTGAACAAGAAAACTTTTCTCTGTACATACTACTAACGGACTTTTGTGCCGAAAACGAACTTCTGAGACGAAAGCTCAAGAAGATACAGCAAGAAATTGGTAAAGAAATAACTTTTAACATAAAGCTTGAACTATAATTTGTATTTAATTTACATATTATTTCGGACGCGTCTGTCTGTCTGTTTGTCTGAATGCAATAAACACAGAAACTACCAAACGGATTTTCTTACGGTTTTCACAAATATGATTTCGGAGTGATTCACGACAAAGATAAACGTATAATTTATTAAGGTTTAAATTTTAAATAAAATTGACTGAAATATGACAATGATTGTTAAAGCCGCGTGAATCGCGTGCGCCGCGTACACCAATAGAGTTATATGAAAACAATGTATTATGAAATGGAACATAAAAAACTTTTTAACAAAAAAATAAAAACCGACTTCAAACAAAAGCACTAAAAAGTAAAAAAATACTGATTGGTAGTTTTCATTTACTATACATACCTATCAAATATTTTCGAAATCGGTGTGCTTTGCTTTGTATGGGCTGACATCGATTTCAAAAATATTTGATTAGGTATATATGTATTTAATAGGTAGGCTTTAATTACTTAGCCAAAGCACACCGACTTCGAAAATATTTGATTAGGTATGTATAGTAAATGAAAACTACCAATCAGTTATTTTTTAATTTTTAGTGCTTTTGTTTGAAGTCGGTTTTTACTTTTTTGTTAAAAAGTTTTTATTTTTCCCTTTTTAGTGTAGACAGTAGTAGCAAAGTAAGCATTCTAACGTGTTAAGCTTGTCAAATCGAACAAAATAAGCCCAAACTCAAAGTATCTACTATTAGTCGTTGAAGAGTTCCACCTATCCACCTTCTGGCCTTACCATCAGATCAGGTCAACAATACCGAACCACTGTACTATCAACGGAAATAGAAACACTTGCAAAGTTTCAAGTCAATATGACAATTAGAAGTAGGTTAAATTCATCATTAGCTATTTTTCCACCCTTAGGAGTGGTATTTTTTTTTGAAATTTAAATGGGACCAATCTGGAAGTATACCCTTTCAAACAACACAAAAATTGTCCAAATCGGTTCATAAATGACGGAGTTTTGAGGTAACAAACATAAAAAAAAAAAAAACATACAGTCGAATTAAGAACCTCCTCCTTTTTGAAGTCGGTTGAAAAACGGATTTTAACAGTAAGTAAATGTAAACAAAAACGTTTTTTTTTAATTATTACAAAAGTCAACCAATTAACTATCAATAATTAATAGATTGATGAAACTTAAGTTTTATAGTTTTCTTAAATTTACAAGAATAAAAAAATATTAGTATATAAATATAGCCTTTGCGTGCACGACACGACGATGTGTTTTTGACGACACGTTTGGCTCAGTTTGTAGTGACTACTTGCTGGGCCAGCGGTCGCGGGTTCGAGTCCCGCTGGGGGCATTCATTTGTGTGAAGAGCACGAATGTTTGTACTCCAGTCATGAATGTTTATATTTATAATATGTGTGCATTTAAAGTTAAATATGTGTAGTGTATCAACTATCTGGTTCCATAACACAAGCCTCGTAGCTTACCATGGAATAAGAACTCAACTATTACTACCATAAAAGGGGTGTGTGTTGCTATGTCTGTTATTATTCACTATGAAGCTAACTGCTGTACATATTTGGATATTTAGATATGACTGGAAATAACACGAAAACTACTGTTAGTAATAAAATCAGCCAAAAGATGGCGCTACCTGAATACAATATTTTAAATAAAGGTACCTAAAGACGCACCCGAGTGAAGCGAGGTTAAGTCACTAGTAGGGTTATTTATACATATAATAAAATTGTAAGTAAGCCGAATCTGTACATTAAATATTTTTTGGAAAATCTTATTGAAATAGACATTATTATCGATGCAGAGGTCAATCTATAGTTTTTAGAATTTTTGTTTGTCTGTCTGTCTGTCTGTTACCGCATCACAGAAAAGCCACTAGAGGGTTTTTGATGAAATTTGGTATGATGATAGCTGGTTATCTGGGTCGACATATAGGATACTTTTTACCGCGGGAAAATATCTTATTTCTGAGAAAAAATACAAAAACTGCAATGTATACTAATATGTGAAACCTAAGAATTTGGTTTTTGGTCATCTGAACGCGGGCGGAGCCGCGGGCAATGCTAGTATACATATAATTTCAAATCGAGTGTTAATATGACGTAAACTGTAATTCATTATGTAAAGAATTAATAATGCAAGCCACGTAATTGCCTAATAACGCTTAATTACTTATTCACTATATCTTAAACGCACATTAGTATGAAGATGGTGGGAATTAGAAATCGACATCACATTTCCTAAGATCCTACCACATATCGTCATTCTGGAATTAAATATACTTGCTTTTGGCTGCGACTTCGATTGCGTAGTTCATTTATGTATGTATCATTTCCTGGTTAAAAAGAGAGTTTTATTTAAACTTCTAAGCATTATAATAAAAACGACTACACTCGAATACGTCTCTACGTTCCTAACAGCAGCCTAAGTGTTACTCCAGGTCATAGTCTACATATCTCCCCCTTCATGTATATGTTCACCTTGTGATGGGAGGGAGGTGGCTCATTAGCGTCCGGCAATCCAGCCGGGTGTAGAGCTAAGAGTTAAACTGGGAAGTGGCCCACTTCTGTGGGTGGTACCATGGGAGCATCCCCTTGGTTGTTATGGACTACTTCAACACTGTAGTTGAGTGCTTAAGCGATCTTGCAACACCCCGTTGGCTTTTAGTGTGTAGTACTTACTGATTTTTGTAACCGGCTACTCCCACATAACCACTTGTATGTATACGAAAATGTATTTCCTAACGTTAAAAAAAAGGTTATAGTCCACCTGTGAAAAACATGCAAATCTGTTAAAGCATAAAAAAGTAACAAACATACACATAAATATAAACTTTGCAATTATAATACTACCTACTCTATTTATAATAATGTTCTTTTAATTAAAAAAAAACACTAAAAACAGATCTAAATCACTCAAGATATAACCTGATATCATCATAAGATATTCGCAAAGAAGTTATCGTAATCATCTTTATTTAAAGCTGGTTAAAAATAAATATTGTCTCTTCATAAGAAGTTAATAATTTTATTTACCGTAGGCAGTTTCCGTTTTCACATCACGTACGAGTATTTTCCCATAATTAAATATGACACTATTATTTCAGTGGATCGAAGAGATTGGAACGAGATGATGGAAGAAAAACGTCAAAATAATGTTCTAGAACTTAATAGAAAGTTAAAGAAGCAGAAGATGATTACAGAAGAAAAAAGAACAACGTTGGCTGAAAGAGTAAATCTTTTGCATGAGATGATGGCAAAAGTTAATGAAATTTTTAAGTGAGTGAATTTTTTTTTTTCAAACTAATTAAAGCCCGTGGCTTTTGTTGTGTTTCTATTTTAAATATGAGAAGTGTAAAAAATATTATATTGTATAAAGAAAAATATTGTAAGTTTTACATTAACTATTTTTGCAAAGCAATAACAAGTATTCGAAACTAATATTTTAAATCGCCGTTAATTTCTATTCGTTAGCGACCATAATAACGTGGGGCCATAGCACGAATATATGTATTTATATACTTTCAAATTTTTTTTATATAAATTGGTTCAAAAATCTTGGAATATTCGATATACGAAAAAACCGGCTGAATATAAAATATACAACCTCTAAACTCCCCACTACCTAAACTATCAAAATCCCGTCAAAATCGGTCCAGCCATTTCGTAGATTAGCCGGACCAAACGTACAGACAGACAAAAAAATTAAAATTGTTGTTTTCTTATAAGAACCTTTTATACTTTAACACACACGCACGCACGCGCACACGCACGCTCGCACGCACGCACGCACGCACGCACGCACACACGCACACGCACGCGCATATGCACACGCACACTCACGAATGTAAACTATGAACCAATTTAAATACATAATTGATTGTTAAAACTACTTAATTTGATCGTCTTAATAAATACTACATTAATGCTACACATCATAATTTCACAATAAAATATCAACCCTAAAAGCAATTTCCTTATCGTCTATCAAAACTATTACGCAAACCAACAAAGCGTTGGCCGTACAATAACAGGTGGTCAACCTTCCAGCCGTTTTCATTTATCAATCTGTCAAAAATACACAATCTCATTAACTCTGTAATCTATCATTGCACGCGGCGGAAGTGACGTCACTTGCGGATATTAATTAATGTCGACGTGTCGATAAAATCAGCACATATTGTTTGCCATATAAATGATACAGTATAGAAAATAAGATACAGTAATAATAATTAATAAATAAATTAATATGTTGGGACATTAATACACAGCACCATCTAGTTCCATGATAAGCTACGAGGCTTGTGCTATGGATACCAGAGTTGATACACTACACATATATAACTTTAAATACATACATATTATACATATCACTCATGACTGTAGTACAAACATTCGTACTCATCACACAAATGAATGCCTCCAGCGGGACCTCAGCCCGCGACCGCTGGCACAGCAAGTACAACTACAAACTGAGCTAAACGTGTCGACAAGGAATAAAAAATAAGTTACAGTATAACTATGCATAGTATAGTGGTTTTAGAGTTCCGTATAACGAAAAGTCAGTTGCTTCCTATACACTAGCTTGAATCTATCGGGCTGCCTGTCCATCTAAGAACAGATTTTTTTTAATGGTCAATACAGAAAAAAAAGAAAAAAGTATTATAACCCCAAAATATTATACACCCAATTATGAGTGTAGAGCATATAAATAAATCATAAAAAATACGTCAATGTAGAAAAATTAAATTAACAGATCTCGTTATGGATAGAAGTATATATTTTTGTGTATTAAAATTGGACATATTATACTTATTTAAAAAGCCACTTGAAGTTAACAAAATGGTGAACTATGTGATCTCTACTGTTCGTATTGATGAAATAAATTTTATCATGGTCTATGTATGTCTAAGTTCGACTTACAACAGTATGCTCTCAAAAACTAACACTACCATCAAAATCAGCTTAAAAATAATACAGATTCCTTTAAGAATGTGTAGGTATATATTAGTAAGTAAAGCACTCGTAAGTTATTAGTGTGTATAGCACAAAGTAATAACTTTGTACAAGAATTTCATGTAGATGGTAATGTGTGGAATTAAAATTTTGACTCTAATGCTCATACTAGCGACTCGCCCTCTCTTCGCTCGGGTTCGTCCAGGTCCAGGTACATTTTAACGGTTAGTATGGAATAGATAGTCTATCTATTCCATACTAACCGTTAATTATATGATATATAGCCAATATATATTATATCAAATCGGATTAGTGGTTTCTGAGATTAGCGCGTTCAAACAAACAAACCAAAAAACTAACTAACAAACAAACTGTGCCTCTTTCTATTATACAATAGATGTGGGATAGCTATAATGTTGTATACACCGTTACCGATTTTCAAAACAGCAACTGTTCAGTTTCTCTCTGGCTCTTCTCAGCAGAACTGCCTTCCGAGCCGGTGGTAGCTTCCTCACGGATCGTCTACAGTTCTACACTGATTATTTTTAAATTTTATTTGACGATTCAAAAGAGTATGTTTAAATGAATAAAGTTAATTCTTTTAATTTTGTTAACATTTTTCATTTTCAATTTCTTTCTTAAAATTTGGGGCTGCCCCAGAGAAATGTCTGCTCTCAAACCATTGAAACAAAAATCATTTAAAGTCAAGAAAGCAAAAACAAAATATACCTTCGACAGTTGAAAAACCTCATTTATTTAAAATTGGTAAAATGGAGTTAACCCGACTTCAAAAAAGACAGAAACACTAAATTGTCCTTCACAATCCTATACAAAAGTTGAGTCTTACACGGACAAAACCGCGGTCATAAGCAATTATATAAGATTGAAAAGTTTCCATCCATAATCTAAGTATATGAAGTTAGAGCGCAATCGATATCGCTGAGAGCGCTAAGCAGGGTCTCGTATTACTTTGCGCGTGCTTAACTCATTTTGAAACTACTTTGCTAAAGTATTAATAGTAATTATGGATTGGAAGAATGGAGGTGAGAACTTAAACTGGGTCATAGGTATTACGTTTTTTAAATCGAAATATCAATTTTTGTTTATTTTATATTTTATTTATTTAAAAAAAATGATATTTCGATTTATTATTATTTTAAATTTATTATTATTTTAAATTTTAATGATATTTGATTTATTTATATTTTAATGTACAAAAGATATTTATACTTTTATCTTGCATAACGAGGTCTTTTAATTTAATCACGCTCGGACAAGAATAATCAAAATGTTTTAAGGAAGGGTTTTGTATCAACAAACTTTAATTTTTCCATTAGTGGTATACAAAAAGATCTGAGATCCTTAATGGCTTCATTTTAAAATTCCGGATCGGGCAAAAAATATTTTTTTACCAATAAATCCATGCCTCATAGTATAAGGCTGTAAAATATCGTAATGCTTGTAAAGCATTTATACTTTGCATAAATATTGGAACACGAGAGATTATTTTTATGTTTTATAAATTACTTTTTCAAATAAGTTATATACACAGACCGATCATGTCGATAACAAAAAGAGATTCGATCACAAAAATATATCATGTAATCACTACATAGTATAAAACAAAGTCGCTTCCCGCTGTCTGTCTGTCCCTACGTATGATGCTATCTTTAAAACTACGCAACGGATTTTAATGCGGTTTTCTAATAGAGTGATTTAAGAGGAAGGTTTACATAAACGTATAATACATGCATATTATAGTAGAGAAAAACCGAGAAATTCAAAGATTTGTATTTCATACTAACCGTTAAAATGTATCCAGTGTTTTTATAAAACATATTTCGACAGAGCAAATTGTTGAAAAAAAATCATATAGTGTAACTCGCACCAACTAAAAAGCACTAAATAAAAAAAATACAATAAACCAACTGTGTTAAATAGTACATGTTCTATACTTGCTGCGATTCTTACTACTTCTAGTCTTGCTAAGTTTTGCTCATTTCTAATAGTCCGGTCAAAATAGACATTTCATTTCAACTTTTAGAATCGCGATATCTTAGGAATGGTGATTGTTAGGAAGAAAAGGATAACTATCATTTTTATACATAATTTTATGATCTACAATTTTTGTCCGGACTATATTTTTAATAAAACTTACCGTTTTTTAATAAAAATTCAAAAAACCGAACATTTTGACCTTTATTAACCTTTAATAACTTTTTAACACACGTGGGATCGATGGGGACTTTTGGCACTTTATTTCTACCGATGTACCCAAGGCCTCTACCAAAATTCAGCTCTGTCGGAGTTGTTGTTGACTATAATTATTATAAGTTGTCGTTATACTTTCTTAGATTCACGCTAATATTTAACATCTATACATATAATTATATTAGATTTTTTTCTGAGTCGAATCTGTACATCAAATATTTTATGATTACATATTGGAAAATGTCACAGATTAAAAAATCTTATTGAAATAGTCATTATTATCGATACAGAAGCCGAATTATAGCTTTCAAAATTTTTGTCTGTCTGTCTATCTGGGAGAGCATCACGAGACAACCACTGGACATATTTTGATGAAATTTATTATAGCTGCTTATCCGGGTTTTATAGGATACTTTTTACTGCGTGAAAATATCTCATCTCTGAGAAATCTATACTAACCGCGGTAAAAAGTATCCTATATGTTGACCCGGATAACCAGTTATCACCATACCAAATTTCATCAAAATCCCTCCAGTAGTTTTTCTGTGATGCGGTAACAGACAGACGGACAAAAATTCTAAAAACTATAGATGCGGCCTCTGTATCGATAATAATGTCTATTTCAATAAGATTTTCCAAAAAATATTTAATGTACAGATTCGGCTTAGTTACAATTTTATTATATGTATAGATTTAAAACTAGGGACTCACCTTCGCTTTCGTCCCTACCTGCTTTCCCATACAAACTTTCTTCTCCATTTCTACCCCCTTAAGGGATGATTTCTGGGATAGACAGACAAAGATTTTAAAAACTATTCTAAATCTAAATTCGGCCTCTAGGCATATATATATATATATATATATATATATATATATATATATATATATATATATATATATACTCGTATATATAATTATATGTCCTTCTCAAGGTCTCAAACTATCTTCTTACCAAATTTATCTAAATCGGTTTAGTAGTTTTGGAGCTTATTCAGTACAAACAAACAAACAAACAAAAAATCTTTCCTCTTTATAATATTAGTATAGATATAAGTTAACGTTATTTTTATGTAAAATAAAATTTATTTACTTCAAAAAATACAAGGCACAGTCGGTCACTAAAGTGGCATATGGAGATACCCAGAACAAAGACCGTCCTAATCTAAATAGCATCAGTAATCACACGACAATGTTACACTATCGAATATAATCGTAATTACGGTTAAATTGAATTGATATAACAAGAATGGACTTCTGGTGAAGTGGCAATAAGATCTATATCTTTTATATTCGAAAATAATAGTTTTTTAAAAAAACTTGATTGTACAAAAAAAATTATCAACTTCGCCAATAGGGAATGTACGAGATTTTTTTTAATTTTTTTTACAATACGTTTGTTTGGCGTGCGTTTTTGAATTTTCCACCTGTATTTGCACATTTTAATAATTATTTTCTTAATCAAAAAGAAATTATATTAAAATAATATCAATATAGGCTTAATTCAAAATCAATAAAGATTATTAAAAAAATCATCTTTATTTAAATCACAAGCATATTCCTTACTAGCGACTCACCTTCGCTTCGCTCGGGTTCGTCCCTAGCTTGCTTCCCAAATTCAAACTTTCATCCCCATTTTCACCCCCTTAAGGAATGATTTCCGGGATAAAAAGTATCCTATGTCCTTCCCAGGGTCTCAAACTATCTTCTTATTAAATTTCATCTAAATTGGTTCTGTAGATCCAGAGATAACCCCCTACAACGTCACAAACTCACAAACTTTTCCTCTTTATAATATTAGTATAGACTGTGAATAATGATTCCTCGAGTTTGATCATTACATATTATGTATTAAAATTGATTTTGTGTATGTTCGGACTAATCTCAGAAATTACTGTACGGATTTTCATACGATTTTTACCAATAGAATAAGGAATTATCTAAAAATTAAGTAGAAAAAAATATTTCGGTCGGTATGGTGGGACACCTGTTCCAACGAAGTTCCTTTTGCTGTCTGCCCGGTCAGCATACACATCGAGCAACGTATTGCGTACATGTTGGAGCTCATCGAAGACCCGCACAGAGATTACACGAACTTTTATAACCAACACTTTTCAACACTTATGCTCGTCTGATACTTGTGATGACGTCACACGAAGTGCTCTTAGTAAATAATAACTCCATCTTTAAAGAAATCGGTTAAAAGTGTCGAGAAGGCAAAAATATTTCTTTACACTAACTCTCATTCCCAATATGTCATGTACAACGTGCGACAAGGGACTTCGTTCAAAATCTTCGCGTCTACGTTCCTCTTTAATTTTTTTCAGCTAGAACACGTAAAAAAAATCACTTGCTATTTATGTCTATGGATGCTAATCCGTAGAAGGCTTTGAGAATAGACACATAAAATATTTGTTTACAGATTGTTAAATTGTTCTTCGAAACCCTTTTTAAATCTTCTTGGGGACAAGGAACCTTCTTTAAATCATATAAATCTGACTTTCCGGCTTATTACTGAAGAAATTAAGGAATTGGTGCAAGTTGCTTATTATTATGTAAGTACCTATAGCCTTGCTTAATAAAGAGTGCACGTTGTGTCTGCGCGTACACTTGTGCACTTTATATGATATCTCCTGTAGTTGGCATCAGTTATATCGTCAGCGCTAGAGTTACACTAGGGGCATTCGAGACTAGTGCCCAGGGCGACAAATTTTTAGGGGCGGCAAGCTTCGGAGGGTGGGTAAAAAAATTCTCTTCGCGTTATCGAAAATGTTTTTTTTTTATTTTCCACAAAATGAATAATTAAAAAAATTAACTTGTACATTTTTCGAAAAATTGAAATCATTTATAAATCAATTTATTAATTCAATAAATTGATTTATAAATGATTTCAAAAAAAAAATAATTAAAATATAAAAAAAAAATTTCGAAACCACCCACTTTATGCAAAATTTCGATAATTGGGAGGCATTTTTAACCGACTTCCAATTCCAAAAAGGAGGAGGTTCTCAATTCGTCGGAATCTTTTTTTTGTGTATGTTCACCGATTTCTCGAAGACGCCTGAACCGATTTCAATTTTTTTTTTCATTCAAAGGGTGTACTTCGCAGGTGGTCCTCATTTATTTATTTATTTTAAAAAACCTTTGGCCACCAGACTAATAAGTATGTATGTATGTATGTATGTATGCATGCATGTTAGTATGTATGTATGTACATATATATGTATCTTTGTTTGACTTTGATCTTTGTTTTATATCGACTTTATAAAACGATTATCATTACGCAAGTTTTAATGTAATATTTCTTGAAAATAATTAATTTTTTTCATTAATTAATAATATGTACTATTTAATAGCGTTAAGTAAATTTAATCACAGAAGGTCTACAAACAGAGGTCTTGTTACCCTTTTCCATTCGGGATTGATTAATTTAATTTAAAAAATCTTCCTCTAGTAATATACAATCAAAGGAATATACACTCAAGAAGTTAGGTGAGGACGACCATAAACAGTCAAACAAGACAGTCAAGAAATTCCTTTATATGAAAATAGTCAATTTTATACCCACTTTAGGAAAGCTTGAGAAAAAGCTTTTTTTTAACTATATATTTGACTATTAAACTTTATTTGTATACAGGAAAGGCATTTTCAAAAGAAAGTGGATAAAAGCTCTTCTCGTTTAAAAAAGTATGCTGTACACCCACAGCCGCCTGACTACTTCAGTGCAACACCTATCAATGTTTTGGTACCGGCTGACCCATGTCCATCGTAAGTAAACTGGAATACATCATTGTGTTCACATTTTGTAATCGTAAGCCGGATTATATCCGTGTATTTTATTAACAATACATTATCCTTACTTTAATGAAACCTCGTAAAACATAGAGTCTAATCCATGTCTTTGGTTTTGATTGGCTGATCAAAATGAAAACTTAAAAGTTTTCAATTTTTTTTTTATGGGACTAAGTGGGCAAACGGGCAGGAGGCTCACCTGATGGAAAGTGATCAACGCCGCCCATGGACATCTGCAACACCGCAGGGCTTGCAGATGCGTTGCCGGCCTTTAAGGAAGGAACACGCTCTCTTCTTGAAGGTGACCAGGTCGTAGCGGTTCGGAAAGACCGCCGGCGATAGCTGGTTCCACAGAGTGGTTTTCACAATTCAGACTATATCAAGTATATATACATGATAAAGTCCCACTATAATTCGTTGTGAGATCTTAAGATAGTGCACACCCAAACTATTTCTATTTTTCTTCATTCTAAGCATTACCCAAAAGCAATTTTTTTAAAATAATATTCAACGAATATCCTTGTATATCTTTTTTTTATATGTTGGGACATTAACACACAGCACCATTTAATTCCATGGTATGCCACGAGGCTTATGTTTTGGATACCAGATAGTTGACACGCTACACATATATAACTTTAAATACATACATACACATATTATAAATAAACACCCATGACTGGAGTACAAACATTCGTGCTTATTACACAAATGAATGCCCCAGCGGGACTCGAACTCGCGACCGCTGACACAGCAAATAGGGTCACTACAAACTGAGTTAAACGTGTCGTCAAAATGTAATCTACTAAATATGTAAACGAATTATTTCTAAAAAAAAATAATGATTCAAACACACAATCTTAAATATTTTTATCATAACAGCTGCATAGAAGCTCGCTGGCTGTCAAGAGTGTCTGAAACACCAGAAGTTCCCTTCACAAAAGACATGGTACTGTCAGCTTTGTCAGAACTAGACAATGACCCTGCGTTTGTAAGAAGTGATAGAATACACTTACTCACAGAGTGCAGAGTGCCGAGAAGCAGGGTTATACTGGCACGACGATACATGCAATATTAATGTAGTAAATAATTCAGCTAATAATAGTTTTTGTGTAATCATTATTTTTAAACTAATAATTATAAATTTAAAATTTAAAAAACCCCCTACGCAAATTACCTGTCATTTAACGATTACACTGGCACGCGTGAAGCACTTAATCGAGTAATCATACGCCAAAATTCCTTACGTCATTTTGGAAAAGAGCTGATACTCTAACACTGCTGGACCGATATTAACCAAACATAGCTAAGAACCACCGCAAGGAAACTGGCTTTCAAATGAAAAAAGCCGCATCGAAATCGGTCCATACATTTGAGAGCTACGATGCCACAGACACACAGACAGACAGACATCGACGTCAAATTTATAACACCCCTCTTTTTGCGTCGGGGGTTAAGAATAAAACTGATTAAATAAAAAAGCTAAATACTAAAGCTGGTTCACCTTTGCTTCTCCAAAACATTGAAATCTCTATTGTTCTTTAAAAGTATTAGAGTTTAGATATAAACTTCATTCAACACATAGACAGACATAATATTTTGATATTTTTATACATCTCTCGAGCTAAAAACGTTTTTAAGCATTTCGATAATAAATGAATTAGATACTGTTAATCTAGTTTTTTTTTATTATGACAAGCTACAATCGGTAGCTGAGGGTTAGAAAATATAAAAAAATTGAAAATGAAGTTATATGTACATATTCTTCTAAGAATATATAAAAATCTTGTGTCACAGTTTTCGTGTTTATTCTCCTCCGAAATGGCTTGACCGATTTTGATCAAATATTATATGTATATTCAGTAGGTCTGAGATTAGGATTATAACTAATTTTTATACCCCTAAGTGTTAAGGGTGGCTCTCCCCAAAAAATTGTTTTTCATTTTTTGATCAATTTTTGTTATATTTTTATGGTGTGGCATAAAAAATGCTTCATATGGCAAAACAACGTTTGCCGGGTCTGCTAGTACATATATAGTTATTGGAAATTGGGTATGCTACTTCCCCTATTATGAAGTTACTTAACGTACATATTTTTAGGGAAAGGTATGGAATGTACGGCTCTAATAGAGCCTATTATTGCCTAATAGGGTATTAGAAGAAAGTAAGAAATATTCTAAGAAGTAACAAAATTCAATAAAACGTATCACACATCGCAATATTTTTTTAAAATTTAATAAGAATATTATAACGTAAGTCCATCACCGAGACAAGTACTTTTTTCAAGTAGATATTTAAACGTAGGTACAGCGAGAAAGTTAAATGCGAAAATGTATTGCGGTAACTCTTGCCTCTCGTGGCTTGGTTTTTATTACTACCGTTATGTAGGTACGTACATACATACATTATTTATTTATTTTTATCCTTATAATTCTTCTTTACGTTTGTATATCACTGAACTCCTCCCAAACATCTCATTCCGATTTTAATAAAGATTTTTTTTGTGTTTTAGTCGGTAGGTAGCGCAGTAGGGTTCTAGGACTTTTTTTTTTATATATACACACAGTGTTAGATTTACGCTAGGGGCACTCGAGTGCTCAGGGCGGCAAATTTTTAGGGGCGGCAAAATTCGGAGGGCGGGGAAAAAATTCTTCGCCTTATCGAAAATGCTTTTTTATTTTCCAAAAAATGAGGAATAAAAAAAGATTAACTAGTAAGTACATTTTTTGAAAAAATTATAATGAAAAAAATTCAAACTTTCAACATTTTGTTCAAAATTTCGATAATAGGGCGGCATTTTTTATAGTGCCCAGGGACAGCGCTAAGGTTAAATCCGGCGCTGTATACACACGTACAGAATATTTATTTATATGCTTGGACAAGACATCTGTCGGTTCCGCTAGTAAAGATTTACATATATTTATACTGTAGTAATTATATAGCTTTAAGCCCCTTATTTCAGGTTACAGGTTCGTATTCTGTTAGTGATGTTTTGTACATTTTTTTCTGCTTGGTCAACAATAAAACATATAATGGCAACCAATCAGCACGTTTCGTATGGAAGCACGAATAGTTTCTGTATTTGTATATGAAAATTACTCAAAGATATTTACAACTATTTTTTAGAAAAAAGTAGTTTAGATAAGAAACGTCTGATTACTCGCAAATGATATAAATAACATTAAAAAAAAGCCTTTATAACAATACTAGCGATATAGCTTGATTCCCCATGCAAACTTTCATCCCCATTTTCACCCTCTTAAGGGATTATTTCCGGGATAAAAAATTATCCTTTATCCTTCCCAGGGTTTCAAACTATCTTCTTACCAAATTGAATCTACGCCCTACAACGTCACAAACTTACAAATTCACAAACTTTACCTCTTTATAGCATTAGTATAGATTATAATGTTATCTTATTATAGGGCTGAAGAATACACAAATTTTTATTTAATCTCGCTAATCTCGTGAATTATCAGTCAGATTTGAAATATTTTCACCTTTTATAAAATACTTTTATATAATATTTTAGAAAATACCTATATTCGTCAATTGTTGAATGTTATCAAAGATGATAACTCGAAAAAAAAAACATTTAAACCAAAAATTTAAATTATTTATTTTAAAAATCAGTGGGCCACCTCAAAACGTTGGGTAATTTTTTTTATTTTTTTTTTTAAATTTTGTTTCTTTATAAGCTACAAATTCTACCCCCAAGCTAAGAAAAAAACATATTTTTTACGCTCCGCCCTAACATTATTTCCTACATACATCGATTTATATTTATATAGATTTATTGAGGAAGGCTAGAAATATAGGTCATCTAACACCACATGACCCTCAGAAAAGGAGTACTATATTTATAAAAAGCTAACATAATCGCAAACAAACTTACATAAATAATAACAAAGTTTATAAAAATGCAAAAATCAACTGCTTCATCACACATAACCCCATTCAATTTTCAGGTCAATTTAGTTGATTATACAAACATTTGTACAACCTGCTTAAGATAATGATGCGTTGGAATTTACAACCTTACACTCTTCTTACACTCTTTAGAATTCAGAGCGTTTTAAATTACTAGTCCACTCAGACTTTTCAATAAACATGCCACGAAGGCACATATATTTCACGTAAAAATATATAATATTTGTTACGGTATAATATTTTCCACCACAAGTCCTTATTTCGAGTAGGGGTTTAAACGGGTAGATGTCAGGCTAAGTGCAGCCAGTAGTTCCGGCGACGCGATGGTGACGTCCGGTGGAGGGCTTCTTTTGTTTCCTGCTATTTATCGGTTTGAAAGTGTGAAAAATTATTGTTCTATTTTCTTCTGCAAATAAATAATAAAGGTATGAATAAATGATTAAAATAATAGTTTTTATTTATTTTTATTTTAGGAGAGTAAAGGTTAGTGCGTAAGGCTTAGTACATTTTATTATTTATTTACTCGTTTTTTATAAATTTCTGGTGATTTGTTGGAAGTAAAAACTATTGTTCAAAATAAGGAAAACTATAAGTTGGACGATGGAAGACTTCTGGTCTCATCCAACTCTCCTCAATTGTGATCCGTCCTCAACAATTCTGATACACATGGCTCCAATGTTAGGCAGATGTCGACGTCCCATCTTGTTCCTGTATGCCCTATTTTCTTACGTTGCAGCAAGTGTAATGCATAAGTTATACTATATTACTTGTATTATAACACAAGAAATATTTATATATAGTATCTAATCTAGTAGTAAACATATTTAACCAAGGATGCGTAATTTGAACTTATTGTTGTGCAAAATAAATCTTTGTCTAATCCACGAATATACTAGATATGGAACGGAGTCTGCAGAAAATCAGTCTCCTTTCTTTCTATCAGCCCAATAAAAGAAGTGCTACCAAAATCAAGAAAGTACAAAAATAACAAAAATCCATCTGGATACGAACCCTAACCAAATCTAATAAAGCAACACCGTTAAGAAAGCCAATGTCACCGTCACGGCCAAGGATCTCCGATAAATATCGAGAGTGTTATTTATTAGGCAACGAAGGTTGGCTAAGAAGTTCAAGGCTTCTAGTGTAGTATATCTAGTAGCTATCCAATTACTGTGGATTGATTGAGAAAATGGTGACTTAAATTACCGAGTTATTTCAGGTGAAACATGCGAAACAATCGCAATTCCGTTACTTATATATAAGGGATGTGTTTCTTAAGTGCGTTTCATAGTGTAATATATACGAGGGAGCGTTTTTATGTTCGCGGAATGAAGGGTAAGGGGTTGAAATACAAAAACCAAATTATTTTTCCTTTTCAATATATTCACCTGCAAGACGGACACATTTTTCAGATCTTTCAATTAATTTATTTATACCCTCATAAAAAAATGTTTTGTCTTTGTCCTCAAAATACGCTGAAACTTCATCATCGGTGGTAAATTTTTTACCCCGCAGCTCTTTTTTTTATTTTTGGAAAGAGGTAATAATCACTCGGGGCCAGGTCTGGGCTGTAGGGTGGGTGGTTCAAAATATCGAAGCCCACTTTAAGCAGGGCAGCCAACGCAACGCGGCTCTTGTAGACGGGCGCATTGTCGTGCAAAAGCAGCACACCTTTCGTCAATTTTCCCCGTCTTTTCTGTTTAATGGCTTCTTTTAGTCGCTCTAATTTGAAGCGTAGTATTCTCCGGTTATAGAAACACCTTTATCTTTATAATCGATCAATAATATTCCTTCTGAGTCCCAAAAGACCGTTGCCATGAGTTTCCCAGCTGACTGTGACACCTTAAACTTCTTGGGGGGTGCTGTGCCCTTTTTATGCCACTGCATAGAGTCTTGGTTCAACTCAGGTTCATAATGATGAACCCAAGTTTCGTCTCCAGTAACAATTCGACTCAATACACCAACCTTGTTTACATTGCAGAGGTCCAAAAATGCACGTGAAAACTCTACGCGTTGTTGATTTTGCGGCGGCGTGAGCATTTTCGATACCCGTCTTGCGCTGACCTTAGTCATGCCAAGATGATTGTTCAGGATTTTAAAAATGGTTGTATCGGATACTCCAACCATTTCTGCGAGTTGTTTCTTCTTTAGTCGAGCATCGTCGAGTACAAGTTTTTCGACTTTTTGAATAAGTTCTGGCGTGGTCACCTCGATGCTCCTGCCCGGCCTCGGGTCGTCTTCAAGGGATTCCCTTCCTTTTTTAAACAAACTGTGCCACTTGTACACTATGGTTTTTCCTGGACAAGAGTCACCGTAAACCGATGACATCTCATCCATTATGGTCGCAACTGATTTTCCTTGCTTGGTAAGGAACTTTATAACGGCACGATATTCGATTTTTTCCATATTTCACTTTTCATTCCTGATTATGTTGCTTGGTTGGCAATGGCTCAAAGATTAATAGTCAAATAACAATGAAATCTCGTATTTATATTAATTATGAGTCACTAAACACGTTACGATCGTAATGAGCCTAATCACCCCACTCCAACCCTCTCATTCCGCGAACTTAAAAACGCACCCTCGTAAGTATCTCGTGTGAAACGGCTTGACCGATTTTAATGTCTTTTTAATATTTGGTAAGTACGAGAATAGGTCGTAAAGTATTTTTCACCCGCCTACCCCCACCCCTCATTTTTTAATCGGAATTTTAGTATTTTTCTATAAACAATATTATATAAATACATGGCGACGAACCCGCGTGAATGCGGGCGAAGCCGAAGGGTTCTGCCAGTAATATATAAAACTGCCTCGGTATTGTAGTGGCTAGCATGTACGACTGCACACCCGGAGGTCCTGGGTTCGAGACCCGGGTCGGGCCAAGTTTAGTTATTGAGTCTTTCTGTATAGGAAGCCTCAGTAACAGCCCGGAGTTGGGAAGTTGGCGGTGTTTCACCCCCGTGCCTCGGAGAGCACGTAAAGCCGTCGGTCCTGCGCCTTAACTCTCATTGTGAGAATAGCGTGTTTTACAAACAAACAAAGCTTTTCATTTCATATATCATTAGCGTTTTAACGCTTAGTATAGATTTCTCAGAGATTAAATATTTTCTCACAGTATAAAGTATCCTATATGTCGACCCGGATAACTAGCTATCATCATATCAAATTTCATCAAAATCTGTCCTATGATTTCCTCGTGATACGTTCAAAGAAAGATAGATCGAGAGACAGGCAGACTAACAAAAATTCTAAAAACTATAGATTCGGCCTCTGTACCGATAATAATGACTATTTCAATAAGATTTTCTAAAAAATATTTAATGTACATATTCGACTCAGAATTTTAGCGAGTGCTAGTTGTGCAGAAAGTGTCTGTGTGTATATATATTGACTATTGTATACATCACTTTACACACAGTGTATATCTCTTAAACCTAAACCATGTCAGTACGTCGCCTTAGTCCTTATTTGTTCAAACCACCAATACTTGTTGTACTTTATAGGAAAGTTTCTATCCTCTATTTTAAAAACAAAGCTTTATTTTTAAGATTTACATGCATAATATATATTATATCCATACTAATATTATAAATGTGAAAGTGTGTTTGCTGTCTTTCTTTCACGTCGAAACGGCTTGGCGGATTGGCGTGATTTTTTATGTGGAGATAGTTGGAGGGCTAGAGAGTGACATAGGCTACTTTTTATCGCAGGAGATTGTCTTTTTCCCTCAGAAAAACACGTTATAATACAATCCAAAAAATATTTATGATCAGAATTGCTTGAAGCTTGGTATAAATGCTCTTCAATACAATTAATTAAATACATGTTTTAGCATTTTTCGAAATTCATCCCATAAGGGGGTAAAATAACAGATGAAAATTTGTATGAAACCTACCATTTTAGAGATTTTTTTTGTAGTTTTAGCGCGAGCGAAACCGCGGGTTCTGCTAAATATATATAAATAATATAATGTCTATTTGACTTTATTAAACTAAAATGTGTATTTAAAACCAATATAATTGACAATTAAAAGTCTATAATTGTGTATTAAAAACTCTTTCCGTTTAGACAAATACAAGAAGACGAGTAATTAAATAAAAATCTGATAATCTGCAAGAAATAACTGAATATATATAAAATATTGAACAAAACTTAAAAAAGGCGTCCAGCAACCTAGATCCTGTGCAGAAAATACCAAAATTCTTTGAAACATTAAATTACTTTCCTTCTCAGAAAATTTAAAATAGTTAAAAACTCCGAAAGGGACAATCTCAAGTTTAATTCAATTTAAAATGAAAGTAAGACGGTGACGTGAAACGAACTTGCGGTACGTTTAATTATATTACATTCCTGTAAGAGAAGATAAAATATTAAAGTAGAAAATAGTATTATTATAATCTTGTAATTAAAATATTGTTTTATTGAAATCGATATTGACATTTAAAATGTTTCATTGTATAGAAAAAAATATATTTGGTACTAAAATTGTAGTTCACTAGCGACTTCTCGCTTTGCTCGAGTTGTGTTTTGCCTTTACAATATTATATACGTTACTCCAATTGTATCTCTACGAAACTTCATACAAATCCATCTATGCATTTCAGCGTGAAATCGTGACATACATACATACATACATACATTTTTTTGTATTTACAATAGAAACAGTAGTGTGAAATGACAATAAATTACAAATTTAATATAATAGTATAATTTATATGGACATGGCGTGTGGCATCGATGTAGAGAGTACAATGCTTTAAAAAAATAATAAAATACTATGAGCAATGTTTTATGAACAAACTAACTGCAGGTTTTGCTTGTGAAAATTAATTTAAATTGTGTATCGCCTATACTTTACGACGAAATAAAGTATAAAAAACTTTTTAACAAAAAAATAAAAACCGACTTCAAACAAAAGCACTAAAAAGTAAAAAATAACTGATTGGTAGTTTTCATTTACTATACATACCTAATCAAATATTTTCGAAGTCGGTGTGCTTTGCTTTATATGGCCTGGCACCGATTTCGAAAATATTTGATTAGGTATGTATTTAATAGGTAGGCTTTAATTACTTAGCCAAAGCACACCGACTTCGAAAATATTTGATTAGGTATGTATAGTAAATGAAAACTACCAATCAGTTATTTTTTACTTTTTAGTGCTTTTGTTTGAAGTCGGTTTTTATTTTTTTGTTAAAAAGTTTTTATTTTTTCCTTTTTAGTGTAGACAGTAGTAGCAAAGTAAGAATTCTAACGTATTAGGCTTGTCAAATCAAACAAAACAAGCCCAAACTCAAAGTATCTACTATTAGCCGTTGAAGAGTTCCACCTATCCACCTTCTGGCCTTACCATCAGATCAGGTCAACAATACCGAACCACTGTACTATCAACGGAAATAGAAACACTTGCAAAGTTTCAAGTCAATATGACAATTAGAAGTAGGTTAAATTCATCATTAGCTATTTTTCCACCCTTAGAGGTGGTATTTTTTTTTTTGAAATTTAAATGGGACCAATCTGGAAGTATACACTTTCAAACAACACAAAAATTGCCCAAATCGGTTAATAAATGACGGAGTTCTGAGGTAACAAACATAAAAAAAAAAACATACAGTGGAATTGAGAACCTCCTCCTTTTTGAAGTCGGTTGATTATATGTACTTAGTACCTATATTTTTTTTATTTATATAGCAACTTTATCAAAAAAGTCATAGAATTTCAATATTTTTTTTTATTATCGAATATGTGTGTATATGAATTACATACAGGCAAAAAACGTACATCTAATTTGCAAAAACTGTAGAATCATTGTCTAAAACCCAAAAAACCCTCAAATATATTTTTCTCAAAAAATATAAAACTCCCCAATTCCCCAATTTTATTAAATGCACAGACGATACTATAACTTATAAAGCTAAAGTTGCTTGCAACTTACAAGCCAAAACTTAAATAAGTATGTTTTTAAAAAGCGCCCGGAAGACCCGCAGCTTAATTTCTAACATAAGTTTAAATCACAAAAGTTAAAAAGTACAAACTTGTAAACTTCGCTTTAAAATACTCTCATAAGCACTTTGCACTCTCCTGATTCAGTTATCAGTTTTCATTCAAAGAATAAAGTACCAATTTGGTACGAGCTAATGTTACTTAATAACTCTAACTATGAACAATCCTCACATTTTCCAGTAAAAGCAAAGACTAACTAGTTTAAGTGATAAACGACTAAAGTCTATAATAATCGCTTATATGTACTACTAACTGATATTGACTTAGTAAATCTTTCCATATTATATTATAATTTAAAGAAACTTTGTAAACACAAACACTCAATAAGTAAATTTGGCCCGCACCGGGACTCGAACCCAGGACCGGATCCGGATCTACTGCTGTACATATTAAACACTACACCATCCTAGCTGACTTTGTACTTTAAAAGTCCAAAAAGAGCGATATTTGAAAGTATTTCAGAGTTTTACCATTACGTTATATAGTAATATTTAGAATTTACTGAATAATACTAATATTATTGTGTAATACTATCAGCCAAACTAAAATTTAATTTTACTTTATAGACGATTAAATTTATTTTTAAAGTTTTTAGCACAAAGTCTCTATTGAGTTACATCATTGATTCACTGCAAGATGAAAATTACTTTCTCGCAAAAAGTTGCTTTACAGCATTTAAAGTACAGAAAAAACTGAACAATTTCATAAACATAATATGTAATTATATAAATAATTTCAACCTTTATTAACTCCTGAGACCATTAATTACTTTCTTATTAAAATTTGTTTTTGTGAACATATATGTATGATATAAAAAAGCCAATTTTGCTAATTTTTAAAGTTTTATGAAGACCGGCAACAAATTTAATAGGACACTTATATTCAATTTATAAGTCTATAAAAAGCAAAAAGCATGTTCAGTGTTCAAAATGAATAGCAAATATAATAATAAACACGCGGCCGAAACCACGGGCATTCGCTAGTTCACAATACATATACACAACTCCTACATTGTTACTTCACGAAAGTTTTGATGAACTTTCAACTATCGTACAGCTTTTTAAGTAAAAGCCTGTTCATGTTAGCCGGAAGGAAAACACGGATGCTTGAGCCTAATTAAAAAACTTGTTTCATTCATTTCCGGTCTCCGAAATGAGATGAGAGCAAGAATATAACTAAGTAATTAATTTACTTTAAAACTGCTTGCACTGTAACAATATTTATGTGATATGGACTACTTACGATATACTCTCACTTCATTCGAAGAGTCTATCAGTAGTTACTCCAGGTCATAACCTATCTGAGTACTAAATCTCACCGAAATCTGTCGAGCCGTTTCAGTGCAGCGTGAGGAATTGTATGTGTTATATTTTATTTATTTTTTATTTATAAATACTTTATTGCACACACAGGATTACAGGATAATACATAAAATGAAAATAAAAAGAAAGATAACAAAAGGCATGCAAAGGCGGTCTTATTGCTAAGAGCAGTTTCTTAAATTTATTTTTCCCATATTTTCATATTCATTCATTCATTTTCATTATTCCATAATTTCTTTTATTAATTATATACATATTCAAACTATCGATCAATCAAATCAATCAGCCTATTGCCGTCCACTGTTGAACAAAGATTCAGTTCAGGCAATTGGCTGGGATGCCGGGATGTCGGGAAGACGGGATGGTTAGCGCTCATTGGAGGAGGTATTCACCTATCCTAGTGAGCGCCAACCGTCCCGGTCCTAGGCATCCCGCATCCATTCGCTGCCCACCAGCTTCCTTAGGTTATCTCGACGTCGATCATAGTGTTGGTCTGAAGACATGACCGGTCCACTTCCACTTCAGCAAGCTAATTCTGGCCGCGATTTCGCTTCAAACATTCGCATTTATAATAAATTATATTACTTTGATTTGCCTAGCGTAGATACAAATCTATTTCATAATTACCTTTAGGCATTTTGGAAAACTTTTTATATAAGATAATAATGAGGACATAACCAGTAATAAAGTTGAATGTAGAATTGATTTGATTTAACATGTAATTCCTTTTCCGAGTGAAGCAGAGACTGTTCAAGATAAAACTTCTTTAATCTATCTTCTTCAAGTGTAACCTTCCTAAGTGACAAGGAGAACAATTATTTAGATGTTCTAAACACTTCAAGAGTTCTGAAACTTTTGTGATTACGCGTAATGGGTACCTGAAAATGTAATTATTGCTTTCAATTTTTTACTTTATATTAGGTTTATTTATCTATTATATAAATATCTCGTGTCACGGCGTTTGTGGGCGCAGTCCTCTGAAACGGTTTGACCGATTTTAAAGATATTTTTTTTTTTTGTTTTAATTATATTTGGTTATGAAAATAGGTCGTAAAGTATTTTTCACCCTCCTACCCCCACCCCCGCATTTTTTAATCACGATTTTTGTATGAACAATATTATATAAATACATAGTACCGTACTGTATAACATAAAACCAAAAATTTTTTTTATAGATTGAACCCGAGCGTAACCCCGTGTTCTGCTAGTTTCATAATAATATTTTTTTAACTAAAAGTACCACTCTAGGTACTCTGGGAACGCTTGAAATGTACATACTCTCTCGACAAAAATACAGCAAACTACACATTTTTTTATTTTTGGCGAAGAATATATCTTAAATAGAAAAGTGTGTAATATTTTCCCATGGAAATAAGTTGAACTTGATTGGCCCCGATCTATATATTATTATTATTATTTAAGATAGCGACTTATCCTCGCTTCGCTCGGGTTCGTCCCAGCCCGTTCGTCAGGTTGCTTCCCCATACAAACTTTCATCCCCAATTTCACTCCCTTATCTAAAAACTATCCTATGTCCTACCCAGGGTCTCAAACTATCTTCTAACCAAATTTCATCTAAATCGGTTCAGTAATTTCGAAACTTATTCGGTATAAACAAACAAACAAAAAATCGTTCCTCTTTATAATATTAGTGTAGAATAGACTAGATAATTTTAAGTCGTAGACAGTTTGGTGGAGGAAGTATTTTATGTTAGAAAATTATATGTTGAAGGAAAGGTAGAAATACAAATTTATTTCTGAAATAAAAAATAGTTCAAAAAAAAGGAATTTAATTTTTCCTCGAATTTCTTATTTTTCTGGGTATTTTTTCTATTCTTTAATTCGAAATATTATGAACAAAAATTGTCCAAATCGGTGAAACAATTCTCAAGTTTACCAACAAAATGCATTTGATTTACGTTTGAGTAGGTTTCCTGATGATTTCACAAATAAAAATGTTTATCCTTTATATTTCATTACGGCGAAAACTTTTACAGTTGTATAAAAAAATTTTTCATCTCATTTAAGCTTAATACTAATTCATATTCGATTGATTACAAACACAAAGTGAACAATATCTACAATCTCTCCCGTCACTGCGATTCAAATGTAAATTCAAAATATGATTTTTAAATGTCAAAAAATTGTAAATATTATAAAATGCAAAAGTTTGTATGTTTGTTACTCCTTAACGCAGAAACGGCTGGAAGCGTTTGGATGAAATTTAGTCCACAGATAGCATATAATATTATATACAAAATAGCACCTACTGTCGCATTCGAGTAAGACTAGATATGTGACCAGATTTTACCACTTCGCTTATAGATTTGTACTAGCGAGTAGAGACTTACACTCGCTTCGCTCGGTACGTTTTTTTTTGAGCGGAACTCCTTATATTATCAAAGTTACTTCTTATATCATCAGCTATTTGCCATGAAAGTCTCGTCAAAAACATTCCAGCCATTTCGGAGATTAGCCGGAACAAATCGACAGATAGACAAAAAAATATACATTGTGTTTCTCTTATAAGTACCGTATATAATTTTATATACATTTAGTTAAAGGCATTTATTTCGACATCATAAACAAACACTTCAGTATTATTTATCTATATAGATTAGATTCTTTTTCTCAATAATATGTTTTCGAATGCATCCCAAAAGTTTTGCAAAAACTTGTATAGACCATTAGGTCTACTAGGCTTGCTCACGAAATGACTACAATGACTATTTATAAATTAAATTGTCGATTCAGAAGTGCTTGTTAAAATCAAATTGAATAAGGCATATTTTAAAGATCATTTACTTTACTCTTTTAAATACATTAGGGACGGTCGCTACGGTGAGTGGAGTTAGCGAGGTGGCATTCTACAATAGTTGAAGAATAGAAATCTAAAATAAAAAAAAACTACTGTTCGCCCAGTGGTCGAAATGCAACCGTAATTTTTTTTTTTTGATAACACTAATGCTCGTTAATAGCTATTAAACAAAAAAAAAAGGTTGAAAAAGGAGAAAAAGGTTCTGAACTATTTTGTCTTTGCCTATTTATTTAAAAAAAAAATAACGGAATGACATAATGATTTTATGACATAACGATGATTTGTACTCATAGTACAATTATTTCTTTACCAACCAATCTCCTTTGTCTTCTGCATTCTACGTGACATTGGAGAAATAATCTGTGCCCAACTGGCACGCTTTGAAGCCATTGACACGAGAATTAAATTGAATTGAATTATTTCTATTCATAAACGATTGTAGAATGACATCTCTTAGCTCCAGGATCGAAATCCTTGCAGTACTTTTAAAGTTAGTCGGTAACAAATATACAGATAAAGATAAGAGGTTCGATTTCATACGGCATATGATAACTTAAAAGCGGAAACAATATTATTATTATAACTATTTTTTCGCAGATTTATTTTTATTCTCTTAAATTTTTGTGTTTCCATCAGAAATAATTATTATTACAGACGACGCTTACTACGAGTAGACACCGTATACTTTAGAGAAGACGTCAAAAACCTTAGTCTCTCCCGTAACCATGTTTGCTGTTAAACATTCGAAACTTCGAGAACAAAAAATTAAAATAGAAAAAACCGCGATAGTATAGTTGTTTTTTTTTTTATGGGACTAAGGGGGCAAACGGGCAGGAGGCTCGCCTGATGGAAAGTGATCACTGCCGCCCATGGACATCTGCAACACCGCAGGGCTTGCAGATGCGTTGCCGGCCTTTAAGAAAGGAATACGCTCTCTTCTTGAAGGTGGCCAGGTCGTAGCGGTTCGGAAAGACCGCCGGCGATAGCTGGTTCCACAGAGTGGTTGTGCGGGGCAGAAAGTGCCTTAAAAATCGCACTGTTGTGGAACGCTGGACATCGAGGTGGTGTGGATGGAATTTACTATTTTGGCGCGATGTCCGATGGTGAAATTCAGCAGCCGGGATCAGTCCGAACAATTCCTCGGAACACTCCCCGTGATAGATGCGGTAGAAGATGCAGAGTGATCCAACATCTCTACGCAGAGCTAAAGGATCAAGCCGATTGGAGAGAGCTTGATCGTCGATAACTCGAATCGCCCTACGTTGAATGCGGTCAAATGGAAGTAGCTGGTACTGGGGAGCTCCCGCCCAAAGATGAGAACAGTACTCCATGTGGGGCCGAATTTGCGCCTTATAAAGAATAAGACGCTGACGCGACGTGAAGTACTGTCTCGCCTTGCTGAGCACACCAAGCTTCTTTGAGGCCAGTTTGGCCTTACCTTCCAATTGACCACGGAACTGGACGTTGCTCGAGATGTCGACGCCAAGTATTCCGATACTGGCTGTGGGAGATAGAGGAGTGTCCTCAAATTGAGGAGCTACGATAAATGGCGACTTTTTAGCGGTTAACGCGCAAACTTGTGTCTTTTTGGGGTTGAATTGGACTAAGTTTAGTCGACCCCAATCCGAGACTTTGGTTAACAGAGATTCGACTTCCGACACAAGTTTGTTCGGCCAGTGTACAGCGCATCCACAGTGCTATCGTCTGCATAGCAATGAATGTTGCTGATTTGCAACATGTCATTGATATGCAGAAGGAACAGAGTAGGAGACAATACACAGCCTTGTGGAACACCAGCATTGACATATTTAGGATCAGAGCAAGCACCGTCGACAACGACCTTAATGCTCCGATCTGCCAAAAAGCTGGTGATCCAGTTGCAAAATTTCTCGGGGAGCCCATAGGAAGGTAGCTTCGAAAGAAGCGCTTTGTGCCATACCCGATCAAAGGCCTTCGCTATGTCCAGACTGGCTGCAAGCGCCTCCCCCTTGGTCTCAACTGCTTCTGCCCATCTATGTGTCAGGTAAATTAAAAGATCACCGGCTGAGCGACCTCGACGGAAACCGTACTGGCGGTCGCTAATCAGCCGGTGCTCTTCTAGGTACCGCAGGAGCTGGCAGTTGATAATGGACTCCATTATCTTAGAGAACAAGGAGGTAATGGCTATAGGCCTGTAATTGGACGGATCCGAGCGGTTGCCCTTTTTTGGGATCGGGTGCACTAAAGCGGCCTTCCAGGATTTCGGGACTACGCCTGATGAATAGGAGTACCGGAAAAGACGCGTTAAGACCGGTGCCAACTCCGGAGCACATGTCTTCAACACGATCGGAGGGATGCCATCGGGCCCACTCGACTTATGAATGTCCAAGGAAAGAAGTGCTTTGCGAACTGCACTTTGCCGGAACTGAACTTCCGGCATCGTAGTATCACACCGTGGGATGATCGGTGGTGAGTTTCCTTGGTCATTTAGAGTCGAATTGGACGCGAAGAGAGTGCCCAGTAGTTCGGCTTTCTCCTTCGCGGTATGAGCCAGCGAGTCATTCTCCGTGTGCAGAGGTGGAAAAGAAGGCTTACAGAAATTCCCTAAAACAGCTTTGGAGAGAGACCAAAACGCACGTGTTCCCGAAGGGAGACGCCCCAATTTCTCGCCAATTCTGCCGATGTGCTTCGACTTCGCATTAGCAATACTATTTTTGAAGGACCTGGAGGCAAAGTTATACTCCTTTTTAAAGGCGCTGGTATTTACATCACTAGACGCCGTCGCGACAGCCCAGGCTTGGTAGCATTCCAGCTTTCGGCGAGATGCCGTCTTGCAGGAGTGACCAAACCAAGGCTGGGATTTGCCTCCGATGGGCACTGTAGAGAACGGAATAAATAGTTCCATACCCTGAAGTACCACATCGGTGACAGAATCAGCAACGACGTCTGGATCATCTGGCGAGAGGCAAATTTGCCCCCATGGGTAGGACGCAAAGAATGACCGCATCCCGTCCCAATCCGCTGACCTGTAATGCCATACACGGCGACAGCCCGCAAAGCGAGGCTGTGTTGAGCGCGTGACTGGCACTGTACTCCGGACAAGACAGTGGTCCGACGAGCCAAGAGGAGGATCGACGGAGACCAGGTAGCCGTCCGGATGAGAGGTTAACAGAAGGTCCAACAGGGAAGGTGTATGATCTTCCACATCAGGGATTCGCGTTGGCGAGGTAACCAGTTATGTCAGATCATATGCCAATGCGAAATCGTGAACAAACCTCCCCGCATGATCGGTGGTACGTGATCTAAGCCATTCAGTATGATGGGCGTTAAAGTCGCAGAGAATCACGATCTCTGCGGATGGGATCTGCTGGAGCACGGAACCTGTAGCCATTTGCGTGTGCTCAACGAGTCGGTCAGTTTCGGCATTGCCGCTATGAGACCTATAAAGGCACGCGTAGATTCGCGGATGGTCGTCGCAGTCTACACGTAGCCAGAGGATGGATAGGTCCCGCCCTTCAAGGCTGCTGAGGCGACGAGAGCAGATATCCTCTCTGACGTACACGCACACTCCAGCCCGCGGTACAAAGGAATGCTCCAGATTATACCCCGGGTAAGAGAGGAAAGAGGTGTCAGCCGGGGACGATATCTGCGTCTCGGTAAGGAAGAGCAAGGCCGGCTTCGCCATCTCAAGGTGGAAGTGGACGGCGTTCAAGTTGGAATTTAGTCCCCTTATGTTGCAGAAGTCCACAGCAAGTGTGAAAGGGGTAGCCTTATGTTGCCTGCTCCGATTGCCCCGAATAGAAGACGAGAGCGCAAAATTGCCCCCCCCAGAATTCGGAGGGCAGCCTGGGCACCCACGCTCAGGTAGTGTACGAGCTGAACATGAATGCCCAGAGAGGGATTCTCCACCGCGATGTGCGCTGGTGGTACCCTCCTGGGGTAGACTGACCAAATTTCGCACTATCATAAATTTAGTGGTGTGGGGGAGGGGTGGGGAGTGGGCCTCCCGGGACTCTCACTTACAGAACGAAACGCGACAGCAAAGCTGCCACTTCACGCCGGACTTCTGTGAGAGAGTGGTACTTAACGGGACGTGCCGGCCCATTCGGCTGCTACCCGAAGGTAACTAGCATGGCACTACCACAGTTTTTGGTTGACTGATTGCACTGGTGGAATAATCTCTGTCACTAGATTATCCCACCAGCGGGCGGTGGGGTCGTCACGTCCCGACGCCGATATAATTTGTATTTAAAACGTATAAGTTGTATTTAAAATGTCAAATATTCACGTAAATTTAAGAAGGTATTAAATAAAAATAATAATTAAATATATTTTTTATGAAGCATAGATACAAGGTAGCCTTAATTATAAAAGAACAGATAAAATACATGTAAATTAACGAAGTCAAGCCAAGCCTTTTGTCGCGCGCCTAATTGAGTTAGACTTGAGAAGTCGAAGAATTTCCATAATTAATATACGTCTTGCATCTCACCAACTATAACCAGATGTTTGAAAATGGCATGAGCGAGTCGGTTTTGCGAGTCGAAGGATGAGAATAAAATATACATCAGCGTTAGCTTCGAAAATTCATTCCACCTTAAAATATTATAATCTATAGATATAAAAAATGAATAGCAACAAAGCTGTTAATTGAATATTTTTAAAAGAAATGTGTATGAAGTTTATAAGTTACCTCGCTCCGCTCGGGTCCGTCCCTAGTTACGTTTAACGGTTAGTATAGATTTCTCAAAGATAAGATATTCCTGTAGTAAAAAGTATCCTATATGTTGACCCGGATAACAAGCTATCATTACCTCATCAAAATCTGTCCTGCGGTTTTCTCATGATGCGTTCCCAGACAGACAGATAGACAAACGGACAGACTGACAGACAGACAAAAATTCTAAAAACTATAGATTCTGCCTCTGTATCTATAATAATGACTACTTATTTGAATAGTATTTTCCAAAAAACAGTTAATGTACAGATTCGACTCAGTTAGAATTTTATTATATGTGTAGACAGACTATATTTAACTATTAATATGTAAAATAACTATTGTTTGTAAACATATGTATCTCTTTAATGAGAACAAGTTTATTTAATAAGTTTAAAGTACTTACAAAGATTATTCAACTTCTCTTTTAATCAAGAACCACATTAAGTCGTTATGGACTATATTTCACAAATAACTTCATCCCCTTACATTTTATTATTTAAGTTTACATGATTATCATATACATATATGTACATACATGATACTTTACAAACTTTTAAAGACAGTGAAAGCTCAGTGGTAATTGGTAAAGCGGTAATTATTTTCAACATCATTAGCCCTCGTCTTAGGGCAGTGTTTCTTAAATTTATTACAGTCATGGACCAATTTTAGAATTTCTAAAGTTCCCTCAAAGAATTTGTAGGAAAAAAAAACAAAATAAATCACATTTATTGGTAATTTACTCACAATTAAATATTATTAAATATAGCTATGACAAGGATGCTGTTGTTTGGCTTCAATGAGCTCATGAGACCTAATGAGATGGATAAAACAAACGAGTAAGTTTACGCCACAATTTTTTAATTAATGTTAACTAACTGTACCCCTGTACCCCTGGCACACATATTACGGATCCCAGATAACAGGTCTGTGAACCCCACTTTAAGAAACTCTGTCTTAGAGTGAAGGAAAACATACTGAAGAAATAATATTTTCTTAGATTTACGCGAATGTTTGACATTAATACTGAAGAAATGTTGAATTTCTCGCCGGTTCTTCGCAGCATAATTGCTTTCCGAGCAGGTGGTAGATTCCTCACGGACTGACTACTCTGAGGCTTAAATTAAATTGGCGATTCAAAAGTGATTGTAATAAGTCTAATTGAATAAAGTTTATTTCATTTGGAAAGCCATGTAAAGTCCGCCTCGCACTTGGCCAGCGTAGTGGACTATCATCTTATCCCCCTCGTATTCAGCGGAGACTCCAGCTCAGCTGTAAAACAATAAAAAAATGAAATTCATGATTATATACATACTATCGCAGCAAATACCGTATTTCCGTCACTACAAATTATAAATTACATCAAACTCAGTGCTAATTTTGAGACTGGTGAGATTATTTAAATCGCTGCCAAGAAAGTTTAGTTCGAGAGAATCTGTCGCAAATGTATGAGATACGGTCAGACTGCTGGCGATGTAAAAATATACATATTTTCTTTGAAATTACTAAAAGTTTTTAAGTTATAAAAATTAATTTACATTTAAGTAATATTTAAGTAATATTTAATTTTTCTACCAAATTGTCTTTATCTGTTTGTCTGTTACTCAATATTTTAGTTTAATTTTGTGTAGCATGTAATTATGTCATCCTAGTCTACTTCGGACCGACGCGACCAGATATAGATCAAGCAAAGGATCGACAGCGTAATTTGCTCTATATGGAACGGCGTAAATTATTATTTTAAATTATTATTATTTAAGCATAAATCATTAATTATATAAAAATAGGATGTATATGTATAATATTAAAATAATCATTTGATTCTAAAAGTTGTCATTCTGCTATAAAATAATTATTTGACTTTTCTTAAGTTGTCATTTTGAGTGGAAAAAGGGGGAAAAAGCGTTGTTTTATTTTACATACATATTAAACAAAATATACATATTAATAAAATTCTGAGTCGAATCTGTACATTAAATATTTTTTTTTGGTAAATCTTATTGAAATACTCATTATTATCGATACAAAGGCCGAATCTATAGTTTTTAGAATTTTTGTCTGTCTGTCTGTCTGGAAACGCATCATGAAAAAAAACTATTGAACAGATTTCGATGAGATAGCTGGTTATCCGGGTCAACATATAGGATACTGTCTACTGCCAGAAAATATCTCATCTGTGAGTTTATACTAAACGTGAAAACGTAACTAGGGACGAATTTTATTAACCCGAGCGAAGCAAGTGTGAGTCGCTAGTATGATATAAAAGCTTGTCGCGTGATTTACTTCTTGTATAAAAAATATTTTGTAAAAAAAAATATTACTGTTTAATATTTTATTTCATGTTTATCTACATATTACAACTCGAATTTATAGCCTACCTGACCTACTTCTGAAATACTTCTGTAATAGTAATACACCCGATTACCCAATTTCGAGACTCTACTGACAATTTCTTGAAAAAAATCTTCGTTGAATCCAATCTGCATAGTTGTCGGGTGAAGAAGCAGCATTATAAATTAAGTTTGATACACGCTTTCTTCATTGTCAGATTAAACTTATTTAAATGGATATATGCTTGGATGTAAGGAAATAAAAATTTGAATTTTTCATATTTACTTACGAATACCTTCGCTTCGCTCGGGTGCGTCCCTAAGCTCGAATGGTTTAAGAACTAATAAAAGGCAAACGTCCAAAAAAAATTATTTTTAGAAACTTTTGAAGACATATGATGTGATGTTCTCCTAGCCGATTCCGGCTACGGCGGCCAATCTCATTGAGATTATCCAACTGCGCAGGAGATATTATAGTCCCCCCCAACGTGCGTTCACCTTGTCGTGGTGGGGGGGCTCAGTAGTGTACTCGCGAAGCCAAGAAACGCACAGGGAGGTGGCCCGCTTCGGTGGGCGGTGGAAGGCGGCCTTCTTCGGAGGGCGGTGTACCATGCGGGTTGCTCCTGGTACTTCTCTGATAGCAGAGTGGACCGTGGAGCAACCACATGGTTGTTGTGGTCTGCTTCGGCAGACCTGCCGTCGGGGCGTCGTAGTTGAATGCGTAAGCGATCCTGCGACGCCCCATTAAGACGGGGGAAGGCTTTGTTGGGTTTTAGTGGGTAGTACTGGCTTCGCCGGTGAGTCCCACACTTCGTGCGTAAATGCATTTCCCAACGTTAAAAAAAAAAAAAAAAGGAGATATTATAGTGCACAAGTGTAGCGCGCAGACCCAACGTGCACTCTCTATTCCTGTAACTCTCATACTCCGGTGGGACGACCACTCGATACGACCAGTGAGAGTTAAGGCACAGGACCGACGGCTTTACGTGCTCTCCGAGGCACGGGGGTGAAACACCGCCAACTTCCCAACACCGGGCTGTTACTGAGACTTACTATACAGAAAGACTCAATAACTAAACTTGGCCCGACCCGGAACTCGAACCCAGGACCTCTGGGTGTGCAGCCGTACATGCTAGCCACTACACCACCGAGGCAGTTAGTTGAAGACATATACAGAATAACCCACCAGAGTTTTATCACAATCGAATCAATGGATTAAGAACGAATAGAGGATAAACATACAAGAATTTATTTATAAAGATCAAGAGAGGCTGCTTGTTACGAAAATGGAAAATCATTTCCAAATACAAGAATGTCTTAATTGTTGATTACGTAAAGCTTTCCACTACAAAACAATTTCTATTGAATCTAAATTAATTAATGTTACGCAAACTAAGATTTGTGATACTAACAATAAGATGATTCCTAAGATTTCAATTTTACTAATTGATAGTTTAAGAACGATTTCTTCTTTTGTATTTTAGCAAAATTTAAATATGTATAAGGTCAGTGACGTTGAAAATGGAAAAATAACTTTTTATATCGAGTATACACAGTATTTGTATGGATTTTATTTTCTTCTATATAAGGTCCCTTAGTAAATAAACTGCTGAACAGTTTTCAAAATCTTTTTAACAGTCGTTATTCCAGCCCTAAGGAGGAATGACAATGTTGAAGATATCGCATAACACACAAAAACATACACATAAAACGATTACCTCCTTTTTTTGATAGCGGTCAAAATATATATCAAACTCAAAGTTTATACATATTTTTTTTACTTTTACACTAGACAGCCTAAAAATTAAATTTAATTTTAGAATAAAATCTTTGCATTTAAAACAGTAATAGAGGTCTACAGAAATAAATTAAATGTACCTATTCCCTATACCATAGCACATCTTACTAACTTTAATTAAGGCTCAACCGAGATTCAAACTTTCGACTTTTCAGATAAAACCAAACCAAACTCTTTCTAAGATGGTCAGATTTTCTATTTCTTATCTTTCTATTTATTTATTTTTATTTTATATTTATAAAACGAGTTATAATTTTAGTTGGCAAAGTTGTTTAACATTTAGGCTGTTATTGTACAGAAAACCCCATTGCAAGTGAACACTGGCACGGACACAACCGCAATCACAACGGAATCTGTTTCGTGGCATTTTTGGGTCACATATCAAAAGTATTCCACATTTTTACATACTACGTCCCATTATTCATCTATATAATATGGACTTTGCAATTTTAATATTTGCTACTTAGGTCCATATTGTATGGTATTTCATATTTTTTGAAAGTTTTTGATTAAGTTATTCTCAATTTGAAAATTTGTTAAGAAATCTTTTACAAGCATTAAAAAAATATTTGTATTCAGCCTTTTTTAACGTCCTACTGCTGAGCACGGGCCTCCTTTCAATACGGGGGGAATCAAACCGTAGTCTACCACGCTGACCAAGTGCGTGTTGGCGGACTTCATATGTCTTTCGAAAACTTGCTAGGTTCTATCAGACATGCAGGCTTCCTAATGATGTTTTCCTTCACTATTAAGACGAGGCTTTTTTTTTTTTTTAAAAGCCAAAGAATACAGAAAGACGTTGTATATGTGCTTTATAGACTACACGAAAGCCTTCGACTCCTTATATTTTGATGCAATATGGACGTCACTAGCACAGCAAGGCGTTGACTCAACATATATCAATATAATAAATAGTGTCTATTCAAAATGTTACGCCAAAGTACGGTTAGAACTTGAAGGTTCAGAGTTCCCCATAAAAAGAGGAGTGAGACAGGGAGACCCGCTCTCGCCAAAAATCTTTTCAGCAGTACTCGAGTCTGTATTCCGACGTATGGATTGGGAAACGAAAGGAATAAATATAGACGGGGAGCTACTGCATCACCTACGCTTCGCGGACGACATCGTGGTATTTGCTGAAAGCGCATCAGAGCTCGAGAACATGGTCAGGGAACTAGCATTAGAAAGCCATAAAGTAGGACTGTCACTCAACACAAAGAAAACTAAGATCCTAACCAATGGAGACCCACAAGACATTGTTGTAGAGAACGAAAAAATCGATTATGTAACAGAATACATCTATCTGGGACAATCAGTATCTTTTGAAAATAACACCGCAAAAGAAATACAACGAAGGATAACTCTAGCATGGAAAAAATATTGGGCCTTGAGAGAAATAATGAAGAATAACACAGTTAGTATAAATATAAAGAAGAGAATCTATGAAACAACAATATTACCATGTCTAACATACGGTTGTCAGACGTGGGCAATAAGAAATGAGGATGAAGAAAAAATTGCTATATGCCAGAGAAAAATGGAAAGGAGCATGCTGGGAATAAAATTATCAGACAAAATTCGCAACAGTGACATCAGAAACAAAACAAAAATAATAGATGTAAGGAAAAGAATTCGATTACTAAATTGGCAATGGGCAGGGCATGTTTGCAGGATGAACAATAGATGGACAAAACGTTTAACAGAGTGGATACCAAGGGACAGGAAAAGGAGAGTAGGGAGACCTAGTAAAAGATGGAGAGACATTTACAGACACAGGTGTGGTAATGACTGGATGCAAAAGGCTCGGGAAAGAGATGTTTGGAAAGGTTTAGGAGAGGCCTACGCCGCAGAGGCGACTACTACTAATATATACTGAATATTATTTTATGCTACATATACATATAGATATAGAAATATAGATTTACAAAAGTTAGTACACATATAGTTATGTAGATATATAGATAGTTATATAGTTTTATATAGATAAGTAAAAACTTTTACAAATATACATTCAGAAAGTCCCAAAGATCTGTATAAATAGTTGTGTTCAAAAGAAAAAAAAATGTTAACGAAAGTAGTAAGTTAATAAAGGCTATTTTATTTTATTTATTTATTTTATTTATTAAGACGAGGGATAATCTTGTTAGAAAAGATTCGCACATGAAAATATCATTATGGGTGCCAGACCCAAGCGAGCGCGTTACCACTGGGCTACCACTGCCTAAAAAAACGAACAAATTGACGAAGGAGCTTAGTACTATGCAGTCGGAGATATACATGTTTTATACTACCTGCGACTCTTACTACGTGTACATAACCTCCTTTGGAATTCACCGCAGTCGGATAAAAACAGGTTCTGTTAAATTGAAATTTTCCTATTTCTAATCTCCTATCTATACTCCATTACAAAGTGATTAAAGGTTACCTGAGGAGATAGATTTTCATAATTTTTTTCTTAGTGCTCACCCTCACTATATACGAGTATTTTGAAAAAAATACGAGCTTTTAAACCCAGCAGTTTAAGCTATGTGTTGTGTATCAGTTATTCAGTGATAGAGTTTTATTGAGTAAATCGTATGGCCATTTTCACTTTTTACTATACACTAATCTCGCATAAACCACTTGATACAGCATAATAGAAGCGGCCATGGCATTTTACGACCCATAAACTATTTCTACGCAAAGAATCACGTCGTGCAAAAAATTTTTTAGTTCAGAGAAATACACGCACTACTGTATGAAAAAAACCAAACTTCTGGTGTCGTAAACACGCAAACTTTTGGAAATCGAACCCCTATGGGTTCTCGGTTACGTTAAAAATGGTAAAAATAACTTCTTTTATCAAGTATACTCTGTATTTGTATGGATTTTATTTTATTGTTTCTTTTTGACATGCGTGATAAGAATTTCCTTAGATTGTAAATCAATTTTCATTGTATTTTGTCATTCTTTTGATTTACACATTATTATTCACTTCAAATGAAACTTGCATTTGTAAACAAAGGGCTCGAATCAGGGAGGGTGTTTTAATCTTATTTTTAGGGTTCCGTAATGTTCCAAATGGCTAAAACGAAACTCATATGATTTAGTCATGTCCGTCTGTCCGTCAATCACAGCCATACTCGAAGACTATCAAAGGTACACTGTTAAAATTTTGTAAGTAGGTTTCTTATGCAAACTGCTAGACACTACCTTAATCAAATTACAAAAAAAATAAAGAAAAAGGGTTGATACATACATGTAACTGAGGAGTATAAAAATTCATATAACTATTCATAAGCATGTAAGGTAATACAGTTTCTAAAGTAGTTTTAACGAAAATTAATTCATCAATGAAGTTTTGAATAGTTTTTGAGATATGGGATGTTTTTTTTTCCTTTTCACGCGTTCATCCGCAAAATTAGCCTTGTTTAACTTATTAATGGTTTCCATAAAATGAATATCGTAGATGGGTAAATATTTTATTTTTAACGTGACATCTTAGTATGTTAAAACTGCTACGGAACTCTCAGGGTGTGAGTGAAACTCGCATTTGTCTGATTTTTTTTTATTGAGTACAAATATTTTTGTCAGGCGAGAAGGCTCCTGGTAATGTCAACCATATACACATTTTTTTTTTTTTTTCAATAATATTATCGTCATTTGCAAGCTGACCTACAAGGTTTCTGAATATCAGCGTTGAACTATAGAAGTTTATGTTATATGCAAATCTTCAACAAAGACGATGTGTTATTTTGATATATTTTGTGGTGTTCTTGACGAGACGAAAAGAGGCCCATGCCCAGCAGTGGGACGTTCAAAAAGGGGATAAATCTATACATATAATAAAATTGCAACTAAGCCGAATCTGTACATTAATTTTTTTTTTTGAAAATCTTATTGAATTAAACATTATTATCGATACAGAGGCCGAATTTATAGTTTTTAGAATTTTTGTCTGTCTGTTACCGCATCACAGAAAAACCACTGGAGGGATTTTGATGAAATTTGGTATGATGATAGCTGGTTATCCGGGTCAACATATAGGATACTTTTTACCGCGGGAAAATATCTCATTTCTGAGAAAAAATACCAAAATTGCAATATAAAAGTATACTAACATGTAAAACCTAAGAATTTGTTTTTTGGTCATCTGAACGCGGGCGGAGCCGCGGACAATGCTAGTACAATATAAATTAATACTATAATTTTTTATATAATTTCTTAAAACGGGCAACTATCAACAGAACAAACACGAAACTTGCAGTTTAATTATATTAACATGATTAATTACACTATGAGATGCTGACGCCGTGTTCTTGACGTCTGCTGGGTACATATGGTGTTAAGATGACTTCAGAGATAAATTCATCTTGCTACTAATATTACTATATGTTTGTCACGTAAATCTTAATGGATTTCATTTTGAAATTATTACTGAAATTGTAGACTAATGGCATATTCTCGCTTCGTTCGATAGCATTTGTATAGGAGGTCTATATGTCGGGAGATATATATGTACATACATCCTATATATTTAAACGAGCAATTCTTGTGTATATATATATATATATATATATATATATATATATATATATATATATATATATACATATATATATATATATATATATATATATATATATATATATATATCATCTAAATCGGCTCCAACGATTTTCATGAAATTTATTATACAGGAGTTTTCGGGGGCGATAAATCGATCTAGATTAGTCTTATTTATTTATTTATTTATTTATGTCTGAGAAAACGCGTGTTTTCGAGTTTTCATGCAGTTTTCTTTTGCATTATTCCACGCAAAATATGGTCGGTAATTTGCACACTCTGGTGTAAGTATCGTGGTCAAGTGGCCAAAGTACAAGATCAACAATCACAGGTGTCCGGATTCGAATCTCGGTCGCATGCAAAGTTTTTACTTTTGTTTTTTTTTTAATATTTATTCAAGTTTTTAGTTAAAAAAATGTACTTTAGGCCAAAAACTCCGAGCGAAGCTCGTTACCCCAGGTACTTGTTATAATACGAGTAGCATCAGCTTTTGGCAAATTTCAGTAGGTACTAACGATAGCCTTTGCCTGTGTTATTACAAGTCATAATCTTTCTCTATATTAAATTTCATCCAAATTTTTCCTCCTTTTTCAGCGTGAAACAAACATACAAACACTCAAACAAACATTCACATTTATAATAGTGTACCTGTACACGAAGCAATAACTTGACGTGGCAAAATTAGTTATTAGGCTAGAAAGTACTAGCTACCGTTTTATCATTTCATATTAAATGAATTTCATGATATATTATTACATAATGATTAGTGCAAAGATATTTTTTTTAATAAATGTTTTTTTTTCTTAGTTTCATTTTTAGTGCTTGCTATAAAGCGAAAATCGAAAATTCAGGAACAAAATAATCAAAATAAAAATGGGAAAAACTGTTTATTTATATGTCTGAGTCAAACAAGGGTATACAGCAAGTATTAAATACTTAAGAAATTTGCAACTAGGTGTCCGTTGAATTAGGGAAGGAAAAAAGATAGTAATATCACTCTGTAGCGAAATAAAAATTTCCATCGGTCGTCCCGCGGGAGCTCTTTGTATTTTTCGGGATAAAATATCTTCGTAATGTTGACCCAAGCATTGAGAAAACGCTAATTTACATCAAAATTTTATTCAAAAATACATTATGTATACATATAGCGACACCTTTATCTATCAAATAAAACCTTTTTTTCACCTACTTCAAAGAAAAGTAAAGTTATTTTTTATGTTATATACATATTAAGCCATATTTTCACCTATACTAATATAATCATAATCATTATTAAAATATTAAAGAAAACGTATATAACGTATAAAAACTAAAACTTAATTGATAACACTAATTTACTTTTGAATAGCTACTAAACAAAAAAAAAAGAAAAGCGGTTGACAAACAGACAAGAAAAATGTACTGAACTGTATTGTCTTTGCCTATTTATATATAGATAAAACGTGCCTTGAAAAGCCCATGAAATTTAAAGTAATAAACTTAACCTATTCTAGGTCAAATGTCCCCCAATCCGCACTGGGCCTGCGTGGTGAGCTATGGCCTGATCCCCCTCGTATTGAAGGGAGGTCCGTGCCCAGCAGTGGGATGTTAAAAAGGGTTGAATACAAACAGAACAGGTATATTCTTATGAGTACGGAATATGGCTCAAACTAGGACTTGCTGAATGGGTGTTCAAATTACAAGTCCATTTTTAGTAGAGAAGCATTTTTACACATTTGCCAATTTTTCATTTTAGCATATTTAATACAACCTATTTCCTTTGTCAGTGAAACAATGAATTTATACGATAAAATTGTCATAAATAGATTACATCTATAGGTACGTATAATAAAATTGTAACTAAACCGAATCTGTACATTAAATATTTTTTGGAAAATCTTATTGCCATAGATTATCGATACAGAGGCTGAATCTATAGTTTTTTGAATTTTTGTCTGTCTGTCTGTCTGTCTGTTACCACATCACGGAAAAACCACTGGAGGGACTTTGATATTTGGTATGATGATAGCAGGTTATTCGGGTCAACATATAGGATACTTTTTACTGCGGGAAAATATCTCATCTCTGAGAAATCTATACTGAACGTTTAAACGTAACTAGGGACGAGCCTAGGTGGAGCGAGGGTGAGTCGCTAGTATTAAATAAATATATAACCAACTAGCTAGTTATATTATGCGTTTGATTATTCAGAATTAGAATGGCTTCTCTAAATATGTAATTTTGAAATAAGGAACGAACGTAATCATACTACTATATTATAAATGCGAAAATTGGGATGGAAGGATGTTTGTTACCCATTCACGCCAGAACGGCTAAACGGATCCAGATAAAATTTGGCACAGAGATAGATTATAGTCTGGAATATCACATAGGTATTTTTTTATCTCAAAAAAAATGTACGGTTCCCGTGGGATAGACTTGTTTTTGTTTTTCACTAGGAAGCGAGGTCGAACCTCTAGTTTTTTTATAAATATGGAAAACGTAATTACTCTTTTTTTTTTTAATTAAAAGAAAAATTATTTCAAAATTTCCATAACATAAAGTAAACTAAACAATGCAATGGTCACGACAATACGTTTTACATTAGAAGTGGTTAGATAAGTCATAGAATTAAGTATTATAGAAATGGCATAATTTTAGATTTATATATAAATTTTGTCACTATAATTATTTTCATTAACCCCTATCTAACATACACCATTTACTATTAGCATACCATAATACTTTTTAGATTTACGCGAATATTTGATATTTTAAGTGAATCTATCTTTTCGATATTTGTCGCGGTTTTATTTTGATATAAATTAAGTAAATTATAATTTAACTTTATAAAAAAAAGATAATGAAATAATATTAGTCCCGCTGAGTTTCTTTCGCCAGTTCTTCTCAGGTCTGAGGCTTCTTCTTTCCAAACTGATAGTAGACTCATGACGTTCAATAAACAATTGTAATAATTTAATGCTGAATAAAATATTTTGAATTTTGAATTTTTAAATTTTGAATATCACCGTAAGGTTGAATCCGGCACTGCAAATAAGTATGTGACACTCGTATTCAACCATTTAACGTTCCACTGGGCACGTGCCTCCCTTCAATATAAGTACTTCCACTAATAATACTATTGTCGCACTCACTAACTAGAAAAACCCGTGCAGCCTTAACAGATCACGACACATCTCAACGTATATCGAAACAGTGGTTTTTGGCAATGTGATAGAGGTCAAGGTGCCTCAAAATTTCGTCTTTTTATCTTCTCTTCCACGGTGTTCTATTGAAATGGCAACGCTGGTTCTGAATGGATATTTTCGATCATGTAGTCTGAAATTACACAATACCTACATGGAGAAATAGATAGGTGGTATGTGCATGTAAATGTCAAAGGTGGTGAATGAAATTTATTTCAATCAGTTCACACATTTGAATATTCTAAATTTATAAAAAAAGGAAGTTTTGCTTTTAATTATTTTTTTATATATGAATGAATCTCCATTCTATTTCTAATAATCATTCTAGGTCCATGTACAGAGGTTAGTAAACATTGACGTTCCTAATTACATGTACATGGTTTGCGCAACCGTATCACGATTTGGTATTTATATCGCTTCCGTTATACGAAATTGTTGTTCTCAGATTTATTAAACTAGTAAATTGAGCGGATTTGTTTATCCAAAACAATCTATTTATTACTTACTAAATTACTAAAGTCCGTGTGTATCTTTGCCCTTTGCCCAATTTACTTTTTATCTTAATATGATCTGTATACTTATGAGTAAGACATAAATAATGTATGTGTAAAAATCAATTAAATAGAAATAAAACTAATGTCGAATGATTCGACAGTAAATTATACCCTTAAGTGTGTAATAATTATTTTAAAGTTATCTTGAAGTTCCTGTTTATTAAAAAAATATTATTATTTGACAAATAAGTCCAATATTATTTGACACTTGACAGCAATCGTAAACAGTAAAATGTGAAAGCAAATTGGCAGGAGAAATGCGTTATTTCACAATTAATTGAAAATAAATCAATTATAATTTTGTGATATTTTTTTGTATTGTAACGTGGGATGAATGAAAAGTAAACAGATTAAAAAGACTGAAGCATTATGTACTCGTACCTACTTATACATTTAAAAAAGTTAGGAATTGTATTAATGATAATATAAACCATTTTTACAATTTTCAGTTAACTGATGTATATAACATATCAAAGTTATGTACTTAATGTGGAAAATTAAAACAAATTTCCAATTACTCTATAACTGTGGAAGGTATGATCATAATGAGATATGAGCATCGCGTCGCTTCACGAGCTAACGTGACAACGTTGTTCAGATATCAAACGTAATAATGCTTTTACACTAGCTAAAGCTATGTTGTCCTAAGCTATTTCCGAGAGCCTTTACGTTTTTTTTTCTATATATGTATATTGTAAATTTTTGTGTAATGATTAGACCGAAACATAACTACATACAGACTAGTTACCCTCTATGGCTAGTCTGTCCGACTGCCGATCATGAGGTTCTGAATTCGATTCCCATGCCGGGTCAGATTAGCTACTGGGTTTTTTACAAACGGAACGAAAGGATTTGTCGTTCGTCTTGTGCTCAATTTCTTCCTGCTCATGTCGGATTGCCGTCGCAGCGAGAATATAGAATACACTAGTGTTTGCGTATATTCTTAATTACACATTCTATTTAATTAAAATGTAATAATATTAATAACTAAATATATTTATTTCATTACATTATTATGGTCTATGGAAAACAAGCATTACATGGAAGTTCAGTGCAATTCGGTTGTATTTTGCGAGCTATGTTAATGTTCCCAGATATGTGCCGATTCATGTTTGAATGTACACAGTACGGGAATACAAACTATATTTACTATAATTTAAATTTATAAGATAAACTCCCAATTTTAATAGAGCTACCGTTATGGAAATCCATAAATATTAGAACTAAATAGGAATTGATGGACTCTATGTTGTCTATGATGAAATGAGCTTAAAATCACTTATATTCTTTGCACCAAATCTATAAATATAAGAATCTATTGCCATTCGAGTTTCGCTAAAACTAACGAACGGCTGGACCTGCACCTGGATTTGAATAATTCTTTTTGTGTTTTGTTGGGGGTGTGTCAGGAGTGGTTTAAGTATAAAAAAAATTGGGAGAAACCCCAAAAAAAAAGCTGAAAAATCGAAAAATTTAGAACTGTTTATTTTGTCTTTATGGTACTTGCGCTCGTCAAGTATTTTGTCTTTATGGTACTTGTCTACTCTTCAGGCTAATTTTTGTTTTTTTTTTCGTTCGTATTAAAAATTATTTATTCGGTTATTAATTCGGGTTAAAATTAACTTATGTCACTCAAAAATAATGTAATAGGTATATAATTATACGGATCCTCAGTAATTCAATGCATACACATACACACACACTCACACACACCACACACAACATATACAAACGTACACACAAACAATTTCTCTTATTTTGTTCATTCTATCTTTTACCATTGTAATCTAGTAACTTCAGTAACTGTTAACTATTTGGTCCAAATATTGTAAATGTAGAGGAAGGTAACGATGCTCGTAATACAGGTTTGCCTAGTACGAGCTCCTAAGCACTCTTACTGGATAATCTTATATTATTATGTTTTAAGCGAAATAGTTATGTAGAGTATATTTTTGTAACCTGATGTTTTTACTACAAAAATAAAGATTATTATTATTAAAAAAATATAATAAAGTAAAAAAAAATGTGTACACAGAATACAAAATACATTATATAATATGTATAAATCAGTTTTGTTTCGCGTTAATATTATTTAAACACAAAAGTCGAAATTACAAAGGCCGTGATTAGCATTGTCCCATATTTGACGGGTTAATCAATGGGCTTTACATAAATTTGTTTGAATTTCTAAAATGTCGAAGAGCACTGCGTGATTGAAATATTGTTGAGTAAAATGTAGCTTGAAATGTATGTATTCATATTAATATAATGATATATTTACATATTAATTACCTCTTTGGTGCAGTGGAGTGTGTTTGTGCTGTACATTCGCAGGTTCTAGGTTCAAGTCCCCGGGTTGAGTTAGATATAGTAGTCATCCTAACCGATTTTGGCTACGGCGGCCAATCTCAATGAAACTAGCCAACTGCGCAGAAGATATTATAGCGCAGACACAAGTGCACTCTCTATTCCTGTCACTCTCATATAATCCGGTGAGACGACAATTCGACACGACCGATAACAGATACAATTATTTTGTTTTTCTAACAAGACATTTTCAGTAACATGCCAGAGCTTTAAAGTTCGTAGTGTGATAAATTATACCTACTAAGGGGTATGGACTATGGAACCGTTGGTTCTACACCTGTCGCCTGGTCGCTCACCGGTCATCCCCTGCGCAGTATAGATCGTCTCGAAAAAAATAGCCGCCGCGGTATTATGCAAGCATATAAGTAATAATAATTGTATGCTATTAAAATTTCACTTTAATAATGTAGTACAGTATTCAGCCCTTTTTAACGTCCAACTGCAGGGCACGGGCCTCCCTTCAATACGACGGCGATCAGGCCATAGTCCACCACGCTGGCCAAGTGCGGGTTGGCGCACTTTTGAAAACTTACTATGTAGGTTCTCTCAGACATGCAGGTTTCCTCACGATGTTTTCCTTCACCGTTAAGACAAGTGGTAATCATGTTGGAAATGATTCGCACATGAAAATATCAGAGGTGCGAGACCCGAGATTTGAACTCGCTTCACTCGGTTTCCCAAGCGAGCGCGTCACCACTGGGCTACCACTGCCTTGTGTAGTACAGTAGCGCGCAATATGAATACCTAACATAAAAAACCGAACTAAAACACTTACGTGCGTCAATCAGTGAAGTAGGTAGGTACTTTTCAAATTCTTACAAGCGATTATTTCCATTTTTATTTGTACTTATTTTTAAATTACTATTGTACTTTAATCCTATGAATAAGTTTAATAATTTGAAAATAATTGTAAAGTTGGTATACTCAAGGGTTTCCGAACGCAAATTAATCGATAAATCTTAAATCTAACCCTATTATGCTGGTTTTTGCGCCCAATTATCTTCTGCCTATCACAAGTTATAAATTACAGAATTAAAGTGAAAATTTGTTTAATAGGACTAATAATTTTCTTACAGAACATAATCTATTACAATGTAAGATATATCTCAATGTCAGGAACAATTTGTTCTTAATAAATATATTTATTTAAAAAAATCTGAATCGATTAATTTTTTTTAACAAAAAATATCAATTTTTATTATCGATTTTTTCTGTTATTTCGAGTTTTGGGACACTATTACCAAAGATGATATAATGACTGTGAGAAATAAAGACCTACTTAGCCGGTAATAAAGATATAAATTATTTAATGCCGTAGTTGTTAACAGGTTTGATTTTTTACGATGGTGAATATGAAAAAGTAAAAGGGAATACCTATACAAGAAACACTACCTATTACGATTCATGAGTTACAGCCCTCTGACAGACGGACTGACGAACTGACGGACAGCGGAAGCTTAGTAATAGGGTTTCTTTTATACCTTTCGGGTACGGAACCCTAAAAAAGTATTATTAAAATAATTTTGACTTTCGCATAGGTCTATATTAAAATAAGGCATACATTTTGAATTATACAAGCCTTTACTGTAAAAATTACTATGTTCAATTTCATTATTTATGAATAAAGTTATTATTATTTTATTTAATTCATAGATAGCTCAATGGTAATACAATATGTAATAACATCAGTTTTTTTTCGAATATTCCACGTAACCACAAAATTCAATAATTTATGAAGATTTACGTGCGTTCCCATCTCTACATATATAGCTACATATATCAAATTCAAATAAATCTGCACAAAATTGCCTAAAAACGCTGTCATGGCGAGAGTTTTTTGTTGATTACTATACACAAAAACAGATTTATACTAATTGCGCCAGTTTTTGCGTCGAACGGTTGATCGCCATTAATAAATTACAGGATTAGGAAGATTCTCATATGCAAGTGACATTTTGATAATAGGGACCAATCGACACGATAATTTGCTATAATTGTAATCTATTCAGGCGTTTGACCCAGTTTTAGTTAAGTGGTGTACAAAAAACATTGTTCACATGGTTCAATAGCTATCGAGCGGTAAATATTAATGTGTAAACTTAATTGAGTCATAACTGTCTTTTAATAATTGTTAGTTAGAATTTTCCCCAATTTTATTTTAGGTTTGTTTTAGAATATACCAATCAGTTATTTTTTACTTTTTATTAGCATTTTCTTTTGAAGTCGGTTTTTATTTATTTTTTATTCAAGCAACAGTTTATTAATGTTATATTGGGATAAAATACCAATTAAGGTTTCTCTCTACTTTTCGGAAGTGAAACATTTTTAAGAATCATTGTAATTTGAAACTTGATGAATCGGAAATGCGTCACGACACAGAGACAAACACAAATATATAGGATTAAGCCGGCGAGAGAATGAGATAGAATAAATTGCCATGTTGCCATAACAAATATATAATATTGTTCTTTCCGTATATGATATTCTACAAATATATGATTGTAATATTGTCTATTTTATATGCCTTATTAAGCATATTAGGCATGTTTATTTATACCCTATTTAAATATTTGAGATAGAATACATTACACAGGAAATAAAAAATAATAAAATTAATTAAATACACAATAATATGTAATGTATATTTATGTCAAATAACTCTTAAATTTAAAATATTATAAAAATTAAACCTTACAATTATCCTACTCCTGATACTCTATATATGTTCATCTCATTCTCTCATATACCTTTCTGAAGTTTCACTTCTACCGTGTGTGAATTGTACACACACGCACTTTTTTTTGTACTTATTAAATTTCTTTGGTTATCCTAAGATAGTCCTGAATTTCACTCTATTAAATAATTTTTCATTGAAATGACAAATTGAATCGCTGTCATAGAACATTCATTTTTGAAGTCGGTTTAATATTTTTTTTAAATGTATTTAGACTTCTACTTTTCAATGATTGTAAAAATACATCTAAGCTCCCTATTATTTGAAAAAAAATATTATTAAATAAAACACATTATTTGTATAATACCTTTATATTATTTTTATATTATTTATATAATATCTAACATAAACAATAAATATTCGAAAAGAAAACAAGACTCAAAGCATATAGACTAAGAGACGACATACAAAATACTCCTTAAATGCAATCAAGTAAAGCAGTGAAGGGCACTTTAAACTGAAACTAATAACTATCGTTTATTTTGGTCGAAGCTACGAATAAATTATAAGTCAGGACGATTCAGAACAAATTCCACACAAAAAGTGGCCTTACTTCAAACCAAAACGACGTATGATTAAAATACGAATCACTTATGAGCTTACAAACAAACATGCTTGGCGATTGGTTATTAATCTATACTAATATTATAAAGAGACGAGTTTGTTAATTGTGAGTTCGTGACGTTGTAAGAGGTAATCGCTGGATCTACTGAATCGATTTAGATGAAATTTGGTAAGATAGTTTGAAACCCTGGGAAGGATATAGGATACTTTTTATCCCAAAAATCATCCCTTAAGGTAGTGAAAATGGGGATTAAAGTTTGTATGGGGAATCAAGCTAGGGACGAACCCGAGCGAAACGAGAGTGAGTCGCTAGTTAATAACAATTTAGTGATTTTTTTATTTAGTTTATTATGACAAGTTATTGATAAGTAATCGTCCTGATTCTACATCAATAAGTGATTTTTGATTTTGATTTAAAATTCAAACCAAAAGCAGGGATTGGCTTGCAATGTCTGCTATGACAGCTGAGTCATAGCGGCGTGGACGATGTTTATGTGATTCCTGGATATTTTAATCTTGTATAGCTCCTACACCACTTCACAAAACATGCTGGCATTATGATTCACAGCTGTAGTTTACAATGACAAAAATTTAAACGTACGCGAAATTTGACATGTACTCGCTTGTAAGTATAATGTCCGACTGATGACGCGCTGGACACGACTTTTAAGCCCCGTCTACTTGAACACGACTTTTGTTGGGTCATTTTTTAGGATTCCGTACCTCAAAACTTAAAAAAAGAACCCTTATAAGATCACTCTCTTGTCTGTCTGTCTGTCCGTGTGTCACCACCGATTTTCTCAGGAACGGGTGGACCTGCAAGTTGAAATTTATACCAGATACTGAGGTCTATAGTCCCTATTAGGTGAATAAAAATCAAGGTCCTAAGTCAACAAGATAAAAAGATATGGACAAATTTAGATTTTCGCGAAAATTTGTAAGTACCTACCATAATTTACCTTAATTTGGAACTTTTTTATTTTTAACGCAGTTACATTTACTGACTTATTATTTAATCGTAGGGTCGAAGATACCATATAAAAGAGGAAAGTTTCATATTTTATCAAATATTTTAATATAAATACTTTTTAAATATGATTTCGTACATAGTATTATTATAAAGAAAGTTATTACAAATATTTGTGTGTTAGCTCCTAAACTACATTTTGATTTTGTTAAGTAACGAATGTTGTGTATTTACTTCCTCCATCTGCAATATAAAATAAATAAGGTTATACACATGTTCTAAATAATGCCTTCTGAAAAAGCTATAAAAATATAAAAAAAAAAAATCATTTTAAATATTTACATATTGTTTTGTTCTATTTCGTTTAGTTATCAGATTTTGTATTATTTATAATTATTAGCACCTCACCCTTGCTACGCTCGAGTTCATTCCTACGTTTTAAGGTTAGTATAGATTTCTCAGAGATGAGATATTTTCCTGCGATAAAAAGTACGTATCCTATATGTTGACCCGGATAACCAGCTATCATCATCATATCAAATTTCATTAAAACCTGTCCCAGTAGTTTTTTCGTGATGCATACAGACAGACAAAAACTCTAAAAACTATAGATTCGGCCTCTGTATCGATAATAATAATTACTATTTCAATACGATTTTCTAAAAAATATTTAATGCACAGGTTTTGACTCAGAATTTCAATATTTATAAATAGATTTTTTGTTAAAAATAACTAAATAATTAAAGAAAAGTGAGGTTCCAATTAAGGTAAATATTTTCTTGTGTATTTTCTAACTTCACTGGTTATGAACTAATTTCCAAAGATTTAAAATACCACACTATTGTATTTCAAAATAAAATCCACTATGTAATCTGGAATGACTTACAAGTCCCTTTATTATTATTTATTACTAAATCTATACAGATAAATAAAATTGAAGTGATGTCAAAATAATAGCTTTTTACTAAATACGTATGAAATTATACACCGTACTTAGAAAAAAAAACAATTTTTAAAATTTTTGTCCAGTTGTTCTGGTTAATCTCAGAAGCGACTGGACTTATTTTAAAACTTGGCTAATTCTATTTTAGAAAGAGAATTAGGTTTCCGCTCAAAAAAATTAAAACGTACATATAAAATAGCCAATAAAATCAAACCTTATTCCTTCTTCTCTTCCTTAGGATTGTTCTTCCATATGTAATAAGACAAAGAGCTAGCGTACGCAAGCCACGCGAGGTATGGCACCATCAAAGCACCTGCCGTCTTGTCGACTTTAGCGAAACTAATCGCCGTAGCCACTGCTGCCCCACTTAGTACTGATATTTCTATAAATGCCTAAAAGGAAAATATTTTTTTAATAACCTTCGCTAAAAAAATCTAATAACTTCCTCAAAAAGTTATCTATATTTTTAATACTTCAGTCAAATGCGATTCTACATATCTCGTGTGAATTTATTTTTTACGAAAATTGTCTTACTGTTAACTATTACGGTTAAAAAGATGATAATAATTAATAATGAGACCGCAGTAAAAGTATCCTATATGTTGACCCGGATAACCAGCTATCATCATATCAAAATCTGTTCAATAGTTTTGTCGTGATGCGTTCCCAGACAGACAGACAGACAGACAGACAGACAGACAGACAGACAGACAGACAGACAAAAAATCTAAAAACTATAGATTCGGCCTCTGTATTGATGACTATTTCAATAAGATATTCCAAAAAATATTTAATGTACAGATTCGACACAGAATTTTATTATATGTATAGATAGATTATATTTGAATCGAGTAAGTGACACTCGATAGGGCTCTTTTGTTATTTATCTTATCATATTCTGAGGTAAGAACTAACAATCGTCTTGTTAAGTCTCGTTATTCATTTTACTCGTATATTCGATACAAATATAAATAGCATTAAATACAATACGTCTCAAACTAAAATATAATTAGACGGTGAGAGCCTATAGACTTACAAAAGTGAAACCAAAATAAGCCTCCACTCGTCTTATATATTGTATATTGTTTTATATCACAATATTTTAACACGGTTATATATCACTTGTAACTTTCAATAAAATTTAATCATGGCAATCATTTTTAACCTAACTGACGTATTGAATTGAAATTTTATATATATGAAAAAATCTGATTACAATACAATAAATATGACACACTATATAATATATAGATATATAGGCAGTGGTAGTCCAGTGGTAAAGCGCTCGCTTGGGAAACCGAGTGATGCGGGTTCAAATCCCGGATCTCGCACTTCTGATATTCTCATGTGTGAATCATTTGCAACATGATTACGACTTGTCTTACGGTGCAGGAAAACGTCGTGAGGTAACCTGCATGTCTGAGAGAACCTAACCAGTTTTCGTAAGACATGTAACGTCCGCCAACCCGCACTTGGCAAGCGTCGTGATGGACTATGGCCTGGTCCCCTCGCATTGAAGGGAGGCCTGTGTCCAGCAGTGAGACGTCAAAAAGGAATAGTGAAACTATTTAGTATCATCTAATTGACCTTGAGGTTTTGTAATTTCTTTAAAATCCCAATACATACGTTTGAGAACTTGTTTTTTATTTTTAAACTAGATTAAAGTCTTTTTTATCTCATTCTTTTACTCTGTGATACTTACCTATAGTACGTGTACTGACATCATCTACATAAACCGAGGTCGCGGATTTATTGACGCGATAAGTGACGCCCAAAAGAACAAAACTTACGAAATTATTCTGAAGCATAGTATAGAGTATGTAGTGGGATGCATAAATTATTATTTATTACGATAAGTATATTATTTTAATATTATATTTATATTTTTTCATCTATACTAATATTATAAAGAGGTAGTTTGTGAGTTTGTAGGAGGTAATCTCTGGATCTACTGAACCGATTTAGATTAAATTTGGTATGAGACCCTAGGAATGATACATAGGATACTTTTTATTCATTCCTTAAAGGGAATGGGAATAGAAGTTTGTATTGGGAAGCAAGCTAAGGACGGACTCGAGCGGAGCGAGGGTGAGTCGTTAGTTTAATATTACCACAGTCTGCTAATCCATACGAACATTTAACGTGGGCTCTTCGACTAGACAGCGCAATAGTGTGCGGGGAGAGCTCCCCCGACTGTCATTTTCTTGTTGTACTTAGTCCTTTTAACGTCCCACGGTTGGGTTCGGGACGCCCTTCAATACGAGGGGATCAGGCCATAATCCACCACGCTGCCCAAGTGCGGGGCGGACTGAGCATGTCTTTAGAAAACTTGCTAGCTATCAAACATGCGGGTTTCCTCAAGATATTTTCCTTGAGTGTAAGACAAGTGGTAATCATGTTGGAAATGATTTGCACCGCCTGTCTTACTTACATTTATATGACAATCGAGCAACGGCTTTAGGCTTGTTGAATGTAACCGTAACTTGCCACTAGACGACATTACAGTTTCAACTTTAAACTATTCACAGTGAAAAGTATTTTTGGCAACCCTTGCATTAGACTATTTTTTTTTATTAAAATTAATGGGTGATGACAGCTGTATGGAATTTTATACTTAGATTAACATTGCCCGCGGCTCCGCCCGCGTTCAGATGACTAAAAACCAAATACTGAGGTTTTACATATTATTATACTCTTACAATGCAGTTTTTGTATTTTTTCTCAGAAATGAGACATTTTCCCGCGGTAAAAAGTATCCTATATGTTGACCCGGATAACCAGCTATCATCATACCAAATTACATCAAAATCTGTCCAGTGGTTTTCTCGTGATGCGGTAACAGACAGACAGACAGCCAGAAAGACAAAAATTCTAAAAACTATAGATTCGGTCTCTGTATCGATAATAATGTCTATTTCAATAAGATTTTCCAAAAAATATTTAATGTACAGATTCGGCTTCGTTACAATTTTATTATATGTATAGATGGGTGATTCTTCGAAATTTGGTTAACTTGGTGTTAGCAGCAATTTTCACATATTTATATCTATTTTATTGAATATTTGCAACTACTAAGCAATATTATAAAGTTCATGTAATTTGGTCACTCACTTTGATTTATATCACAATATTTTTTATTTCCGAAAATCGCTTCTTTCTACTCCAAATATCAGGCCCTAGCCATGTAAGATCTCCCAAATTTAGCAAGCATTTCATTGTTATTGTAATTCTCTAAATCAAACTTTGATTTAACTCGACTTAAACACGTTTACTATTACATTATTAACCTAGTCATTGCGATTTAATTTTTAATAACAATAACTTTTATCATATTATTTCAAGTTAAAAAGTGTAAGCGTTAAAAAATATCAGTCCCTAGCTATTTGCGAAATTCGAAAATACGCGGCATCTAAGCTTATAGCGTTTTTCAAAACTTACTCAAGCGAAAGCATCGATGTGAAGTTAAATGTAAACACGACCAATGCTGCATCAGCTATTTCGTTTTTACTGCAGTCGCCGACTTTGTTACGGAAACACGTGCTGTGCCAGTCAAACTCTCAGTCCCTAGGTAAGTCGTTTCAAAGATAGTTAATTAATAATTGATCTCATTACTTATTGTAAATTTGAGCTTTGTCTGCCTTGTTATTTTGATCACCTGCTGGTTGTTATGTTTATTTTAAATAATAGGTTATTTTTGATTTTGCTTTGATTCGTCAGTCCCTAGACCGTCAGGCCCTCGTCGTAAAAGTGATTAGGGCCTGATGTCACACCTAGGGACTGACGGTCATACTGCGTGATCCATGGTTTTAATAATAAAATATATGTATTTGTTGTAGAATATGGCACCTAAAAAGAAAACATTACTTTTCAAAGGGGAACTCGCCAAAAAAAAGGGTGAACAGGCAAAGAGACGTTTGGAAAAAATTAAAAAGACCCTATTTTGCTAGCAGAGTACAAAGAAAAAGAACGACATAAATATCCAAAGAAAAAAGACAAAGGAAATGTGTCAAGGACATGACACCGCGTGAGCATAGAAGAACCACGAAACAGAAGACAAACGTAAAATGACGAAAAATAAGAAAGCTCTTACACCAAAAAGTAAAATTAAAGCCATGGCTAACGAGCCTAATCAAAAAGCTGAATTGATAAATGGCACAGAATTTCAAATAAATGAGAATGATATCGCTGACGTGCCTTACGATGAATGTTTTAGAATAACTGCCAGTTCCTAACCTAATAGGGTGGAACCGTGTTTCACAAATTTAAGAAACATGTTGTCGCTTACGAAAATTAGAACAAATAAATAGTGATGTGATAGTATTTGTGATTAATTAGAGAAAAAGTGATTATTACGTTCAAATTATAATTTTGTTACTTAGAAAGCTAATTTTTAAAGTATTGTTAGTTATTTAAAGATTTCTAGTTTGTAAGTACTAAACTCAAAGTACAGTTAATAAAAGAAAGCCTATGATTGTAACTTTTCAGTTTACTCAGATTTTTTAAATTTTCTTTACTGAAGAGATAAGTAGGTAATAATAAGTTTCACTGATATAAAAAATAGCTTGTCAAGGTAACATAAAATTGATTGTCTACTTCAGTACATTGAATATTTTTGAGTATGATACTAAATTTAAGATTGTAGGAAGACAATTCTGCTTTTTAAATAAAACTATTTTTTTGGATTTTGTCGCGGATTTATTTGCATTTTTGTTTCCCGACGTTTCGAATGCTTTACAGCATTCATGGTCACGGGAGAGACTGAGGTGTTACATGTCTCGAAGGTATAGTTGTTACAGACAGCCTACCCACAATTAACAAAATGAAAATTTCACTAATTACCTTACAATATTTTTTAACTTTAAACATTTTTATAATTTTAAAGTTTGTTTAAAGTTAAAAAATATTGTAAGGTAATTAGTGAAATTTTCATTTTGTTAATTGTGGGTAGGCTGTCTGTAACAACTATACCTTCGAATCATGTAACACCTCAGTTTCTCCCGTGACCATGAATTTTGTAAAGCATTCGAAACGTCGGGAAACAAAAATGCAAATAAATCCGCGACAAAATCCGAAAAGATAGTTTTATTTAAAATGTCAAATATTCGCGTAAATCTAAGAAATAATTCTACTTGTTATATAAAATATCTTATATTTTGACTGTTTGTTACAATAATTAATAATAATATGTAAGTTATTTTATTTTGTTAAAGTTAATTTTGCTATAAAAATGTGATTAAACATATTAACCGTCTTTGGCGTCAGTCCCTATCATGTCTCGTCAGTCCCTAGATAACCGATTTAAAAAAAACTTGAATTTCTCTTAAAATACATTGTAAAGTGACTGGCCCTTTTAGATACAACAAAGTAAATATTATATCCACAGTATAGAATCATAAATTTACTGATAACCATCGAAAAAGACCTTTGTCAAAATTAGGCCGTAAGTTAACCAAATTTTGAAGAACCACCCAGATATAATTATAAATTCAATGTGCCATTTTTGTATTGCGTAATTATCTTTCTATTGTTGTAGGTTACTCCTGTAGACCGATCATTAATTTATAATTTTAATTCCTCATTAGAGCTGCTAAATTTCAAAATTACTACTAAATCTCATTCGTGTCTTCCTCACAAAACGTGATGCTGGCAGAATGTATTGCGTCTGTTAACGCAACTCTAAGCCATTAAAGAAAAAAAATATATAAATATAAATTTTTGAAAGTGTGTTTGAATCTTCAACTTTTACGATACAAACGTTAGTTTTTATTGACATAGCACACGGACGCGATCACATACTCGCATTAAGTAATCAAAGAAAATACTAACTTAATTCTATTTCTGAACTATTATTTCTATTATATCAATGTAAATAAATATGTAATAAAACATACTAAAGATAAAAAATAAATACAAAAATCTCACCATTTTAAAGTCCTTAAGACCGAAGAAAATGGGGGTCCACGCCCAGTTGAGTAACAGTTGACCGCCATACAATGTTAAAGGCAAAACAGCCTCGTCTAAAAAAAATACTATCTATAAGTTACGTTTTTTTATTTTATAAAAAATACACTAGGATTTGATCGACTTATAAAAAAGGAGGAGGAACTCAATTCAGGTGTATGGTATTTTTTTGTGTGTTTGTTACGTTATATACACAAAATCGCCAATTATAAAAGGATTTTACTGATATTGTTTAATATGCAGGTAATATTTGTGTCCCATATGAATTTTTAAAAAAGAAATCACTTATAATGGTAGAATTTTTACATTTAACGTGACTTAAAAATCGGTTTATCATTTTATTGTTAGAATAAACGAATTATTTGCCTGTTTCTAAAAACTTTGATTAAAATCAGACATACATTTTTTGTGTGATGCTCAAGAATCTCAACTCATGCAACTTCTAGCGGCTATAGATTTTTTTTGTGTTTATTATACATATTATGTCTTCATTGTAACATATGTACTTTAATATTTTATAATACTAATTCAAGTTCTTTCAAAATATTTCTCACCAGTAAAACCACCGCATTCCTCATACACAAGGTATGAAGCATAGCCCATACCACTGTATAGCATGGTCCAAGCAGGTCCAAACACCCATTTAGGAGGGGTCCAACAGGGCTTTTTCAAAGTATCATACCAAGCTTTCTCACTATCTTTACGGATTTGACCAGCAAAGTATACACCATTTGCCCAACCTCCGGCATTGGGAAGAATTATTGATCCTATTGCTGCCCAGTTTGCCATTTTGATATCACTGCAAAATAAATGTAGCATAAGTAAATATTTTTATGTATTGAAGTTTCCTAATAATTACAGTTTTAAATAATTTACGCAACACACTTAAACCAAATTTAGTATGGGGTTCATCGAACAAATCAAATAAAGTCTTAATTCCTTAGTCTTTCCAGTAGCCACTGAAGTTCTTGTAACTTTACGACTCCATCATCACAAAGGCTTGATAGTATCAAAATTATAATATTGTCATATGAGATAGCATTTAAAAAAATTTTGTTCCTGCTTAAGGGTCATTAATTTTTTTTATTATCATTACATTTCACATTCAGTCAGTCATTTCAAGAAAATACAACACTGTTAAGATAATGGAACGTTTCAATAGATAAGCAAAAAATGTTGCAAGAAAAGTAATAAAGATTACAGTTTAGATCTGAATATGTAAACATGAATCTACACTAATAATATAAAGCATGTGAGTTTCAGTGTTAACTTTAGAACTGATCTGATTCTAAAGATTTGATCTCTAATAGACTAAATTATAGCTAAGCGATGAAGGCTTTAGATCTTAGTATAAGTATAACTGCATCTATCTGTACCTATTGAAATTTATTTTAAAAAGTAATGACTTAGCCTCTCTTCATTTGGGTTCATCCATAGGTATGTTTAAACAGTTAGTATGGAATAGATAGACTATACATTATATTATAATATATATAGATAACCTATGGCTTTTCTCAATAAACGGGCTATCTAATGCGAAAAGAATTTTTCAAATCAGGTTGGTAGTTCCTGAGATTAGTACGTTCAAACAAACAACCTCTGCCTCTTTATAATATTAATATAAATAATATAGATATAATAACTAATAAGTATGCTGTTTGTTTTGTTCATTTGTAAGGAATAAATTGAGTAATTTCATTTGTCATTACTTACAAATGGGAAATTTGTAATATAATCAATTATATAATTATAAATTGCAAGAACCTATTGCTAAATTAAAAAAAAACTTTTAGATTATCATACAATTTTAAAGATAACTATTTTTTTAATCTAGAATCTTCTCTGCGATTATTACACATTATCAATATTCTTTTCCATTCTGGATTATATAACTTAAAATAAATGGGTAGTCATGCTTATCATGAAGTATGATCTATTACTTGTCTGATATGTTACTTCTTATACAAAACATAAAATATATACAATGTGCATTATAATTGTTAAATTATTCAGATTAACTTGTAAAATAGTTTACATTGCAACAGTGCATAGTAATAAAAGATATGCTGAATAAATCATAGCAAAATTTAAAATAATATTGTACATTACAAGATACTGTTTTATTAACACTGCCAATATAAATAACAATATAGAATAAATTCTTTAACTTTAATAACTATTATTGTATGAAATTGTTGGTAAAATTTATTTATAATTTATTTTAAATTAATATGATTTTTAACTGAAATTAAAACATTAATACAATAAATATTATACCTGCTAATTGGAAAATATTCTTTCAAGCCGTCCATACTTTGTAAATGGTATAAATTACAACTAGAATAATTAAGTATTGTCCAAAGTGCACTAATACAATGTACCAACTAATTCCCTATTCGTTTAATTAATCTTATCGACCAAAATCCAGTAGATAATTATTAATTCAAATTTATGCAACTTACGAAGTTTAAACGAGTAAATGGCATAATTTACCTTTAATTAAATAATATATTTCCAATAAGATAAAGTAACAATGATGTACTTAATACTAAAATAACACGAAAACAAAGGTAACTTCAAAGTATAGTGTCTTGAATAATGATTAATTTAAATAATGAGTACATAATTTGTTTACCTTAATAAAACCGGTTCCTATTCGAAAATCAGAATAAAAGTGTTAGTGTTCTAATACAGAGCTATAAAAGTAAATTTCAACAAACTTACGTTTATGACTTTCTAGAAAATATCCCACGGTTGAAAAGTAAATACAAGTGGTTATAAAAAGTTGTGAGAAAATCGGAAAAGTCTCGGTGAAATCACCAGTACCCGAATATACTATTATATTAGGAAGCAGATTATTCGTTCGTACAAAGTTAACAAACGGATACTTTTAAAAAAGTCGCGTTATATTTCTAATACCGTGACTTTGTACGTTCCGTTTTCAGCAGAATTTCTGTACAAATTTTTGAACACAACATTTAATTTTTTTAAATCTATCATATTTAATACTGTATTTAAATAATATATATATATATATATATATATATATATATATATATATATATATATATATATATATATATATATATAAATCTATAGATATGTTTTTGGCATAATGGCTTCACTAAAAAATAATGAATGCTTATTTAAAATGTTAAATATTCGCGTAATTCTAAAAAGGATTAATACGACAACAAACAATTCATATCATTTGTACATAACAAAAAATATTTTAAAGTATCATATTTTTGCATATTTTATATATGCTAGATAAAATACAAAGTAAACAAAATAATTTTATATTTTATAGGTATTATTTTTGCCCTAATCATAAAATTTAAGCATAAAATTAGAATTTTGCGATGGTAACTTTCGCTACTGACGTCTAGCACGCTCTTTCAATTTTTGAATTTTGATTATTCATTGATAACAAAAGTCAAAACTTTCAATGCACAAACTATAAATAAATGGTTTGATGTTAAAAGTTTAATCTGATAACCAGTTACATTTACCTATTATTATAAAAGTGATGTCATTTCGTCAGTGAGAATTGATTATTATATTTGACTTATTTTTTCACAACCCTACTCTAAACATCCGGTAAGGTGAATACTAGTCGTATAGTTTTCTCATTTATTATAATAAACCCTTTGCAATTATTTTAAGGTTTACTTTTAAATAAATTATGATTTTCCTCATAACTTACTATTACTAATTTAATTGATAAACCTACAATCTGAATTATAAATACTGTTGTGAATGAATTTACTAAAGCTAAATTAAGTAATATAATACTTAAAAATTAAAAAAGTGTATAATATCTTTTAAATATAAAATTTTAATTAAAGCACTTTAAAAATACAAAAATGGTGAACTGGCCTATGATTGGAGCGATGGTGCTACCTACTATTGGTGGGTGGGCTGGAGCTCTAACTATGACGGGTGAAGTCAAGTCAGCTAATGGAACAGCTTGGTATGAAAGCATAAGGAAACCAAACTGGAATCCCCCTAATTGGGTCTTTGGACCCGCATGGACTGCACTGTATGGTAGCATGGGATTTGCTTCTTATCTTGTGTATAGAGACTGTGGCGGAATAACAGGTAACACTCATATTTATAAAGAACTAGCAACTCACCCTTGCTTCGCAACGGGTTCATCCCTAGACAAAAACAAATCTATCCCACGGGAACCATGCATTTTTCCGGGTTAAAAGTAATATATGTACTGTTCCAGACTATAATATATCTCTGTGCCTTTAATCCATATCCGTTCAGCCATTCGACATTAATGAGTAACAAACATCCATCCATCCATCCTCACAAACTTTCACATTTATAATATTAGTAGGATAATATTATTTACTAGGGACTATTTCCATTCATGTCATTCTCCATATTTCAATTTGTCCCTGTCACTATCCCTAATTACATTTAATTTATATAAATTTCTCAGAGATGACATATTTTCCTGCAGTAAAAAGTATCCTATATGTTGACTCAGATAACCAGTTATCAGCATACCAAATTTCATCAAAATCTGTCTGGTACTTTTCTCGTGATGTGTTCCCAGCAAGATAGACAGACAAAAATTCTAAAAACTATAGATTCAACCTCTGTAACGATAATAATGACTATTTCAATAAGATTTTACCTTAAAATATTTAATGTACAGATTCAACTCAGTTAGAATTTTATTATATGTATAGATTACATATACTCTTTATACTACTTGTACAATAAAAATAAATACATTTCGTTATTTAATGAATAATTAAGTTATATAGTTTTAAATTATGAGCAAAAATTTAAACCATAATTAATATATTGTATGTACTAGAATCATCTATAACAAATGTATAATATTCATATAGATATCATATAGATAAAAAATATATCAATCAAATTGATATGTAATATGTTTAAATCACTAATAAGTATTCTTACATAGTAACAGAATGGTATCTTGAAAATATTATTCTTTTTAATTTTGTCATTCCATCCATTTTGAAATTTAATCAACAATTTTCTGGACTAGTCTTCGATCAACAACACTACCTACTACTTACTAGATATCGGGTAAATATAAGCTCACTTGCAAAGTGAGCGTATATTACAACGGAAAAAGAGCTTTATCGATATAAGATTGATTTTACAATAAAGATTATAAGACTTACGGAACGATCGTAGGTGTACGATGATAATTTGAAGATTTGTGACTTTATTACAAGGTGCTATGGTGTAGATTAGGTTGAAAATAAAAGTATTATAAGACTTTGTCTTGGTTCGTTAGTATACAAACGTAGCTGTATAGGTGCATATTCGCGGGGACAGAATTTAGCTTTGATTTTGTATGTGACACGTTATCTAGTAGTATTGTTGATTGAAGGGACTAGTTGAGTTGCAGTATAGCAGTTAGCATAGTGTCCTCTGTTCAAAATATAGATCTGTATATATAAAAATATGCAATATCCATACTAATATTATATATGAAGAGTGTTTGTCCTTCATTCACGTTGCACCAGCTAGTGACGGTTTGGCGTGATTTTTTGAGTAGAGATACTTGGAGGGCTGGAGAGTGACATAAGCTAGACTTTTTACCCCGGGAGATTATCTCATTCTCGTTGTTATTGTCTGACAAATGATATATAATATCATATTCTTTCCTTCTTTTCTTTCCATTGCGGCCACTTTTACATAGGTGAGAGGTATTTTATCATGCACATTAAAAATAGTCTTAATTTGATATATAAATAATGAATATACGCCATGAACATATAAATGTAACAAAATATGACCTGCTTACACCTGGCTGCGAAGCGGTTGCAGCCAAGTGCGCAACGGTAGCTATCACTTTTCAAGATCTATACGCATATTTCTGTGAAGTGGAGTATTAATCATTTTAATAACAAGTGCATCGATTTTGTTCCAAAAAGTCAATTATTATTTATTTAATTAAACATACTAGCGGACACCTTTTAATAGGCACTTCGGTCAAAACATATTGTATACTAGCATTGCTCGCGGCTCCGCCCGCGCTCAAATGACCAAGAACCAAATTCTTAGCTCTTACATATTAGTCATGAACGAATTAACCACTGAACCAGACATAAGCGGATGTACCTTTAACGGTCATGTCAGTAACCAGGGAATTTTAGCCTAGGTCGTTTGTTTTTGTGTCAGTCTCAAGCACTTACTTGTCAACAAATCATCTCCCAAAAATGACTAAATGTTCTGTTAAATGGTGTAAAAACTATAACGGCGGAAGCAGCACTATTTCTTTTTACTTGTAAATACATTATTTTATTACATTTATTGTAATTAATCACAAAATTTAATTAAATGTAAAATAAAATGTCATATTATCCAACTATGTTAAATATAGTCGATATTTCTATGTATTGTTGACATCTGACAACCATCATAAACGGGCTGGATTATACCATTCAGAACAAATGACAAAACTGTCGAGTGAGTCCATTTGACATCGACTAGTGCTTGACAATGTCGAAAAATATATCGATATTTGATGAAATAACTTAACGAATTGCGTTATTTGTACAGTACAATGACATAAAATACTTTTATCACAGTATCCTACAATCTGATGACAATAAATTTATAAAAATATTTTCTAAATCAAATAAAAATATAAATGCAAAAATTATAATTAGATGTGTACTTAATTTTTTTATTTTATTTTATCCACATTTACATACTTTGGAATATTATTCCATTGTAATAATAATAAAGATCATTATATTTCAACACATAAATTACACAAAATCCAACAATAATGTTTTAGCACTAAACTTCTGGGTTGGCGATTTGTAATAAAACACTTTACCACTTGCACTAATTATTTTACTTTCACGATCCAACACTCACTTTTTCACAATTTGCAATCACTTTTTCTTTTTCCTAATTTCACAAATGTTTATTAAGGACTGAGCAATATTAGGACAGTGTCACATTTTTATAACTACCCGAGACAATCAATTGCCAATTAAAATAGTTCAATAACAGAATCAACAAAATCACTTTATTTAATTAAATTAGCTTAATATTTTTTTAATCTTTACAAAATAATATTTATTATATGTTAATGGAATATACACCCGATATTCATTTGTTTATTAACATTATTATAGGCCAACAGAATGTTGCCATCAATGCCATCGTATTTATATAAATCAAATTAAAAAATAATTATTATTTGACACATTATTATTGCCTCTTTAATTCATTAGTTTTAATTTATTATAATAAATACAGATATTTTAAATTAAAAGATGTAAAATATGATGACTATGCTAACCAATGTCTAAAATGTCATTCATTGGTTCATCGATATATGTATTTTATCGATCACGTTCAAACACTAGAAATATTGTATAGTGTATCAGTGTTTATAATAATGTAATAAAATCTTTGTGTGCGTTATGCGTCACTTGGTTGAACTAGTTTTCATACATTTGTATTTTATGTCAGGTCCAGTCTCTAATTCGTCCATGATATTAGTATACTCTTACAATGCAGTTTTTGTATTTTTTCTCAGAAATCAGATATTTTCCCGCGGTAAAAAGTATCCTATATGTTGACCCGGATAACCAGCTATCACCATACCAAATTTCATCAAAATCCCTCCAGTGGTTTTTCTGTGATGCGGTAACAGACAGGTAGAAAGAAAGACAGACAGACAAAAATTCTAAAAACTATAGTTTCGGCCTCTGTATCGATAATAATGTCTATTTCAATAGGATTCCCCAAAAAATATTAAATGTACAGATTCGACTTTGTTACAATTTTATTTTAAGTATAGATAAAAAATTGATTTTGATTAAATACGCTATGAACGTAGCAATCTTGCAGCGGGATCTTAGTCCATTATTAGTGAGGAAGGAATGCAACCACTTAATATTTGAAGAAAAAGGAATGATTTACTTATTCATAAACTTAAATTTTTGCATTATATATTTTGGTACTTGTGCATTTATACATTGGAATATGGATAATGGAGTATATAAGGCAGTGGTAGCCTAGTGGTAATGCGCTCACTTGGGAAACTGAGTGAATCGGGTTCAAATCCCATGTCCCGCACCTCTGATATTTTCATATGAGAATCATTTCCAACATGATTACTATTTATCTTGCGTTACATGAAAATATCGTGAAAAAACTGCATGTCTGAGAGAACCTAACAAGTTTTCCAACGGCATGTGAAGTCCGCCCACACTTGGCCAGCGTGGTGAACTATAGCCTTTCGTATTGAAGGGAAGCCCGTGCCCAGCAGTGGGACGTTAAAAAAGGCTGAATAAAATATGGATATTATAATAGAATTATTATTTAAAGTTAAATATAACCATTATTATTATTTTCAGATAAATCAATTGTACCTTTAAGTTTGTATGGAGCGCATTTGTTAATAAACTGGACATGGACTCCAGTATTTTTCAAATTGCACAAAATTGGTTTGGTAAGTATTTTTTAATTAAAAAAAATTACTCAAATGTGCGTATTTTATAGTAGGTACGATATAACTTTTGAAAAAAAATATATAGATTTAATGTCTTTTGACTTTTTTTCATTTTTAATAATTTAAGAAAACATGAAGATTTCGGAATGTTTATAGTTTAGCAAAATAATTAGGGCACATGTTTTAAACGATAAATGTGGATAGTAAAATAAAATAAAAAAAGCCCCATTTTTCGAAATCTATACTAACATTATAAAGAGGAATGATTTTTCTGTTTGTTTGTACCGAAAAAGCTCCGAAACTACTGGATCAATTTAGAAGAAATTTGGTAAGAAGATAATTTCAGGCCGTGGTAAGGATAGGATAGTTTTTATCCCGGTAATCATCCCTCAAGGGGGTGAAAATGGGGATGAAAGTTTGTATGAGGAAGCAGCCTAAGCACGAAGGTGAACGTGAAGAAGTAAGTCACTAGTATAATACAATCCTGAATATAAGTAATCCATTATATAAAATGATTACATTCTAAATTGCACTCGAATCCATTAAGGTCTATTGCTGCTCTGAAGAAGATAAACAGTAGCCTATTGTTTGCTCCAGGTTATAGTCTATCTGTGTTCTAAAATTTAAAAACTCGTCCAGCCTATTCAGCATTAAAGAGTAACAAACAAACATACATACAAACTTTTAGAGTTGTAATAAGTAGTCTGATTTTAATGCTATCAATCTTTTTCAGGCTTTCTTCCATATTCTTGCACTGGATGCAGCTGCAACAGCATGTACTGTTAGTTTCTTCAATGTTAACAAAAATACATTATACTTTATGGCGCCATATTTGTGCTGGCTTACTTTTGCCACTTGCCTTAATTATACCATCTGGCAACTAAATAGGGATGGTAAAAAGAAATAATAAGCAATAGTCAATAAGTCATTGTTATTGAGTTTTACCAATTTTAAAAATTAAAATATTTAAATATAAGATATCTGCACTAAAGATTGTATTTTTAAGATTATAAGTTATCTATGTTTCTATAGTTCTTAAAAAGGGTCAAAATAACTTTAATAGGGATTAAGCGTCTTTTCTTTAAATATCTAGCTCCAAAAAAACTAAAATTTAGTATAAAATAAATATATAAATATCATACCGATATGTATACTTTAAACGCGCGTAGTTTCGCGCGCTTGGCGTGACGTCACAGTATGATACAAACAAAAAAATGTCGACGCAATTTATAGCGACAAAATCTCTAATCGCTCTGTTATGATATACTCTGACGTAAAAATCGTTTGTTCCAACTACTTCGAAATTCCCACCTGTTTTCACTTTTTAAAAATTATCTTCTTAATAAAGAAAGAAATTACATTAAAAAATATTAATATAGGCTTAATTCAAAACCAATAAAGATTATAAAAATATATACTTCACCTTTATTTAATTCACACACATATTTCCTGTTAAGTTATTATTTTTTTAAGTTAATCATTAATAATATAATGGCGATTGTATTATTTGAATAATGATTTAATTTGGTGTTTGTTATATACATATTTTAATAATATTACGTTAAGTTTATTTGGTGACTGAAGGTTTATAATTTATAGACTAAGATTTATACAAAACTAGCGACACACCCTCGCTTCACTTAGGGCTTATCCCTAGACTAAAACAAATCTATCCCACGGAAACCGTACATTTTTCCGGGATAAAAAGTATCCTATTCCAGACTATAATTTATCTCTGTACTAAAATTTTATTCAGATCCGTTCAACCATTCTGGCACAATTAAGCAACAAACATCCATCCATCCCTCCTCACAAACTTTCACATTTACAATATTAGTACAAGTCATTTACCATTTTGGTGATCAGACTTAATCACACAGGTTATATGGTTAAGGCTATCAGAGGGCCTTTTCTTAGCTTATTTTTTAGAATAAATAGGTATTTTATTTCAAAATCACTTCTTGTTTTAATTTTATCGTTATAAAATTTTATTCCCTCAACGACCGCGGACACGCCGGCGTTACAGTTAACAATAGATTTCTTAGAAATTTACCTGGAGGTGAATGTAAACCATTTCTCCATTTGAAATGCAGAAATAAATAAGTAATTATTATATATTATGTAAGTTGTAACTTATTGTTGTGGCAATGTATTGCATTTATGGATTTTATAATAAATAAGCAAACATATTTTTATATTGTATATTTTATTATACACAAATGTTTTACTCGACTGCAATATTTTATAAATAAATAAACAATGTTTACTTCATTCGTTTCAATTTATTTAACTCCCCTTGTTGTATGGATGCATCTTTGTAGATCTGTTTCACCTTGTCTTTCCTTATGTTGTCACTGAAAAAAAAAGACTAAATGTTACCAGAACAAAATATTTAATTAATATTTATTAAATAATATAATAAAAAAACCAGAAGGTAATTAAAAATGCTAACATTTGTTTCAGTTTCAAGAAAATATTAGCCCCTCCACGACCGCGGACACGCCGGCGTGTCAGTTAACAATACATTTCTTAGAATTTTAATAATTTCTTACAAATTTACCTAGAGGAGTTAGGAAAAATGTATGTTTTGACACTTTCTAAAAATCTTCATAATTTAATTCAAAAGGTTGATGGCCCTAACTGTTACATAATAATAGTTTCGGTCTTTATATAGTATACAGTGGTAATTATTTTTTATGAAAATGAATTGTACCCGTAAGGAGTAACAAGCAATATACAATCCCATCAAAACCATTAATGTGAAAATGGGAGCCAAGTTCAATATTAAGAATATGCGTGGTTGTCGACTTCAACGACAAAAGAATTGAGATCTAAATGGGTGCCAAATTCTGTAGATAATCCTGCAATTTTTTCATAAGTATATACAACATTTTAAAATAGACATTCTAATAGAGTTACTTTCTCATTTATATATCTCATTATATAGATTAGTATCATTTACCTGTGTATCTTCTGCCGTATCTTCACAGAGCCTATGTATGCCTTATCTCGTCTGATCTCTCTGAGTGCTCCTTTCATTTCCTTCTTATATTTGGTTTGCAACCTGGCCTTCTCTGCACTCTCTCTAGATAACTTGGAACTCTTGCTGCCAGTGAAGCTGTAAAAACAAAAATAGTAAAAATAACTAAACTTTGAACAATAAACTTTTTGGTGCCTAATCTTATTCATTGTAATGTCATAAAGAAAATACCTTTTTTAGAAATATGTATGTATTTTCTGTTCAGTTCAAACTCAAAAGTACTTCATATTTTAACTCATGAAGGTAGTGACAACCCTAACAAATTCAATGATACAAACATTATTAAGCCACTATAATTTAGCCTTGTAAAGATTAAATTAGAAAAAATACATAGCCCTGTAATAAATTATCAATAACCTATTTTATGCATTATATTTTGATAAAAAGAAATGCAATGAAAAGTATTTTAAAGAATATATTATGTAGGTACATCGTTTATTCTATTAGTTAGCTTTAGCTAGTTATTAAAGTTAGCTCTACACATGACGTTAAATGATTAAACTTATTTTTTGTTTTAAAGTCACCAATCTACAGTGTTTCGAATTCTAAGATCAAATTCAAAAAAAAAATAGCGCTCAAGCAATTTAAACTTTTTGCGTAATACAATAAGTTGTAAAACTTATTCACTAAGGTAATAAAATCTAATTTTACTTACACATCTTGAATGTCCGGTTCGTACAGCCTCAAAGCTTTCGGTCGGACCTTTTCCCTTGACATTTGTGTGTACGTCTTTACTTCTAACGTTTGCTTCATATATTGTATTACCTCCGTAACTTTTTTCGCTACATTTTTCGGATATAAATCTAAATCGACCCTACCTAATAATTGTATATGTGGCTCAAAAATGGCTTTTAATACTTCTAACTCGATATATTTATCGAAAAATTCTTTTAACATTTCTGTTGCTGTGTATAGACAGCGTATTTTGAAATCGTCGCTTACGTCTGTTAAAACTAAATCCTTTGCCTTCATTTTATTATCGACGGCCATCTTTGAACAGTCGCCATCTAAATTCAAAATTTTGACGTCTTTATGTATACGGAATGGCGGGACAACTTGTATGGGATTTAGTATTGAAGTATTAGCACATAAATAAAAAATACCCCTCAAAAAGTTTAACGCGGACGGTATATATCTTTTTGAAAGGAAGGTATATTCTAAAATTAAAGAAGTTATAAATAATCCTCTAGAAACTGAATAGGCATCTCGAAAACGTGACAAAGTTAGTATTTCCGTCATGAAAAACAAAGATGGCGTCGTGACCGGGTGCCGGAAGTCAGATGTCGGGTATAAAATTGATATTAATTTAAAAAATATTAACGTATCCAGATCAGGTACTTTTTTAGGATTGCGTTTGAAATTATCATGTTTTTCTTTTAATAATTCAACTATGAATTTCTTTGTGGACACTTTATTTAAATGTACTAAATCATAGAAATATGGTACTAATTTGTTGAAAACTAAAAATGATTTTATTATATCAGTCTCATCTGTTAAATTTGAGAATATATCGTGAATATACTGAAGTAAATGTGCGTATAATCTACTTAATAATTCTTTGTTATTTTCAGAAAGACCCGGATCATAACTTTTAATTAGTTTTTGTAGTGCTGCAGCCTGTTGTGAAGGGGTTTTTCCCGTTAGTAGTTCCTAAAAGAAATAAATAAAATGAAATATAGGTAAAAAAAAAAACAAATAAAATTACACATAGTGTTTCCAAATAACATTATTTCACATTTCTATAATAACTAACGACTTAACCTCGCTTTGATCGGGTGCGTCCCTAGATACGTTTTTTAGCAGAACCGTAATTGTTTATCTAAAATAAAAGTAGCCTAAGTTACTTATTATAACATCAGATACCTGTCAGTGAAACTCCCGTCAAAATCGGTCCAGCCGTTTCGGAGATTAACCGGAACAAACAGACAGACACAAAAATTTTATAAATTGTGTTTTTGACTTTTGTTGTAAGTATTATTCATAGGCATTTAGTAAAAAGCTGTTATTTTGATATTACAAACAGACACTCTCTTTTTTATTTATCTATATAGATTAAGAATATAAATACAGTAATAAACTCATACCTTTAAATTATCACATTCACTCGATTTTAAATCAAAGAAAGAACTAATACTTTCACTATTATCTTCAATTTCACTATCTGATTCTTCAGATTCTATCAGATCTTTAAATTCATCTTTTTTTTCTTCACTTTCTTCATCCTCATCATCATCAGATTCCTCTTGTCCATCAGAATTTTCTTCTTCTTCTTCAGATTTTTGTTCTTCATCAGAATTCCTCTCTTCATCAGATTTTCCTTTGGTGACAATTTTATGAGTTATTTTATTACTAGAATCTTTATCCAAGTCACTTTTACTCAATTCTTCCTTCTTTTCATTTTGTAATTTTGCTTTCTTTTTCTCTTCTGTATCTTCTTTGTTACTCACTTCATTAGAATCTGCCTCTTTTTTCCTTTTTAAGCTTTTATCTTTATCATTTTCAAGATTATTTTTTTCCTTGAACTGAATTTTCTCTTCTATTCTCTGATTATTGTCTTCCGATTTCTCATCATCCGTTGATTCATCTTCGTCAGAACTTTCACTAACGTTTCCTTTTTTAATATTTTTTTCTTTACATAGATTCTCATCTAAAACTTCATCAGTATTGTCTTCTTCACTTCTTTCTTTGTCAGATTCATTTTCACTATCTGCGTCTTCTTCAGATTCAGATGTATCTGAGATACCATCTTCAAACTTCTTTTTAGCATTTGGAACTAAAATAAAATTTTATGTATTATAAAATTGATGTAAAATATTATGTATTTATTTACATATTTTTATACAATTTCCCTTTAATGTTACATGATTCTTCTCAAATTTTGATATATTGTTCAGACTTATAATCATAGGGGCATTTTAGTAAACTGAAATACACTTTTAATAAACTCCGCCACTGCAGTATCTCAACTGGAAGAAAGTTGTTAAAACCAAAAATCCAAGAAATCACTAACATGATAAATAAAAAAAACTATTTTAATGATACCTGAGTAATCTTTCAATACATGTTCTGGAACTAATGGTTTTCCCTCATTATCATAGGCCAACATGAATTCCTTTTCATCCTCCAATTCAAAATTGTCATCTAAATCATCTGCAGATCTAAAAAATGTAATAATTTAATAAAATGTGCAAAAAAAATATTTCCATTAAATAAGGATTAATGATGAATACAAATGATTATGATGAAATATACAAGAAATAAAAACAAATCCATCCCACGGGAACCATACATTTTTCCAGGATAAAAAGTATCCTATGTGCTATTCCAGACTAATCTATCTCTGCCAAATTTCATGCAGATCCGTTCAGCTGTTCTGGTGTGATTGAGTAACAAATATCAATCCAAACATCTAAACTTTCACATTTATAAATTATTTATTATAGAAAACATCTATCTTAGATGTTTTCTATAATAAATAATTATTTCACAAATTTTTATTTGTAAAACAGTATCAACATCAACCTGTGTTTATTGGCTGGCTTAGTACTTCTGGATGTAACAACTTCTTCTTCAGGTAACATTCTTAGTTCCCTTTGTTTTTCTAATTCTTCTAATTTCTTTCTTTCTTCTTCATCTTGCTTTTCTTTACTTTTTAAACCATCAGATGGCTGAAAGTATAAAAAAACTCCTTTAGTAAATTTATGTGTTTAAAAAAGTTTAAGTGTTTGTTTAAAAAATTAGAATGTTATACCAATTATTTAGTGTTAAAACAAAATAAAACTAAAACATTACAAACTCACTGTTCCTCGCTTCTCAAATCTCAGCTCCCTCATCATTCTGTCATAATCAAGTCCCTTTTCTGCTTTACTTAATAACTTATCTATTATAGACTCTTCTTGTTTTTGCTGCTTGAACACTACAGGTTGTAAATCTTTCCATTCACTATCCAACTTTTCTGTTAAATCTAAAGTTTGCTCTTTTTCCTTTTGTTTCTCAGCCTTCCGTATTTTAGACTCAGCTATGAGCTGTTCTATTAAATCCTTGTGGGATTTAGCTCCATCTTTTGACTCTGTTTTTGATAACATGCCACCACCAAAGTGACCCTCAGATACAAACTCCCCTAAAAATAATGGCAAGATAATAAGATATGGTAAATAATACATTGCTTGTTGTGCAATATGGTACATAATGAAAAACTTAATATTCTCTGAATAAAAGTTTTCTTTCAACCTACCACCCAATCCTCCAAATCTTTTTTCCTCATCCTCATCATCAGAAGACCTTGGATCATCGAATTTCTCTATTTGTTCCAAAGTTTGACCTCTTTAAAAATAAGAATGCGTATTTACTAAATAAATTTATTTAAATTTTTTTAGAATATCTTTTATTAATAGGATAACCTCATATTATATTGTTTTTCTTCTTACTAATCCTACATGTAATAAATAACAATTAAATATACCTGTGTGTCAAAATCTCATCATCAGCCAGATTATATATATTCTTTTTGCTATGTTGCTTAGCTCTTTCAGCTGCGAATCTAGCTATCATACGATCTTCAGCAGATAACTGATTATTCTTCTCACCAATGCGTCTATCAATAAAAGTATTAGTTTTGTTTATGAGCTTCATTTCAGTTCCCAAGGTTTCTTTTCTCTAAAATTAAAAAATATATATCATTATCAGTAGTTTTGTTGTTATATACTTTATACCCTGTTATTAGATTAACAATATCAGTAATCACGTTGACTTATAATCTAAAAATGTTTACGTTGTCTTTCGTTTTTATTCATGAACGTAGCAATATTATATTTTATGTACCTTCTGAATTGCTTTGGCCCGCGATACTCCCGGTAATCCCCGATCATGTTTAGATTTCTTTCCTAAAACTTTCAGCTTCTCTCTATTAATATGAACTTCGAATGGATTCAATTTCTTTTTATTTGCATCAGCTTTCTTCTTATTGTGAACTCTATCAGCCATATTAGCGTTTCTTTTATTTTTAACTTTAGCCATCGTCAACGTACACTTTTTAATAAACTTTTAATTAAAGATTGTAAAATAATTCGTTATTCGAGGTTAACCGTTCGTCAACAAATATTGTAAACGCATGGCTTTGACAACTGATATTTGACAATCTTGTCAAATGGCATTTTGTGGATACTATAGGTTGCGTTCCAATTACAAAAGCATGTTTTAAAAATTTTGCACTTTTTAAATTACTATTGTACTTAAAATACGAACAAAATATACATAGCTTATACGACAAAGCATTTACATTATTTATAATACTTTTATGTGGGAAATAATATTTACAAATAATAAAATAATATAACATTATAAGCGGGACAAAGTACTAAATGGAGGCGTGAACGCGTTTTATCTCATTTACATCGCGTCTACCCATTGGTCGAGTTTTATTAACCGATCATGACCGAAGCATCGTTCGGCAACTTTCGTTTGGACGCCGTGTAGCATCTAGCGCGTAGGTATATTATTGTGTGGCTGTGCTTCCTTGTGTCGGTGGCGGAATCTACTTGTCCTAAGAAAATGGCAGATGTTAGTAAAGAAGATCTTGAAAAGGAAATTGGAAGTAAGAAACTTATTTTATTAAAAACATTACACATTTTTTTACGTTTGATTATAGGTTATTTATGCGAAATACTAAAATAAATTCCCCGAAGCCTATCTGTCCGGGGGTCATGTAATGGCTACCTATAAATTCAATACAACTTTGGTTTATCATGTCTTTGAATTGAAATATCTCTGATAGTAGAAGATTCTTATGAAAATGTTTCAAGTGAAAGTTGTTTGGTATCGTTGTGCGATTCATGTGGGATATAAGCTTACATTTTAAGCGTCCTATTTAGGTCTGCCCACTGGTGGTTTATTTTTATGCAACGCGTAACTTCTAACATCGACGCTCCACGTATAGCACGCTAAAATGGCTGGCTTTAAATTATGATCAAAATGAAGAAATGACGCGCATCTTCAATCAAAACATCTTTTATCTGAAACGTTTTATTTGTTTTGGCTTGTATTGATAATTCTTAAATATTTTGTAAATGTTTTGTCAATTTATTATAGGACGCCATGTTGAGCGGCCTCGTTCAGAAACGCCATACAAATAAACGATCGTGACGCAAACTCCTTTTCTCCAAGTTTTATTACTTACGATTCAACTTTATTTCGTTTTACATTCTTATTATTGTTAAAGTATTCTACTTTATTACATTTCGATACTTGTTAGTTTTCATTAAAATGGCGATCGGCAGAAAATCAATTTTTAATAAAGCATATTGGAAGAAGGGAACAATTATGGCGGGAAATGTACCTATTAAATGTAACATAATATTATCTTGCATTTATGATATCGTTGAAATTGGGTTTAGAGATTGTTAAATATTTATAAATAGAACTGCCATTTTCAACCGACTTCAAAAAAAGAGGAGGTTCTCAATTTAGTTGTATTTTTTTCAACGTTGTTACCTCGGAACTCCGTAATTTATTAACTGATTTAGAAAATTCTTTTTGTTTGAGAGTATGTATGTACTTCCAGTTTAGTACCATTTAAATTTGAAAAAAAAATACCATTCCTAAGGGTGGAAAAATAGCTAGAGAAAAATTAAACTATTTCTGATTGGTATATTAACTTTGAAACTGGCACCGACTTTTTGTTCCAATGTTTGACTGTCGAACCGAAGTCGGTGCCAGCCGACAATGCTTTACAATATGAATATGTAATAGGTAAATATGACAAGCCTACAAGGTATGAACTCTAATTATATTATAAGTACGCTACCATGCCCGCGGCTCCGCTCGACGTGACCAAAAAGCAAATTCTTAGATTTTACATATTAATATACTCTTACAATGCAGTTTTGGTATTTTTTCTCAGAAATGACATTTTCCCGCGGTAAAAAGTACCCTCTACTTTGACCCGGATAACCAGCTACGACCACACAAAATTTCATTAAAATCTGTATCTTTTACAATAAGATTTTCCTAAAAATATTTAAAATGTACAGATTCGGCTTAGTTACAATTTTATTATATGTATAGGGTTAATACTTGAAAATTTATAACACTATAACATGGTCTGGATTTCAGTTTGGATGTTCACAAACAACTGTTTGTGAACGTACATACAACAAACTAAAGTAAATTGTACAGAATATTTAAAAAAATATGTTATTTACAAATATTCTTAATCCATTTAGAAATCCTCAAAAATGCAAACTTGGCTCGAACCTCAACCAAAAAGGTTGTCCAGAAGTTGGAGAAGGTGTTTGATACTGACTTAAGCGAGAAGAAGAAGATAATAGATCAGCTAGTCATGGATTTTGTGAACAGCAAAGGTTCTGATGAGGAAGAAGAAGATGATGATGAAGAGGAAGAGGTGGGTTCTTAAAAATGATATTGTTTATTAAAGTGGTAAATGTAATACAAGAGACATAAGTTAGGAGACGCAACCAAGTTGTTAAGAAAATAAATGGAGGGAGAAATTAAATTACTCATCCAATTAACTCATTCACTTAACTTTTATCTTGTTATCTATACAGATAAATAAAATTGAAGTGTCTATTTGTAATGTCAAAATAACAGCTTTTTACTAAATGTATAAAATAACTAATTGTTACTAAAAACACAATTTTCAAAATATTCGTCTGTCTGTTTGTTCCGGCGAATCTCCAAAACGGCTGGGCCGATTTTAATGCGTGGCAAGTAGTTGATTTTATAAGAAGTAACTTAGGCTACTTTTATTTGAGTAAAAGAATTAGGGTTCTGCTCAAAAAATATGTACCTACGGACGAACGCGAGCGATGTAAAGATGAGTCGCTGGTTTCTAAAGAAGCTGTAGTTGTAATAATTTTATTATTAATTTGTTATTGATAACACATACAACTGATAATTTATTCCAAAGTTGACACTTTGTTTTCTTTGCTATCCAGGAAGAAGAAAAGAAAAAGCCCGCAAAACGTTCAGCGCCAGCAGCTAAAGCATCATCTAAGAAGTCGAAAAAGGAGAGCTCTGATGAAGAAGAAGATGATGCCAGCAATGATAGTGAATCTGAGGTAGTTGAATAAGTATCGTTAGATTACCTTGGTGTATAAAATTTCCAATTCTTTTGTTGTTTTTAGAGTTATACTTCTTTTGGCACGTTTAGAAAAAAACATTAGAGTGAAATTTTCACGATGCGCGCGCACACCGACAGCCTAAAAGCGGCATGATGAAGTTAGCTGCATTCCTTTTACAAAGTGAGTTGTAAAATATGGGATGAAATATTTAGCTATTTTTTGTTCTGTTACGCCAAAGAAGTATAACTTCTTACGTGCCTACATAAGTACACACACGCGTTTTATTTCAAGTATGTTTATTTAAAAAATTAATAAAATTTAAATAATTTGTTAATAGGAGGAAAGAAAAAAGCCAGCAGCAAAAAAAGGCAAAAAGAAGAAGGGCTCCGATTCAGACAGTGATTGGGGCAAAGCCAAGGCTAATAAGAAGGTATTTATTATTTAGAAGTTGATATGATACATTTATTATGAATCCTATAAAATATCCCTAATATTCTTAATGGCAATTCAGTACTATATGCACAATCCCATACAAAAGTTCTCTTAAAACTGACACCGATTGTGCTTAGGTAATTATTCTAGTTGATATAAATATACAACAACGTAAATTCAACTTAAATGCAATGCATAAAGTGGTTTTTGCAAAAAAAAACTAAAATCACACTAAAATGTTCAAATGAGCGCTCATTCAGTGAGAACGTTTTTTGTCGCTGGTTGTGTATCTAGTACTTTTTTGATTGACGTGTAAAGGTTTTTCCTTGTATCAGTTTTAATATCAAAAATATTTTCATTTCAAACAACTTTCTATGTTCTAAATGTAAATGAGGCTTAATTATATATTATGTGTTTCAGGCGGGTGGTCGCGGCAAAGGCGGTGGCTACACAAGAGCGTACAAACTATCACCAGCTCTTGCCGAGTTGATGGGTGAAGAAGAAATGCCAAGACATGAAGTGGTCAAGCGGGTGTGGAGCATCATCAAAGAGAAGAATCTATACGATCCAAATAACAAACAGTTTGCCATCTGCGATGATGCCTTATACAAAGTTATTGGTACCAAACGATTCCGTACATTTGGTATGATGAAATACTTGAAAACACATTTTCTTGATTAATTAAGTTTACATATATAATTGACTAATTTCCACTTTGTATGTATGTTTGTTTGGTTTAAATTTAGGACTAAGAGTGTTTTGTTGTAAAAGAAATAAATTGTGTTCTTACTTTAGTAGGATGATATAATTTGTATTATTTTTATTTTTTTTTAGTCTGTGGTGTACGTGTTTTATGCTTTTTGCATAACGAATGTATAATTCTTACATATAAAGTGGAAAAAATAAGTAAATATAAAATATACAATTTTAGGTTAAGTTTAATGATAAGTGACATTTTGGTTATTTACTGTATTGTGGATCTCGGACTTCATTTGGCTTTCTCCTACATAAGTTTTGTGTGTTCATTATCGAAAGGTATTAGTTTAGATAACTATATTTTATTATATATAATTAAAGGGAGTTTCTATCAGTCTCAGCATTCAGGGATCATTTCCAATATGATTACCAATTGTCTTATGGTGAAGGAAAACATTGTGAGGAAACCTGCATGACAGAGAAACTAGCAAGTTTTCGTAAGACATGTGAAATCCACTCGCACTTGGCCAGCGTGGTGGACTTTGGCCTGATCCTCGTATTGAAGACAGGCCCACCCCCAGCAGTGGGACGTTAAAAAGGGTTGAATACCGCAGGGATTGTTCTTATATAACATTTACTGTAATGTAAATGTCAACCATTTTGATAACAAGAGTGCAATTGTTATCTAAACTAATAACTAATTTAACATATAATAAGTATAATGGAACTTTGATTATTGCATTTTGTTTGAATTAACGTAAAATATTAAATATCTACTTTTCTAAACATCTATGGTTAAGGATTTTCACTGCAGCTGCTTTATGATGGGTGGTCGCTAGTTGTTTAAGAAAGTGGTTATTTATTGTATAATTGTGAAATATAAGTATCGAATATGATTAAATTTGACGTGAAAAATCAAAAAATATATTATTTTTTTATTAATTTCAATTATTTTTTGTATTGATTTAATAAAGTCTGTAGTAGTATAGTTCTGTAATCATAAGTTTGTGAATCTAGTGCGCTAGATTAAAGGTTGTATGCGTCCCAGAGGGATTTATTATAGGATAATAAAAGACTTCCAATCTAGTGCATCTTTTATTCTATTTTGATATCGATAAAAAAATGCAAGATACTCGTACATATTCCCATGCAAAAGTTCTCTTAAAACTGTCACCAATCGTGTTTAGGTAATTATACTAGCTGAAATAAATATACAACAATGTAAATTCAACCTTATGTGCAATGCTTAAAGTAGTTTTCTCAATAAAAATATGACCTAGGTTCGCGACAAGGAATGAGTGGAGTCGAATTGTCTAATATTTCTTTGTTTATACCGTAATTAAGTTCGGCCGAACTTAAGATCACGGAGCGGCTCTCCACTGTCTGTCAAAAAAGAGCCCTAAGTTTTTTTGGACATATACGATCATCCTCATCATCATGCATCATCTAGAGAAAATTATTATCTTAGGCCAAATTGACGGTAAACGCGCACGGGGAAGGGCACCGATGAGGTGGTCGGACGCGATAAAGAAGGCAGTGGGCGCTACTCCATGCCGCAGTCCAGGCATCGTTGAACCGAACTGACTGGAAAAATACCGTAATTATAAATTAAAATATAATCATTGGTATTTTGGTTAAACTTTTTCATTTTATAATTTATTGAGTTTTAAATAATTTTCATTACAAATGATGGAAATGCAGCTTGAGATCTTTTTAAAAAATTCGTTTTAAAAGTTAAATTATAAAGTAACGAAATATAGCAAAATTTAAATCGTTGCAGGTACATACTTTATTTATATAAACTTACATAATCTGTTCCCGGATAATGGCGGCAAAAGCCGTTACTATAGTAACATTGATAAAGCTCGTTTTGAAATATTTTTACTCGCATTTTATAAGTTTTGTTATAATATTTATCTAAAATTCTACAATAAAATGGCGTGTAATGAGAACGTTATTAAAAATATGGCAAATGAAATAACTAGGAACTGCCAAAGTAAAAACGTCACAGTGGATAGTGATTTTGTGGTTTATCTGATAGATTTGCTTCTACTCAACCCAAAGTATGGGAGATTATTTTCGAAGACGATAAACAGGAATAATTTAGATTTTTTTGTAAATGATTGCGTCAACATACTTACAGGTGAGTTTTATATTACAATTAGTGAACACGTCGAAGGTCGTGGGTTCGATTTACAGGCAACTTTATGTACTACATTAAAGGGGTCTTACTTTCAGGCCCATGAATTATTATTAGGTATCTATTATTGAAAACTAGTAAAGCTTCGAAATTTGAAAGTTAAGGACTTAACATGACGTTTGATGGATTTTTCTCTATAGATTTATTGAACGATAATAAAAAATGCTGTGCGTGACGTATTTGAGATCTAATTCGGTATTTTTATTCATGATTCAAAAATGTCATCAAAATACAGAACATCATGAAACACAACTTAATTATAGATTAATTTTAAAGTATGTAATTACAGATTTTCAAACGATACTTTTCATCAGCGTTGCGGAGAAAGTCTTAAAGACGTAGGAATTCAAAAATGTATACAGCCGTCGTCACACCATTTTAACTTCAGCGTATTTGTAACTAAAATATTCAAATTTTCATGACGCGTCAAATTTTGTTCGATTTATATTCTCTATCACCTATATATCTATAACGTTAAAACTTATATAGGGACAAGGTATGGATGGATAAGAGATTAATTTTTAAAATTTTCAGGTGGCGGACCATCAATGAATACCCTTAAAATGCAATTTTTAATGCAAACGAACTACGATAAATTACAAAATCTCATAGACAAGCATATAGACTCTATAGATCAGTGTTTAAGGCCCCTTATAAACGAAATACTGGAAGAGGATCCGGACTTAGACGACGATGCTGCCTTCAAAAAGCTGTTTAGGAAGATATCTATTTATATTATTTTATCTAGTGGTCTTGGAAACCCTGGTTCTATTGTAGTATGTATTTGCTTAATATTTCATTTTCATATTTTCGCTTAAATTTATAAAATACTAGCGACTCACCCACGCTTCGCTCGGGTTCGTCCCTAGGTAGGTTTTAACGGTTAGTATGGAATAGATCTATACATATAATAAAATTGTGACTAAGCCGAATCTGTACATTAGATATTTTTTGGAAAATCTTATTGAAATAAACATTATTATTGATACAAAGGCCGAATCTGTAGTTTTTAGAATTTTTGTCTGCCTGTCTGTGTGTCTGTTACCGCATCACAGAAAAACCACTGGAGGGATTTTGATGAATTTTGGTATGGAGATAGCTGGTTATCCGGGTCAAGATATAGGATACTTTCTACCGCGGGAAAGTGTCATTTTTGAGAAAAAAATAAAAAAAACTGCATTGTAAGATTATACTAATATGTAACAGTCTTGAAATCCGTCACTCTGTTTCGACTTCAAAGAACAACAAACAAACAAACAAACAAACACGCACACTTTCACACTTATATTAGTATATGGATATTCGCACAATGTTTTTTGTTGTCAATTTTTGTTAAATATTTACTCGTAAATCGCGTGGGAACCTTTTCTATTAACGAGTATTCTAAAAGCTAGGTAAACATTCACTTAGATGATATGATCTATCAGGTTAGAATCTAATATTTTATAAGACGTCGCTCGACTTCTATTTACTCGACTGTGGCGAAGCCCAACGGTGGGTCATGTGTTTGACCTATATGTATGTTTGTATGGATGTATCATGTATGTACATATGTCCGATCCTAATACTATATTCCTTCGTCGACTTGTTTTCATCTTTTTAGTAAGTTTTTATACGTAGTCGGGTTTTTTTTTATTTTTAGACTTTAAAAGAAGGTATGGCGGCGTTAGAAAGCGTCTTCTCTTTAGAAGATCTTAAAGTGTTCGTGGCTTTGCCGAGATCAGAAAAAATCATCCAATTGAATGAGTTAATGCAAATAACATCTGGTGTCAGGTTATTTAATAGAGATTGTAAGAAGGGAGGAGAAGGAATACCAGATCGTAAGTTGGTACTTTAATTTAATTAAAAATTAAATAGTGTTTTCAAATTTTAATGGTATTTTCGCGTCTCATCGTGATTTGCCCTCGCTTCGCTCGATTCCTTAGAGCCGCTTTATTTGCTATTGCCAAGCAATAGCACTTACCTACATATCTTATATATAAAATTTCCATGTCACAATGTTAGTTACCGTTCTCCTCCGAAACGGCTTTACCGATTTTTACCAAATTTTATATGCGTATTCAGTAGGTCTGAGAATCGGCTACTATCTATTTTCGACACCCCTTAGTGATAAGGATAAGGGTGGTCCTCCCAGACCCCACCCCAGAGACGAACCCGAGCGGAGCGAGGGTGAGTCGCTAGTATACTACATATTTCAATTTATTACGTCAATGGCTATATAATATATTTCCGACTTCAATAAATCGGATAGATAATTTTAGAGATTATCCCTTACGTATAAACTTACAACTTTACTTCTTTATAATATTAGTATATTGACTATAGATAAATAAATAACATACTACATGGAAGGGCCTTCACACACGACAACTTTTTGACATAATGTCGAATCACGTTTGTTGCGCGTTTGCATCGATACGAATACATAATTTGCTATTTATTTTTAACCCAGAATTTACACAGAAGACATATGATCATCATCGGTTGAGGGTTTATAGAACGTAGTGTGTATAGGCCCTTAATCAGTCCTTAGTCTTTTACTGATAAAATATTAATACAGTGCCATTTAACATCGTGGATGCTGGCAAAGCATGTCTGGCATCTCTCTCTAACTCGCTAATAGCGGTCATGCAGAGAGTCAACTCGCTAACTTCGGCAGTGGCCGACATTATTGCCATACAGGATGAGACTGGAAACGTCATTATAGATATACCACCTCAATCTGAGTTAACTGAGTAAGTATGTTACAAATAGTGTGTATCCAGCCCATTTTTAACGTTCCACTGCTGTGCATAATCCACCACGCTAGCCTTAAGTGTGGGCGGACTTTACGTCTTTCGAAAACTTGCTATTTTCTCTTAGACATGCAGATTTCCTCACGACAAGTGGTAATCAAAAATTCAGCCAAAACGTTGTTGTGCACAATTTTTTAAATATATATTACTAAAAGTTACTTTACAAGCATTTTTAATTCATATTTACATTTTGACAGAAACGATTACAAGCAAATATTCGAGCTATTGGCTTTTAATCGTCAATATGAGTTGTACATTAGAAAATTACTATCAGACGTAGAGAGTATGGCACAGAGCGGAGCTCAGTTTGTTGACAGTGTGAAGGTGGCCTTAGAGGAGTTACATGCATCTGTTAAATATAAGGCCGCTGTGCCCGTTGTCACTGTATTTGTGAGTTTTAGCTTATAATTAATTTATTACATTTAATCATATCTAGTATTTTTTTCTCTTTTTTATCGGTCATCTATACGTCATATATGTTGTAAAATTCTGAGTCGTATCTGTACATTAAATATTTTTTTGAAAATCTTATTGAAATATTCAATATTATCGATACAGGGGCCTAATCTATATGTTATGTTTTTAGAATTTTTGTGTGTTTGTCTGTCTGTCTGGGAACGCATCACGAGAAAACCACTGGACAGATTTTAATGAAATTTGGTACGATGATAGCTGGTTAGCCGGGTCAACATATAGGATACTTTTTACTGCCGGAAAATATCTCATCTCTGAGAAATCTATACTAAACCTTAAAACGTTAAAAGTAACGAGAGACGAACCCGAGCGAAGAGAGAGTAAGTTGCCAGTTCTATAAATATATATACAAGTCTTCTCCATTTTACGCAACATCGGCGAAGTAAATGGTGCCCAAATGGCCTTCCTATGAGCCACTGTACAAAAGAATTGCATTAATTTACTTTTGTTTTAATGAGATGTATAAGATTTTTTTTAAAGGTTTTGGACCACACGGTAGGTAGATTTAGGTGTAGGCTATTATTTAAAAAAATCTCATTCAAATCTGTCGCAGTTTCAACGTAAAGTAGCAAAAAATTTATCCTTACACACTGAATTTTCGCAGGTGTCCGATAACATCTTCGAGCTACTACTGAGAATATTTTACAGAAAAACTCAGCAATTAACTTGGCCCAACCCGGGATTCGAACCCAGGACCTCCGGATCTGCAGTCGTATATACTAGCCACTAGACCACGGATGCAGCGCAACTGTATACATTATATATAACATACATATAAAAAACAATCAACATTATTGAATTCTCCTCTTTTTATGAAATCGGTCAAAACATTTAAATTACAGCCGCTATTCACAAAGCTATGGCGAATATGGCGGTCAATGCAGAACGTTATGTTCTTAATGTCAACTGTCAACAAAATAATGTCAACTCTCGCTACAATACAAAATCAGAAAATGCCTTATGCGATAATAGATAGGATGTTAGATGGAAAACATGTAGTAACAGACCAGGATAGGATGAACAGTAATATCAGTATATCGGAGAGACTTTCTTTGGGGTCTTTGAGAAATTATGTAGCCTCCACGGACAGTTTTGGGGTGAAAGAGCGACATGTACAGGTAAGAGTTTGGAAATATTACTTTTTTTAGGGTTTGTAGCTTTAATAATGTAATCCATTTAATTTCTTTATATCCGTCCTTCTGTCCAGATTTAACAGCCATTTTATTTGAAGAACGTACGTTGAGTAGTTTTTGGCCGGAATAAGTTAGAAATGAAATAAATTTTATTTACGATATATGAAGAATATTTTATTTTCTTTTAATAAAACATTTATTTATGTGCATCATATACTAAACTAAAACATTACAACAATTTTCAATTTAATAGTTTTTTTTTTTGCTATTGAATCCTCGGTGAGTCAGTTCCGTTTCTTTCTAGTCCAATTTAAAAATGGCGTCAAGTACTTTAGTGTATTGGCGGGAAATGAATCTATACCGACATGTGACAGGACGATGTTGTTGTCATTGCTTAGGGCCTATGCACACTTTGTTTTTAAACGTGCCAAAAACACGCGTATTATGAACGTAAGTCATCCCAGAAGTACATATATTATGCGCTAACACACTTAAAAAAATATGTGGATTATTTGCTTTTGTATCGATAAAAATACAGTTCTTAACGCGTTAAAAAGTCGTTGTGTGCATAAGGAACAGAAGTCAGAAGCTGGGGATATCTAATAATCGAAAATAACAAACGCAAGCTCTGACGGCATTATTTTTACATTTTTAATTTGTTCTCTTAAAAAAATTAAAAATACATTTTTATTTCATTTTTTAAATGTTATAGTTTATAATACGCGCAAGTTGATGCAAACTGTAATTTCTTTCTCACCGCGAATGTAGGTACATAACTGTGTAATTTGTTTGTCTGCATAACATGTATTCCTTCCTGACCTTGTTTTCATCTTTTTAGTTCGCTTTAATGCAGTCGGTTTTTTATTTTATTTTTATAATGTATTTTTTTACTAATTACTGCCTTGTCTTTTCAGTTTTTAGGTTTTTGTGCGCTATGTCTAAGCGTAGGGGCACTAGTGCCGAGCAATATGAAAATCGGTCTAATAAAATCTAAAGGGCAACGTTATGGGTTTTGTAATGTGAAAATGGCGTCGAGATTCAGTAAAGACCCACAGAGGTAATATCAATATTTGTAATTAAGTTGATAAGTTTAAAGTTTATTATTTAATTATATTATAAACTAGCGGATCACCCTCGCTCCGCTTGGGTTCGTCCGTAGTTACATACCTAGTTCTAGTTAGTAACAGTATAGATTTTCTTGCAATAAAAAGTATCCTATATGTTGATCCGGATAACCAGCTATCACCTTACCAAATTTCATCAAAATCTGTCAGTGGTTTTCTCGTGATTCTTTCCCGGGCAGACACAGATACAAAAATTCTAAGAACTGCACATTCGGCATCTGTATCGATAATAATTACTATTATAATAAGATTTTCCAGAAAATATTTCATGTACAGATTCGACTCAGAATTGTATTATACGAGTATGTATAAATGGGGTTCATTTTGCTACGTTGTGTACGTAGTGACTGTTTTTGGAACTAACAACAGCATTTAAACAATAAGTTAATTACAATTTAAATTATTACGATAGTTAGACAAATTAATAGCTAAAATATGAAGTGATATGTACTATGAAAATTATTTTATTATTCCATTAAGGTATATCAACGAAGTGTTAGAATTCGCAAGGAACAACCCGCACGTGATCAATCTACTGAACATTCTAGAGGACGTGGATAAAGTTAGCAATGTGGAAAATCTCGTCACTAAACTTGTACCTAAAAGTGAGTTAGACTTTTTAGACGAAATGCTTTTGAGTAGACCCTCTTTCAAACTGTTCTATCCAAAACTACATAGTTATAATATCATGGGGGTCTCATCACGAAGGCAAAAAAAATTGTTCAAATGAATGTTAATAGATGGCGTTACATGTATCGATTTATTTTTAATGTTGTGCTAAATTAATAAAGGATAAAAAAAGATCCTTAAAAGGTGTATTATTGTTTTAAAAAATATTCTAAGTGAAACTGAACAATAGGCCTAAAAATCAGATTTGCGTAATTTTATTGATTATATATTAAAATATCAGCAATCAGATAATGGGTTTGTAGTGTATATTCATAGATGGCGCTTTTACATTTCATGAATTGTTTTTCAGGTTTAAAAATAGTTAAAATCACAGAATTTTTTTTATTCAAATGTAGAATGAATTTTACAATATTTACCATTCGTTAGTTCGCACATATTTATAAAATAAAACAGTTACGACTATTTGCGGATCAACGACATGTATTATCTATTCAAGCACACAAAAATAGCCCGAATTAGCGCTGGCCAATTTCTTTGTATTGGATGAGTATAATGTGATCTGTGGTTATATCAAAAGCAGACATAGCCACTAAAACCCAGCAAAGTTCTCAACACCATAAAGGCACTCGCATTCTATAGCTTTTCAGACTTAAATTCAAATTTATAAAATTAGATCTATTACGATTTAGTATTTAATATCGTTGCAACAGTCGAAATACATTATTACAGGCCTTAAGGTGGCCATGCATGCTAGGGTTTATATCTTACAATTAGCGTGTATGGTTTACTTTAGACCTGTAAAGTAATAAATACTGTTTGTACCTAGTTTTTGATTTGAAAGTATACACTTACATGCAAAAAGATTTTAATTATTTATATAAAAAAAAAATTGTTATTAATTAGATTGCATGCCGTTTCTCAATTTTTATTTTTATGCTATAAAATATAAATATAAACATAATAGGTACGTATTAATTGTTTAAATTAGTTATTATTGATTTTTTTGTTCTAAAATTATATATTTCTTAATTTGTAATTTTAATGAATTAATTTTATTTTTAAATAAATTGGAATTATTGTATACTATTAATTAATACTAATGTGATAGCCCGTTAAAGCAGCAAGTTGTAACTACCTATAATTAAAAGTGCAATTATCATGATAAATTATATGTAACCTAAGTTTAAGTATTATAATATTGTAACTTTTGTTGGTAGTTCAATAAATAAATAAATATATTATTAGGTATAAGCGACTTCCCTCGCTTCGCTCGAGTTCGTCTCTTGTGAAAAACAAAAACAAATGCATCCCACGGGAACCGTACATTTTTCCATGATAAAAGGTATATAGCTTATGTGCTATTCCAGACTGTAATTTATCTCTGTGTTAAATTTCATCCATAACCTTTCAGCCGTTCTGGCGTAATTGAGTAACAAACATCCGTCTATCCAAACTTTCGCATTTATAGTAGAACTCGTAGTAAGGTTAAAAAATACGTATATGGGCTGAGCATTGTTGGTATTAAACTTAGTACTAACTATACTATTATAAATTTGAAAGTTTGTATGTGTGTTTGTTGGTTACTCATTAACACTGAAACGGCTGAAGGAATTTGTCTGAAATTAAATAAACAGATCGGGTAAGACCCTATTTAAAAACTCCAATAAGATTCCATCAAAAGCGACAAAAGCCACATAGAAACTAACAACATACATATAGAAACATATTTATTGGTTTCTATGTGGCTTTTGTCGCTTTTGATAGGATTCTATTAGAGTTTTTCAACAGGGGAGCTGAAGTAACACATAGGCTACTCGTCGCCTTAGTGCTTAATCGTCCAAACTATTTTACAATAGAGATCTTTTCCTATATTTTAATCACAAAGCTTAATTTCTATGATTTTGTATGTGAAACACATCTTTTTGGCTTTATTAAAATAAAATGTGAATTTTATACCAATATAATTAATATTTAGGAGTCAATAACTGCATTAAAATTTCTTTCGGTAAATTTATCGTTTCCAGTGGTAGCCCAGTGGTGACGCGCTCGCTTGGGAAACCGAGTGAAGCGGGTTCAAATCTCGGGTCTCGCACCTCTGATATTTTCATGTGCGATTAATTTCCAACATGATTACCACTTGCCTTACGGTGTAGGAAAACATCATGCATGTCTGAGAGAACCTAGCAAGCTTTCGAAAAAAATGTAAAGTCCGCCAACCCACACTTGGCCAGCGTGGTGGACTATGGCCTGATCCCCCTCGTACTGAAGGGAGGCCCGTGCCCAGCAGTGGGACGTTAAAAAAAGGACTGAATACAAATTAGTCGTTTGGACAAATAAGCACTGAGACGACCGACGTATTGTAAGGCACATAAGGACGCACCCGAGCAAATTGAAGATATATCGCTAGTTATTATTATAAATAACATCATGAGAGTATAATACCTAATTTTTTATGCCATTAGTAAAAAATAGAACTGAATAGTTCATCCATATTTACAGCTAAAATAGCAGACAAAGATGTACAGACAGAAACACATCCGATAGATGGACATATAGAGAAAAACTACACGTGGGATATGTGGGAGTGGAAGAGACGCGCTTGTCAGTGGGTAAGTTACTTTATTATGCCTACTTATATACAAGTACATATAAGATACTAAACTTTTTAACTAAAAAAGAGAGTTTAATGTCAGTGAAAAATATTTATGTAATAATTTGAGGGTGGAATTTTTAATTTATATGGAACTAGCGACTCATCCTCGCTTTCTCGGATTCATTCCTCGGTTGCTTCCCCATACAAACTTTCATCCCCATTTTCAACCCCTTACGAAACAGCATATGCGAAGATAAAAAGCTTACGAAACAAAGTGTACATACGTCCTTATAAAGCCGAATATATCAAATACACGCATTCATGATACGCAAGTCGTCGACGCGTACATAAAACATAGTGTGCATACGCCTTAATGATGCTAGTCTCTCAAATTCCAATTAAATGTTATATATCTAGGGAACATTTATTTTCCAGGAAAATTTAATATCTTTATAATATAACTTAATATATTTCATTGTAATTATCTTAATAATCATTAAATTAATTATAATGTTACAATATGAATATACTTAATTAATTTAATGATTATCTAGATAAAAATATTTAACTAATCAAATGAAATAATTTTTAAACATTTTTTTTAAATACTTTCTATGGCATGCTATAGCTTTGTTAAAAATATATTAAAATAATGATAAATATATAAAACTAAATAAAATTTAACTTATGTAATATGATTTGTTAGATTTAATTTATTTATAAGTTAATTTATATCATTCTAATTATCTAGTTATTGAAAAAATCATTAATCTAATTATAATGTTACATAAAATTATTCAATTATTCAAGTCAAATAATTGTTAAATCATTTGTAAAATTTATTTTTTATTAAGGAAATAAAAGGCATTATTATTGTTATTTCCAGGCAACAATAGTAAATTGTCGCACACATTCAACACAAACATACTACAGCCATCTCCGGTCAGAGACACACAGTCAGACGGTCGAGCCCCGCGACAAGTGTTTACAAACCAAACGAGATGCTGCCATCAATACTAACCCAGATGATGTGTTCTTATGGGGCTTGAGGGGGCAGATTGGTTATGGGCAGCATTCTATGAGGTTGTGTCGAGAGAGTGATGTTGAGAGGAAAAAAGGTATTCAATTGATGGATAACTTTTTTTAATTTTCCATAAATTACTTAATAATAAAAAAGTCTAGTACATTTTTCGAAAAATTGAAATGTTTATAAATTATATTTTTGCATTTTTACAAAAAAGAATTAACATTAAAAAAAGAACTATCGAAACATGACCCATTTTATACAAATTTCTATAATTGGGCGGCATTCTTTATTATGCTCAGGGGCGGGTAAGGTTGAATCCGGCACTGGATACACAGCAATTTGTATTAATATGAGAGAAATTAAGCGAAATACCGTATTTAATACAAGCGCCGATAATGTTCTTATGGGGCTTGAGAAAAAGTGGTGAATGTGTATAACAGCAGTTAGCAGTATTCTATGAGGATGTGTGAAGAGAGAAAAGTATTAAAAAAGTATATTTTAGTCTACTAAACTTTTTAATTTGAGCTATATTTTGTATGGGGCTACTGCCTCGTATAGTATCGTGGGTTCATGTTGAAAATTTGAATAATTAGTAATTTCTGCGATGATCAAAAAAGTATCCAAAATACACCAAAAGTACATCTATACTAATATTATAATTAATGTGAAAGTGTTTTTGTTTGTCCTTCTTTCACGTCGAAACGGAGAGACTGATTGGCGTGATTTTTGTGTGGATATAGTTGGAGGGCTGGAGTGACATAGGCTACTTTTTACCGCGGGAGATTATTTAATTCCCACGGGAAAACACGTTTTAATACAATCCAAAAAAAAATATTTTGGATTAAAATTACTTGAAACTTGGTATTAATGCTTTTCAATAAATACGTGTTTTAGCATTTTTCGAAACTCATTCTATAAGGGGGTAAAATAGGGAATGAAAGTTTGTATGAAACTACCTTTTAAAATATTTTTTTGTAGTTTTAGCGCGAGCGAAGCCGCGAGTTCTGCTAGTATTTAATAAAAAATATCTGAATAAAATAATATATAAACTTGTTTTTTTTTTTTAATTTTTTAGCTCAAGTATTTACAATATGCAGTTGGCCGTGCGTTGAAGTACAAGAAGAGAAACTGTCCGAAGACACACATTAAAATGATACATTTTAATATATTAAATAACACAATGCACTATTAGTATACATGAAAAAAAACATAACATATTTATATCGCTAGTCTATGTCTGTATTTATATAAATAAATAAAAAAAAGAAATTAAAAAATATTTGTCTAAGATTATAAAATAACTACACATAATAAGTTTATATTATACACACACACACACACACACACACACACACACTACCTCGTACATTTATCCCCACATACACACACACCCACTCAGCCCTATCTCCTCAAATGCCGGCAAACGTCGCGCGCCTCCCGCACGAGCGTGACGTCATCGGCGCGCTGCCGCAGCCGCGCGGCGCGCGCCCGCAGCCCCACCAGCGACGCCGCGCGCGCGCCCAGCCGCGCCGGCTGCAGCGGCTCCGGCACCGACAGTACTGTATATTTGCTCTGGGAACAAAATATATTTTTTTTAATGTTTACAATTAAAATAAACAATTATTTTAAGATCCGAAAAGAAAGTTTTATTTAAAACTAGCTCAACCCGCGGCTTCGCTCGAGCTAAACCTACAAAAGAATCTCTAAAAAAGTATTTTCATACAAACTTTCATCGCCTATTTTACCCTCTTATATGATGAATTTCGAAAAATCCTAAAATATGTAATTATTTAATTTTATTGAAGAGCGTTAATACCAAGTTTCAAGTATTTCTGATCATAAATATTTTTTTTGGATTGTATTATAACATGTTTTCCCATTACAATTAGATAATCTCCCGCAGTACAAAGTAGCCTATGTCACTCTCCAGCCCTCCAACTATCTCCACACAAAAAATCATGCCAATCTGTCTCTCCGTTTCGACATGAAAGAAAGACAAATAAATAAACACACTTTCACATTTATAATATTACATTTTTTATAAACATAATTGTAGAATCACTAGAATACTTAACAAGGGTTAAGTTTTTTGGGGTTCCATTTTTTTTTTACAGTGAAAACCACAAAAAAACAATCTTTATATAAAATTTATCATTACTTTTGTGCCATTTTGTATTTTTATCATTTAATAATATATAAGTATAAAGTGGGTAGGCACTGTCTGTAACAAGTATAAACCTTTGAGACATCTAAAACCATAGTCTCTCCTGTGACCACTATTGCTGTAAAGCATCCAAATTATTGGGAACATAAAGTCAAAATAAATTTTATAATATCAAATATTCGCATTAATCTAAGAAAGTATTCATTTAAATTTTTATATCATAAACAATGACAACTTTTACATATTATAAAAATATGTAGCATGCGACTGTTAAAGAATTGACTTGAATAAAAAACACTAAGAAACATTTATTATTATGCGGACTTAAAAACATATTGACCCCTAATTTATATGTATGGAGATTGGAGAGCCACCTTAATTTATTTTTTTATAAAACTACAGTTTTCTAGCCATTAACATGAAAAACCTACGATAAACACAACAATTATAAAGAGCTTGTACAGATAAATAAAGCAAACTACCTTTTCATACCTTCGACAACACATTTGGCTCAGTTTGTAGTGACCCTACTTGCTGTGCCAATGGTCGCGGGTTGGAGTCCTACTGGAGTCATTTATTTATGTGATAAGGACGAATGTTTGTATTCCAGTCAAGGGTGTTTATATTTATAATATGTGTGTATTGTATGAAGTATCTGGTATTCATAACACAATCCTCGTAGCTTACTATGGAACTAGATGGTGCTGTGTGTTAATGTCCCAACACTCATTTATTATTTATTTATTTATATAATAGTAACTGAGATATTAAAAACCACATTACCTTAGCTTTTTCATAGCTTTCTTCATAAGATATAAGCTTTTGCTTTATCTGCCTAATATGGTCCTGTATGTTTTCAGGATTTGGAGTTTGGTTCATCAAAGATCTTTTAGAACTCTCCAATTCGTTCCGCAATCCTCCTAGAAATTGGTTATTTCTATCAATTTTTGCTTGTAGTTCGGCATTCTTTTGCTTTAATTTCAATATTTCATAGTCATCTTCTAGTTTTGCAGATATTTCTTTAGAACGGTATAAACATATAGATGTAGCATCCAGCTGTTCAATTTCTAATAACAATTGACTTTCAGCTGTTTGTTGTAACAAATTTTGACACTTCTGTGGTAAGTTTTCAATAGATATGTTCAGCTTTTTTAATACTTCCGATGTCAGAGATGCTGCAAAATAATGACAACAATTAATGATATACATGTTTTATTAGATATTTTAATAAGTTAAATTATTACTTAATATTATAAGCGCTTATAATAAACTTGCATTACCTTTTATTGTTTCTCACTAAAAATAATAAGATTATCTTTACATAGTTTTGAATAATAACATAGAATAAAGTTACTTGTCTAATTAAAAATATTTATTAAAAATCAAAGTATTGTAAAAAAAAGTAGTAAAATATTATTATTAAAATTATAGTGATGTGGGGTATAAATAAGCAAAATAACTTCATATACAATAATTTATTTAACTTATTACATAGCACTTATTGTTAATAATAATTTCATGCTAAAACATATTTATTCAATCTGAACACTCGGAAATTGAACTGCACTTTCAATCTTCTTTGCTACATTGAATAAAAGTTCCTCTGATAAAGAAGGACCCATTAATTGTAATGATAAGGGCAAATTATTTCTAGATAACTTTATAGGTATCGATATAGCTGGTATACCAGCCATATTGGAAGGCTGAGTGCAATAATCCTGGAAGGCACACTGATCTCTGTTATGTTTAGATTTAAATACATTATATAAGGGTGCATCACTTAAAGTAGTTGGTGTTAATAGCAGATCAACAGCATCTTCCCCAAAAAACACCTTATTAAAATCATCAGCAATCAGTCTTCGGAGCTTCAAAGCTTTTAAAAAGTACTTTTCATAGTTTCTAGTCAGCAAGAAATAATTGCCTGCAAAAATCCTGGATCTTACAACATTGTTGAATCCTGCACTGCGAGATGAAGCATATAATTCTTCTGTAGAATAATCTTCAGATGTTCTCAGACCATATTCTAAGCCGTCATACCTTGCCATATTACTTGCTACTTCGCATTGATTTAAAATTGAATATACAGCTATAGATACTGATGTATGTGGTAAAGAAACAGAAGTTACATGACATTTTTCATTTTCAAGAAAATCTGTAACATTTCTCCATACATCTAACACTTCATCGTCCATACCTGGACAGTAATATTCTTTTGGTATACCAATTTTTATATTTGTTAAATCAAAATCATTTTTAATACTTATTGGTTTAAACTCTTTCTTTATTGTAGTAGAATCCAAATTATCAGGACCTGCTACACAGTTTAAAATCATAGATAAATCATCAATATTTCTCGCTAATATTCCTGGCACATCCATAGAATTTACTAAAGGTATCAATCCATACCGAGAAACTAACCCATAAGTTGGTTTCAGTCCCACTACACCACATAAAGCTGCTGGATTTCTCGTAGATCCTCCTGTATCTGATCCTATAGCTGCTACACATGAACCAGTAGCTACAGCAACTGCACTACCTCCAGAACTGCCACCAGATATCCTCCAATCTTCACTGTAACACCAAGGATTACGAGTTGGACCAAAAATAGAGTCCACTGTCCCTGCACCCATAGCAAACTCATCTAAATTTGTTTTCCCAATCAAACATGCGCCAGCCTTGATAAGTCTCGAGTAAACTGTCGCATCGTAAGTTGGTACGAAGTTTTTTAACATATTCGAAGCGCAGGTAGTAGTGATATTTTTGGTACAAAAGTTATCTTTGATAGCAATAGTTATTCCATCCAGTGGTTTATTTTTCTTATCGATATATATTCGTTTCTCACTATCAATAGCATGATTTTCAGCTACTTCCTCTGTTAACTTTATAAATGCATTTAATTCTTTTGTTTGTTTCGCTCTCTGAATGCACAAGTCCACAAAGCTTGTCGGCGTAAGGAGCTTATCACGAAAATTTTGATGAATTTCTTTTATCGTATATGTTGTTAATTTGTTCATTTTAATTTATTAATAATACTTTTTGTTTGTTTAGGTTATAAAAACACAATATATCTGGCCTATTAACCGAATTTAGAAGGTCAATCCAGAAATGTCATAACACCAAACAAGTCACAAGTCTCTTCTATTTTAACCGGGTAGCTTTTCGAAGTACATATTAAAGTTCAAAAAGATACTTACCTAAAGCTTTTCGCTCAAGATTCTCCCTATTAATTATCACTGTATCTAAGTTGAGATTTTCTGAGTTTCCTTTCATCTTTTCCACTTTATAATTTATAGAAAAAATACTAAAACGATTAACGAACTCACAACGACATTTACAATTTAAATTTTTGACAAGAGCTTGGGTTTCTTGCCAGCTTCTTATATTTTCATAATTTATAGATGTGTAATTTATGATGTAAGGGTAACTTTGTAACATTCATAAACGAAATACGAATGCAGTTATGTAAAAGCTTTGGCCCACGTAACCAGCAGAATTATTTTGTTTAAAAAAATATATGTGAAAATTAATATAAAATAAATTTAAAAAAAATGGCTGCTTGTCCATAGTCCTTTGTAAAAAAATCTAATTGAAAACTAACACTGAAGCATTGATTTGGTTGTCATTGACCAATTGTCAAGAATTATTTTGATTTTAAGAATTTTATGTAGAGCGATTTTGTTACTTTAAAATATTAAAATAAGTTTCAAGATATAATTTGTTATAAATTATTAACGTATGCGTTATATGTAATACTAAAAATGGCACATTTACAATATATGCCGGGTGACCCTCGTTTAGTCGATCAATTAGTTTATGAATTAAAATCTAAAGGAATTTTTGATCAGGTAAGTAATATAATAATAATATAAAGCTACAAAGTACTCTTAATAGAAACTGATTAAATATTTATTGTTATTCGTAGCATAAGAACTTTCTAATTCACTTTTTCTTATTATAAATTGAATTCTTTTATTCACGATTTTTGTATCTTGACATTTTAAATATAATATCGAAATCTAACATAGTCGATCCAAATATACTAGGCGAATTATATACCTTTCGCTTATTATGAACATGTACATCTAGACACTTTGCTTCTTTTAAATAAAAGGACACTAACAAAATGTGACATGAGAATATTGATTTAATTTGTAGGATCAATTTTATATGCCCAATTAACCGAAGGGCATTATTACAATTGTAAATTTATCTAATAACTAGTTATTTTTTGTTTTTTAATGTAAAAATAACATATGCCTTAAAGGTGCCATTGAAAATCCTTTACTAAATAATTTAGAAACTTACTTTTGTTGCATATAATACAGATAGCAATATAGTAACAAGTTAGAAAAAAAGACACAAATTAAAATAAAACCGTTTCAAATGCTTAAGTGTTCATAATAACTATAAACTTTTTTGTTTGCTTAATATTTTACAAAAAAAAAATATTACAGTTTTTGTTGAATTTTGCTTTAAGCAAATATTAAACATAAACATGTATATTTTTTAAAATGCCTGTTAATCTTCATATTGGAAATCAAAACAAAACATACCAATATAAATTCATAACATACATATTTTTATACCTATATATTTCCCCAGTTTCGTAAAGATTGCATAGCAGATGTTGACACAAGACCTGCTTATCAAAACCTTCGGCAAAGGGTAGAAAATTCAGTTTCAACATTTCTATCAAGACAAACATGGCAGCCAGACTTAAATAAGAATCAGTTAAGAGAAAAGCTCAGGAAGCATATTTTAGAGTAAGTTTAAAATTATTCTTTGTTTTGCTAGCTTATATTAGAGTATACAAATTATTGATAATGAATTGTAAAGCCTCATTGTAAAAGTGGAGAGCTAAAACTTTATAACTAAGTAAAAACAATACCCTAAAGTGAAGTAAAGTGTGTACATATAAATAACTTGACACTTGTATATATTGATTGAGGGAAATGATATCATCCTCGCTGATTTTGGCCACAGTATTTGATCATACTGAGAGTATAATTGTGCGGCAGATATTATAGTGCACAAGTGTATGCCTTGCACTAGGGCACTCTATTACTTTCACTCAGATTCCAATGTGACAATAATTCGATACAACCAGTGAGAGATCAGTTGCAAGACCATGGGCTTTACTTGCTTTTAGAGGCAAAAGGATGACATACTGTCATCTTCCAAACTCTGGGCTGTTACTGGTTTTTTATTTAACCGAAAGACTCAATAACTAAATAAAAACCAACCTCGAACCCAAGACCTATGAAGTTGCAGCTATACATACTAACTGATAACAGAGAGTTTATTATATAACTATTGAAGTTGTAAATTATGAGTTTAAAAAGCAGCTTAGGTGACAGAAATTTTCTGAATTGAAACATTGGCTGAATATTAAAATTCTTTATATATAAATTCATTCAAAATAAACAACAACAATTTTTTTTTTTAGTTCAGGATAGTTTCTAAAAACAAATAAATAACAGTCCCCATACTGCTAACGAAAGTGAAAACTTGACTTGTAACTTTGAGATAACTGTGTTTTTTTTAGTTTTTAAATTATTATAGTATGAATAATAAAAATTTCATAATTTGTAAATACAAATTGTTATTAATCTGGTTTTCACATTTGATGGCACTCCGAGCAATAATAATTATATACATTTTGATATTGTTTATTTATTAATCAAAATATATGACGCTGCGTCGATGCATTACATGTCACAAGAAAATGTCGTTGACGCGAACCCATAAGCTTTGCCCCCTACTATAAATTGCTCAACATAGCTAAAAAAGTTTTCACCACAAAAATCTTTAAATCATAATATATTATAAGAGAATTTTAAATATTTCAGTGGCAATTACTTAGAGCAAGGCGTAGAAAGAATAGTAGACCAAGTGGTTAATCCAAAAGTGGCATCTGTTTTTATACCTAAAGTTGAAGATTTAGTATACAATTACTTGGGAATTGCTAGAAAAAAAACAGTTACCGCAGAAACTTCAAATGGCAAAGTTGATGATTTATTGCCAACTGATCTTGAAGCCGTAAGCCCAGGATCTGTTAAGAGTAATGATGACAAAAATGATGAAATGGAAATTGACAATGTTCAAGAAGAAAGCAAAATGGACATTGATGAAGAAAAATCTAAAAGTGAAATTAAAGAAGATACTACAGAATATAATAAAGAAGAAAAAACTGAAGATATCCAACTTCCTAACAGCAATTCGAATTCTGATGATAAAAGTAATATACCTTTACCGTCTGAGGAAATAAAGCCCGAAAATATTCCTTCACCTGACAACAGTCCACCCAAAGTTGAATTAGAGAAAATTGAATTACCCAAGGAACTAATAATATCCACAGATATACCATTACCAGAAGATATTAATAAGGAAGAGAACGATAAATTCTTCAAACCTATAAACAGTGACGATGACGACTCAAGCTCTGATTCTTCACTTAGGAGAAATATGTCTCCTCTAACGCCAATAAGAAATTTCGATAATGAAAATTCATGTGATGCTCAACAAGGTTTCGAAAATGATATAGAACGTAAAGAGGACGTCGAAAAAGAGCCAAGTTCATTCAAATTTGCAATTGATGCTAAATCCGAAAATAATACAGAAGTTGTCAAAGAAGAGAAAAAAGAAACAGAAGCTAATCTATCTTATCAATTTAATAATCAAGTTAATATAAACAACTTCAACACTCCTCTCTATGAAGATAGTTCTAATAGCAACAACTTGCAAATTGATTACGAAAGCGATGCAAATAGTAAAGTCGTTGCTGACGCTAAAGTGACGGAAAGTGAGTCAAATCAGAATTCAGAAGAATTTAAAAAGGAACGAAAGCCAGAAGAGAAGAAGAGTAATCATAAAAGCTCACACCGTTCTAGAGATTCTCACAAGCATTCAAGCAGTAAAGATAAAAGGTCCGATTCGAAGCAGTCAAGTTCTAGAGACAGTAAACACGACAAAAGTAGATCTTCGAAAGATGAAAACAAATCTAAATCGAGTGATAAAGACAGATCTAGAGATAGAAGTGATAAAAAAGATAGTAGAGATTCATCGCGTCATAGAAGTTCTCATAAATCAAGTCACAAAGATTCAAAATCACACAGAAGCTCTAGTTCAAGTCACAGACATTCAAGCAAACATTCAGATGAAAAGAAATCATCATCGTCCTCAAGTCAAAAAGATAAAGATAAATCCGATAAGATTATGGATAAACCGAAAGATTCCAAGTCAACTTCGCATCGGTCAGACAAAGATAGAAAAAGTAGCAGCAGTAGTAGCAAAAGTGACAAAAATAGCAAACACAAAAATGATGGTAAAGATAAAAATAAAAAGACTAAAAAAGAAACAGATGATCATTACAGCCTGTCCGGTAGAAACAATCCTAATAGGCGTTCTACCGACAGAGATTCGAATGATGGTAGTTCTTCTTCGAAAGGTTCAAATCATCCATCAAGTTCTAAGTCTTCAGTGAGTAAAAAAGAAAGTAAAAGCAGTTCCAAATCTGAAAGTACGTCAACTAGCGGTGACTCGACCAGTCCCAGTGATAAAGAAAACATAGTTCAGGATCATGGTACCAAAGCTAATGATACTCAAAATAAACCAGTTAGAATCGAAAGTCATTTAGAACTGCCCGTAGCATCTCCCCCGAGGTTACCATTCGTTCCAGACGTCACGATAAAGAAACCTAAATTCGCAGCGAATTTGGAAGAGGCGAAGCGTCTGATGAAAATGCGAAAATTTTTAGACGAAGAACAAAAGAGAATGAATCAAGAAGCAGTATTGCTATTAGAATTTCAAGCTAATGTGCGTCCAAGTTTAAGTCAAGTTTATTCTAATATATCAGGGCCAGAGCTAGAATTTGCTTGTGTTACAAATACTGGGCAAGATCAAGAGTTAATGGTACATAATAATGATAATATTTCAAACCGAGAATATGTTCAAGAAACGCATTATACAAATAATCAGCTTTTAAATGTCTTAAACGACGCTACAATAGAAGTAGAAAGAAATCATCAACAAATGACTCAAAACGAACCTGATAAAATATCAAATATAAATGAGATAGACAATGAAAATGATGAAAGCTTTAATGCTAATGAGAACAATAAAATTCAAGCTAATACAGATACTGCTAAAGAAACTGAAAATATACACGAAAATAACAATGACGTTAAAAATTCTAATGAACGTATTGAAATAAAAACTGAATTTGAAATTACCATTGTCGCTGAGGAACTGTCTGAAAATGAAGAACCACTTAACGATAATGTCAAATCCAAAATAAAGTTAGATGATAAGAAAAACAAGTCTAACAAGACAGAATCTTATATAAATGGAGAAGTTAAAATGCATTATTTTGCAGAACACGAAAAATATAACGCGGAAATAGAAACAGCTAAGTTTAATAACTTTCTAAAAGAATACACGAAAACACCGAGCAAATTGTATCTTATAAATTGCGATTCTTATGTAGAAAATTTAATACGCAATGAATCAAAAAAGATCGGTAACTTTGAAATTGTGAGTTATCAGAAGAATGGCCATTTGAAACTGCCAAAAATTAAAAATGTTATTAAAAATGTTAATATTTCAACAGAAATATCTCTACCCATAGACAATGATTATGACGAAAGTCTAAAATCTAGTATTTTCAGTCCAGATAAATCTGAATGTTCATTTGAATTAAGCGATTATGACGCAAAATTAGAAGAAATGGTCAATAAAACATCCAGACAAGAAATTATGGAGATTATACTTGGCAATGCTAATACGTCGCCAAGTAAAATGCCAACAATCGATTATTTCACAGACTCCAAAATCGATAACGATATCGATAACAATTTAAAAAGAAAAATGAATGATGAAAGTAATAATATTTTAAATAATAATAGACATGTTTTGACTCCTAATAAGATTAGAAAATTAAGCACAGAACAGATAACTTCTACGACTCAAGGTATGTATTGTATATGTTGGAAAATATCTTTTTATTTAACTTATATTATTATAATTAAAACGGAATTACTAAATTCGAGTATATTCTTAATTAAAAGTTAACATTTATTTTAAATGTTTCAGAAAATGAAGAAATACCTAATAAATTGAATAATACTAGATCAAAGTATTTGGGAAAAGCTAAAAGGGTTGGACTTCCCCGACCAAAACGAACTGGTAGGTTTTAAGTTAAATATATAAAAACTGTTAATATATAGACTTCAAATATCTATACTAAAATCAAAAATTTTACCAAATTTTTCATGTAATTTTCAGACTGAAATGTCCTCCTATATAGAAAATGAAGTCTTAGGGCGAGATTTCTTAAATCGCACTTACACTTTACTGTATGACAAAGTTCTATTTTTAGCAAAAAATATTTCTAGTCCTGTCAAACGCTCATTTTACTTTAGAAAACCATACTTTGCTTAGTAAAGACAGCAGTAAAGAATAAAATTATGATAGAAAAAGTAATAACATATTTTTTTCAAGCTAATAACTTTAGAAATATTTCATAAGGAAATGTCAACAATATAAACGACTGAGAAACTAAAATTACTAAACGTAGACTTTGGAATGTTACATTCGTTTAGCAAATACGACTTTGATTTAAAGTCACGACTATGAATTTCACCCTTTACCTTATTAATCACAATATCTATGTCACACTAGCGACTTGCCCTCGCCTCGCTGGTTTGGTCTCTTTAGTCTTTACGCCTTGTGTATTTATAATATTAAATACTAGCGATTCGCTTCGCTCGGGTTTGTCCCTAGGCACGTTTTAATGGTTAGTATGGAATAGATTGACTCTATTATATATGTATATAATCGCCTGCTGTGCATCTTTTCTTTGTTTTTTTTCTTTGTATTTTAGTTTTCGGTGTGCAATAAAGAGTATTATTATTATTATATACATTATACATAGGTTATAGTTTTATATCCCTTGGGAAATGATTGATTCCCTTTTCACCCCCTTAAGGGTTAATTTCCGGGATAAAAACTATCCTATGTCCTTCCCAGGGTATCAATCTATCTTCATACCAAATTTCATCTAAGTCAGATCAGAGGATTAAACGTGAATAGGTGACAGACTGACAGACAGAGTTACTTTCGCATTTATAATAATAGTATGGAATATGTACAGCGCCATCTTTTGGCAAATTGTCGGCATTTCATAACAAACAAAAATAAACAAACTTTTACAAATTGTAATAGCAGCGTGATTTTCTATTCCAGTTCTACCAAACAGTCCCTCCAGTGATAAATCAGTGGAAAACTACGAACAGAATACAGCGCAAACACCCAACGGCAAAATCAAACGCAGCAAAATACAGAGATATGATACATCTGATCTCTATAAACCTAAATTGCACTTTCTGTCCCGTAGAAATCCTGTCACTTAAATATAAATATATAATTTTTGCTTTCTTATTTCAATAATAAATAAAAATTAATAAAGAACTTTTTCAAATAACAAAATAAATTGGGCAGTATAATTAATAACCATAGGCAATTATTAAAAAGAAAAAGTGTCATTTTTCATTTTGTGACAGGTAAAGGTTTTAAGAGAATTCTGATTGGAATATTGCAGTAAAAAGAGCATGTAGTAAAAGTATAATAATAAGATATAATAAAATAAAATAGAATATATAAATAAGCAAATTATTATTTATATGTTAATAATTTTGTTTGTTTGTTACTTTGAAAATAATTGGAAACTTATAATAAGTTGAGATATGTGTTTGCTATGCCGAATGAATAACTGTGCTTATTATTCTACATTCACATATTACGTAGTACTTGAGAGATTTTATAGCACTTTGTTGATTATTATAGCTATTAGTGATAATGATTTATATTGAAATTTGAAAGCCTTATTAATAAACATTCACTTAAATTATAAATATGGAGCTCACCGTAAATTGTCCTACATTACACATTTTATGAATGAATTCAATATGTACATTTATTAAATTAAATTCATCCTTATAATAACGGTTAGTATATATTTCTCAGAGATGAGATATTTCCTTGCAGTTAAAAGTATCCTATATGTTGACCCGGATAACCAGCTATCACCATACCAAATTTCATTAAATCAGTTTAGTGGTTTTCTCGTGATGAGTTCCCAGGGACCCAGACAGACAGACAAAAATTATTAAAACTATAGATTCAGCTTTTGTATCGATAATAATGACTATTTTAATAAGATTGTCCAAAAAAAATAATTAATGTACAGATTTGTTTCAGTTTAAATTTTATTATATGTATAGATTTATATGTTAATTAATATGTTATAATTTCAAAGCTTAAATGAGATAACAGAAAACTTAAAGTATGTTGGATAGGAAAGTTGTTAAAGGTTTTCCTATATTGTGATTATGTTATATTTTGTTTTTACAAAATAATATGTCATCATTATATTTAAATTGTACAAATTTCAAATAAAATTAACCCATTTTGAACTATAAAGACCTGAATTTATGTGCTCTGTTTAGTAATAAGGCATTTAAAGTTTTAACATTTTATTGAAATAAATAAATATACTTAAAATGTTATTTATATGACTTTATTTATCTTTTTATTTCTTTAATATGAGAATTATTACTCATATTAGTAATCGTTATTTCTGTACTGTGAATCAAAATTCTGGATTAATTTCCATGGAGCTTACAATGAATAGAAAAGAAACTTGAAGGCTTAACTTATTTGAACATAAATAATAATGAAAAAAGTAAAAAAATATATACTAAATATATATTAATTTTCTATCTTATTTTGTGCAGCTTCAATTAAGATAGAATTAATAAAGATATATAAAGTTAACGACTAAATAATATTTAAAAAGTAAAATAGTACCATTTGAAAAGTGCTGGAAGTGCAATAATTTTGAACCGACTTAAAAGATACGTAAATTTAGTTTATTATTTAGTTGTTTTGTGACGATGATGAAAATCGATTAAAATTTTAAATGATAACTGAAACCGATTTTAATCGATTTTCACGTTTCCCATTGGTTTCCTAACAAGGCTTAAACCTTAAAGCTTATCGTATTAAGCATTAATTAAATAATAAATATTTGCACTTGATGACTGATACTACTTTGTATCGGTCGTCGATACGAACGCACGTTATCTACATTTTTTTTAAATCAAGCATAGTGTGTAAAGGCCCTTAGTATGAATTTTAAGTACATGAATTTAGTCCTGTACCTTGCCGACAGGGAATTTGTTTACTGTTTTAATATTAAACTGTAATTATTATTGAAATTTAACAAGAATCGTAATTATAGAAATTAATTGAATAAACAAGTTTTGTACCTTATGATTTTAATGTTATGTAATTATTATATTATGTATATAAGGAAAATATATAAATTATTTAATCATAGACTTTTTTTATTTTTTCCCTAATATATTATTGTATACGCGACTACTAGCTTTGAATATTTATTACTAACGGCTCACCCTCTCTTCGCTCGGGTTCGTCCCTAGTGAAAAACAAAAATCTATCCCACGGGAACCGTACAATTTTCCGGCATAAAAAGTAGCCTATGTGCTACTCCGACTTTAATCTATCTCTATGCCACATTTCATCCAGATCCGTTCAGCCTTTCTGGCGTGATTGAGTGACAAACATCCATTCATCCAAACTTTCACATTTATATAGTAGTAAGATAAGATTGAATTTAAAATTCCCTGGTAATGCGAACATATTGTATAATATCTAGTATCTAGTTAGCCGTGTGCTAGTTCATTAAACTTTTGATGGATAAAATTACATTTTTATGCATATTCTCCTTGTATTTATATAGGGTGGAATAAATAAATATTACATAGAAGGAAATTATCTTAATTCTTAAATATTGAAGATATTAAGTACCACTCTTTTTTTTTTAATTAATAACTGCATTTAAATACATATATTCCAAAATAAAACATGTACGATTTCATGGTTTACTCGTAGTTTCAAGGTACAATTTTTGTTTTAGATATTGTATCCTGGTCTTTATGGTAGGATACGATAGGATAGGATTACGTTTGCTGGATGTGCTCGGAGGGGATCAGAATTCATACCTCGAAAACCACTGATAACTTCTGACTAAGCTTTTGAATTTAATCTATTATAATTCCTTCTTTAAGTTTGCTTTGCAATGACCTTTTATATAACTCAGGGCCAGTCCTTAAAAGTAACAGGCGTAGACTTAAGAGAGTATCTACCTACTTTGTTCCTCTAAGTTTGGAAAGATGGAGTAGAAAAATGTGCAAAAAATACAGGTAGTTTAGCTTTCAAAACACCTAAAGTGTAAATTTATTTATAGAATATACGCTTAACATCTTTTAAGATAGGTACTGGATACTTTGAGTTGCGATCGCTAAAATTAAATTTGTTTTCCATATATCTTTAAGAAATAATAAATCTTACACGAACTTATTTTTGCAAGTAATAAAGTACCTAAGTATTGTTTATTTTAATTTTCGTAGTTTGATCGCGAGCGAAGCCGCGGGTTCTGCTAGTTTTAATTAAAATTATCTTTTCGGATTTTTACAGCAATCGTGGTCACAAGAGAAACTATAAGGGATTGACAAATAATTTTATTTAAAGATTTAAATGTATGGATACAAAAGTAACATAACTACAATTCAAAACACGTTTTTACAACCAGTGCGTCTCGGCGAGCCAGGAGTCAGGACATATTATTGCACAACATTTTTCAACCTCGAAGCTATCAACTTCTGCCGACGCAACGCTTAGATAAAACTGCTTTTTATTGATATACATATTTCCATATAAAAAGAAAAACAAAAAAAAATATTCCAATAGCATAAATTTTTACGCAAAACGCAACATAATTAACTCGCAATAAAATAGCCTTATTTAAAATTAAATAATTTCAAGTATCTCTTGGATTTCATACTACATCTTGATTATTGACGATTTAGCTGACCTTTACGTAGTTATAGTATTTTTTTTATTAGAAGACAAACACGTCTTGTAGTAGACATTATAAGATTCAGCTCACAATAAAATAAAAATTGAAACCGCATTTCACAAAGAAAAGGCTTAATTTTATTTCATCGGTACAGTGCTTATTATATATTCATCTGAGGGTTACGAGTTCAATTCTCATTTATCAACATTCTTCTATCTATAGACTATAGGTACCTACCTACATATAATAAAATTCTAACTGAGTCGAATCTGAAAATTAAATATTTTTTGGAAATTTTTATTGAAATAGTAATCATCGATATAGAGGCCGAATCTATAGTTTTTAGAATTTTTGTCTGTCTGGGGACGCATCACAGAAAATCACTTGACGGATTTTGATGAAATTTGGTATGAATGTAGCTGGTTACCCGGGTCAACTTATATGATATTTTTTACTGCGGGAAAACATCTCATCTCTGAGAAATCCTGGAGAAGACGAAGTAAAAGGGACGAACCCGATCGGAGCGAGGGTGAATCGCTAGTCGCTACTGCTAGTATTTAAATATGATTTCAAATTTGGTCTCAACTCCCACTTATATTCTGACTGGTACAAATCCATATACATTTCCACTTCAAGGTTATATTATATGCACTGTGGTTACTTTCACAGCGACTTTAAAATGAGTCTATGTACCTTATAAGTAAAAAAATATGATGGGATATAGAGTTCGTATCTCTAAAATGCAAATTATGATACATTATAAGAATATCAAACATCGCTGACATAGTTCGAACTCCAACCACTGTCTTGCTTCATATCAGCGATAGTTCATTAAAACTTTCCGTTCTTTATTGCGTAAGTACTTAATTATCGCTGCTATTAATTAACCTCAACCAACCGCCTTTTTTAAATAAGGTTAAATATATACATGTGTAAAATATGACTTGTTACTGAGATTTGGAATGTAGCTTTTATACTGATAACTATAGCAGTTTTAAGTTATAATTATAATAGAAAAGGTGAATAATCTTTTATTTACTAGGTTTTGTAAATCGAGTAGTATCTTACTCGTGGTAACGTTGAATCTACTAAGGTGAAAGTGCACAAATAATCAGATAAAGTTTTTCTTAAATTAGCGACTCTCGCTTCGTTTGGTTTCGTCCTGTTTTTTTTGAGCGGAACCCTAATTCTTTTTTTCAAGAAAAACACAACTTTTAATGTTTTTTTTCTGTTTGTCCGTTTGTTGACTTTCACTGGCTAATAGCTGATGTTATAAGGAGTAACTTAGGCTACTTTTATTTTAGAAAAAGAATTAGGGTTCCACTCAAAAAAATTAAAACATACCTAGGGACGCACCTGAACGAAGCAAGGATAAGTCGCTAGTAATAAAATAAGAATTAATCAGTATTACCAACTCAAAAATTAGTATTTTGCAATAATGATGTCAATTAAGAAAGTGATAATGACTATCATTCAATTATTCTTTCACTTAGATTAGTTCTGTAAATTATTAAAAAAAAATTATAACACTTGACAAAAAATGAAAAAAAAAATGCAGGAAAATAAAACTTTATTCAACAAAATATTACAATGTAACCTAATACATTATACACCTAACAATGAAAATAAATAATGACAATAATTTACGCTTGAAAGATGTACATGATTGTTGCGGGATAACAGACTCACAAAACTTGAGGTTTTAGTTGCTTGTTAAACATTTCTATCCAGTATAGCTTTTTTGTACTTTTTTATTCTATTGTCTTAGCACTAAAAATCTTTATTTAAGACATTATACAATCTAAATAAGCTGAACATGATTTTAAAAGAGATTGTTATAATAATTCAGCATTAGATTTGTATTTATTTTAAGATATATGGGCCTTTAACAATACATTTTCAGTGCATAGAATGTATGTCACATGACCTTTTTTAATGAAGATGGCATAATACTATAAGCAATTTCACTAAATTTAGTAATGTTTATTGTTTTAATTTCAGTCATTAAAAATTTTCAACCTTTTCTTACTACTTTTTGAATATATTTTTTATAAAAAGCTATGTACTTGTATTGTAAGTACAGAGTCAAGACTAAATTTATTGTTTGATCCAAAAAACAATTAAAAATAGTTATAAAATTTATAATTTCACTATAGAATATCACACAAAATACTGAGAAAATTATGCTGATTTTGAATTCAAATTGTATTAAATCATTTTGTTTTAATAGTCAATTATGGACAATTAACTTATTAATTGCAAAACTTAACAGAATTTGTAGCTATGTTCAATGTTATTAGTTCTGTACAGCTTGTTTTTCCAAACCTGCGGGGTCCATGATAGGTGTTGGCTTCTTAACCATCCCTGATAATAAGGTTTTGATTTGGGCAATAGCTCTACCAGGATTCAGGCCTTTCGGACAAGTTCTTGTGCAATTCATAATGGTGTGACACCGATAAACTGAGTAGGTATCCTTCAGTTTTGACAAGCGTTTGGCAGCGGCATCATCACGAGAGTCAATGATCCACCTATAAGCCTGCATCAGTACTGCGGGGCCCAAATACTTATCACCATTCCACCAGTATGATGGACAACTTGTGGAACAGCAAGCACAGAGCACACATTCATACAGTCCATCAAGCTTTGCTCTATCTTCTGCATCTTGGAGCAACTGGACCTCCTTACCTTTAACAACTTCCTTATCACGCTGTAACCATGGCTCTATAGATTGATATTGACGGTAAAAGTTAGTTAGATCAGGGACAAGGTCCTTTACCACATACATATGAGGTAGTGGATATATCTTCGATGGTTTCGAAAGATCCTGGTCGATGTGGCTAATGCATGCAAGAGTGTTAATGCCATCAATGTTCATCGCACATGAACCACAGACACCTTCACGACATGACCTTCTGAAAGTGAGGGTCGGATCCATTTCATTTTTGATTTTAAGTAAGGCATCAAGCACCATGGGAGCGCAGTCATCGAGATCAACTTCAAAGTTTTGAGTATATGGTTTCTTATCAGGCTCGTCAGGGTTCCAACGATAAACTGCAAAGGTCTTCACTCTTTTTCCAAGTGCTGATGACGTTGCGAAGGTACGCAGCTGCCCAAAAGTACCAGAAGTCAATCTTAACAGCGGCATTATGTAATGTTTTTAATTATATTATCACAAAAAAACTGTATTTTCTATCTTAGTTAAGAATATTTACAGAAAGTTAATTACACTTATGTCGAAATCTAATTTAATCTTAATTCGAGTAGCGTGTCGATATCAAAGTCGCGATTTTTTTTCTCGAAATAAATTTATTTTTTGATTGGTTCTATCAGCAACGATACTGTGCACATAGACAATCGGATTTGACATTTATTTTTTTATTAGATATTTAAAGTTCAAAAACAAATTTAAATAGTTAAAGGGGAAGTATTTTGCCTTTTTCTCCCGCCAGATGTCGCTACCACTATAGATATCAAACCTCACACACCCTCACTATATTGTAAAACTTTACAGCGTGGATGGTTTTTTTTTTCATTTAATTAAAAATTTAACAAAAATAACATATTGGGCAGTGCTAAGGATGCAAAGATAATTGTCATTTGTTCCCAAAAAGACAAAAACTGAAGAAATTGGCGAAATCACAATCTTTATATTTAAGGCTATGTGGACATCACTTTCAAGAAAGTATGTAATTATAAAACTCTTAAATGGTCTACAGGTGAATATTTTCTTTTATTTTTTGTACTTTTTATTTATTATTTGCAGAGTTTCATACAAATTTACATCCCTCTTTTTCGTTTATGGGATTGAATTTCGAAAAATGCTAAAACACGTATTTATTTTTGTTGAAGAACATTATTAATACCAAGTTTTAAGTAGTTCTGATCACTTTCTAAGAATTTCACATCAAGAATGACAGAGTTTCATACAATCTATAATCTCCGGTTACGACTACCGGTTTAGGCTGTGTGCTGATCCATAAGTTAGTCAGGAGAGACTCAGGACCACTGCAGAATACATCTCTTTCTCAATCCTTTATTCAGTTAGTCTAACTTCCAGACAAAATACATTGCACAGGTAAGATGCGAACACAATAGTTCAGCCAAAAACTAAGTATACTAGAGATATTATAGTAAACTAGCATTGCCCGCGGCTCCGCCCGCGTTCAGATGACCAAAAACCAAATTCTCAGGTTTTACATATTAGTATACTCTTACATTTGTATTTTTTCTCAGAAATTATAAATTATACATTACGTAGGTATTTTATTATCAATTTTTAAAAGAATATTTTTTAGATTAAATATTTCGTTTTTGAACGCAAAAAGAGCGGGAAGGGGAACATTAATATTTTGTTTTTGACAGTGGAAAATATAAAAACAAACAAACGTGTATACAAATTTTCTCATAAATATAAACTCCGATGAAATATGATTTAAAGTTAAAATTAATAATATGGAATCAGTTAAAGCAGCAAACGACTCACCTAAAACTCCTGGCGGCATTAGTAAATCGTATTTAACTCCTATAAGAAGGGTTGGTTTGTCTCGAAATTGGAGAAAAAGTGGACCTTCCCCATTTATTTCTCCTTTATCTACTTCTAGTAACAGTCCTGTAGCAACTAATACTGAAAAATTGTCTAGGAAAAGAAAGATAATACCAAGTGATGATGACAGCCAGCAGAACATTGCCGATCAAGATTCTATATCTGGTAAAGGTATTACTTCTAGCCCACTTTTGTGTAATACACCAACTGCATCAGATATAAGTAGGACTCCATCTCGCAATTTATTAGTTAAGAAAAAGTCTAAAACATTAGTATTGAATAATGAAATTATTGAAGAACCTATTTCTGAAGAAATAAAAGTAATTAATAATACAATAAATGATTTTAATGAATTTAAAGCTAATAAAGATTGTCCAAAAAGTTCTGAGGTTAAAGTGTCAAAACTCTCTAGAACAAGTTCTAAAAATAAGAGCAAAATACACAAACCTGATTTAGATGTTGAAAATAAGGAGACAACTAAAAATGACTTCTGTATTAATGAACATAAGAATATTAATGAAAAGGCATGTGAGTCTAATGATGTTAAAAATATCAATAAAGAATGCGATACTAAAAAACAGAAGAGTCCAAATGATTTAACAAAGGAATGTGTTGTTCTTATTCAGAAGAAAATATTTAAATCTTTAAATGTCAATAAAAATAAAACTGAGGTTAATGAGAAATTGAAATCAAATGTTGACAACCCTTTTTCTCAAGTTCTATTTGATTCAGACTCTGACGACATACCATTATGTAATTTTAATGATAAGGGAAAAATAAAAACTGGTAATACTAAGTGTCTTCCTATTAATGATGAAGATGACTTTCAAGAAACAAAAATAGATATTAAAAAACTTGTGAACAAAACAACATCTACGAGTGAATTAAAACATTCTAAAATAAAAGAAAAAAACAAAATATCTAAAACCACTAAACCTCCAATAAAAATTGAGAATACACCATCGTCACAGAGTTCTGCATCTTTTGATGACGATGATGACTTTCACTTTGAAAAGAAAAAAACTATCTTAGTTAAGAAATCATATGACAAAGTTACAAAACCTTTAAAAGCAAAATCGACTGGATCCATAACTCAAAAAGATATAGAAGAAATAAAGCATAGGATAGAAAAAAAGAAACAATTGTTACTGGCTAAAGCAATGACACATGAAACCTCAGAACTTAGAACGTTAATTAAAAAATGGCAAAAAGGTTGTCAGAATGCATTAACAGAGTTATTAGAACTGATGAAAAAGAAAATGCCAGATAAAGAAAACATGGAATATTCAGAAATATTACAGATACTAAAAATTCCACCGGACTTAGTTGGATATGATTCAGAAAATGACTGCTTTGTCACCCCTGATGATGCTACCATTGTTTTATCTGAATTTAATGTGTAGAACACAATGTACAACAACACAGTATTCAACATTTTTAGTTTAAAATTATTTTAGATAATATTTAATAGATTATAATTCTCATATGAGTATGATTGTTATGTAAAATTTAATAAATGTTTCCAGTATTAAGAAACGTTTGTTTATTTATTTTTTACTTTGTACTTATTTATTTATATGTATAACACTATTGTAAAAACTACTTGTTATAAAACTCCATAAAATTTCTAGGGCTAGATTATTAAAACATATAGAAAAATACAGGTGAGAGGTTTGCAACTAAAGTTTTATTAACATTTATTCATAACATACTTAAACAGAATTCCAACTACTTAAACGGAAGATTAAAATCTGTGCGATCGAATAGGATTTTCGGGGTCAAACAATTTAGGGTCCTTCAAAAATGTTTTATCCTTATAATAATATGGCATGTAAGCACAGTTTTGAGCTTTTTTTATTTCAGCTTCAACTAGAGCTTGCTTTGATTTACATAAACCAGTGATATGTCTTCCATAGATTCTTCCAGTATATGGGCTTTGGAATTGTGATAAAAGACGGGAGTTTTTGTAGTCTGGTGTAATGTTTAATTTGCATAAAATGCATTGCGGTTTCTCTTTTTTATAAGGATTGTCGATTTCTACTGGCGCATCCTCATCTGCTACTGTGGCGTTAGACGATGGTCGTATCGACGATACTAGGGCTCTGTGTGTAGTAGCAACTGAAATATTATTATGCATAATATTAATATTATTATATAAAATATAAAAAGAAACTGCTATAAATAAATATTATTTCTTTATTTTTAATTATCGCTTTAATAGAGCTTTTCCTCACAAGAAATTTAGGAATTTATTTTTTAAATACAACTTGTTAATGGAAGCTGTAGGTAAAGGATTTTACTTAAGCTCATTTTGGGAGTAAATGAAAACTTACAAAATTGGCGTACTATAGAACTTTTTAATAACGCCATTATAAGTATATTTTCTATATATTTTCAGTTTTAAATTGAAAACAACTTAACCTCAAAACAAAATGGTTCAAACTTTGAATATGACAATGTCAAAATGACATTATGAAGTATGAACATTGAACAGTTTGTTTCATTTCACGTTTTTTTACTCATGACAGACATTACTGTATTACAGATTTTAATACCTAATCTCATTTTACTGACCAATTTCCTTCGTGTCTTCTCCGTGAGGAAGATTTTCGAAAAGAGGGCGCCACACGTATCGTCTATTTACCTTTAGTCTGAGGTTAAGCAATTTATTGGGATTTTATACCTGGTTTTTTGCATCTATTGAGTTCGCATCTTACCTGTTTAATGTATTGTACCTAGAAGTTAGACTAGTTGAAGGAAGAATTAAGAAAGAGATATGCATCCTGTAGTGGTCCTGACTGACTGATGGATCAACACACAGCCTAAACCACTGGCTGTAGAAACGTGAAACTTGGAGGGCGTATTCCTTATATGATGTAGGCATATAATAAGAAAAAAATTTCAAAATTCATCCCCTAAGTGGGTAATATAGGGGATTAAAGATTGTATAAGCTCTGTCATTCTTCATGAGAAATACACAGAAAGTGGTGTTTAGCTTTGAGATAAGAAATCTGTACATATAATAAAATTGTAACTAAGCCGAATCTGTACATTAAATATTTTTTGGAAAATCTTATTGAAATAAACATTATTATCGATACAGAGCCCGAATCTATAGTTTTTAGATTTTTTTCTGTCTGTCTGTCTGTTTGTTACTGCATCATAGAAAAATCACTGGAGGGATTTTGATAAAATTTGATATGACGATAGCTGGTTATCCAGGTCAACGTATAGGATAATGTTTACTGAGAAATCTATACTAAAGATCAAAACGTAAGTAGTCCCGAGCGAAGCGAGGGTGAGTCGCTAGTATATATGTATGGATACTACAACACTGCTTTTGTTCTAGGTCTTTGGATCTAGCATCGAAGTCACCGGCGTGTTCGGTGCCTTCCCCAGCATTGTAAGTTGCTTACGAACTTTCCTATTTATCTATTTTCTATGTATATATGGATAGTAAAACACTGTTTTTGTTCTAGATAGATGGAGATATATGTATGTCAATCGAGTGGGTCAGGCTCCCCTATGCAGCATACTCCTCGTCGTCGCCGTTTCTACCGTGATATGGAGCATTTCACGTGAAGTGGACAGGAAAAAAAAGTGAGGTTCTGAAAATCGATCATATTCGGCCCATTTATACTTCTTATATGTATGAATGTGAACACAATTTTTTTTTTTTGTATAATGTATATTTCACAAGTTATCGGTTTCTGAAGAATTGTCGTAATTGTAATATCAATTTTATGAAAGTAGTTTTTCGAATTTCACAAAATTACAATTAAATATTTAATATAGCAATACAGTTTGAAAAAATACTGTTCTTTTTTACAATAAAATGAAATTAAGAAAAAAAAATTTTTTCATGTCCAAAACCGGAAGTAAACTTTTCAAACTTGAATTTCAGTCACTTCAACCAATTTTTTTTTCTTTTTTTTAAGAAATATAGCTTAAAGTATATTAAAAATACACAAGAAAATTCAAAATGGGATCTCTATTTGTTTAGGAGTTAGATTAATTAATGTACATACGCATCGCAATGGGCGTGATATCTGGCCCTTGCATAGGTCGAGTAGTTTGCACGATATTTCATTAAAACTCGCAACTTTATTAATTTTTTATCTTGTTTCAACGTATTTAAGCTCTTACAAGGATGTGAAATAAGTATTATTAATATAATATACTAGTTTTCGCCCGCCCGGTATGTCCAATCTTTATAAATTACAGCCTATATGTTTTATTCTGATGTCTTAGTTACATTACTGCATAGTTTCATAAAAATGCATTCAGTAGTTTTTGCGTGAAAGACTAACAAACATACATACATACATTCTTACAAATTTTCGCGTTTATAATATATTAATAATACTTAACTCAAATATAAATTATTAAAATATTATAAAGAACAAAAACATTTTTAGGAACTAGTAGAAAAGTGATGATTCAGAGAATCCGAACGTCAAAGTAGGCTTAACAAAGTTTTTTTACACTAAGACCCAAACAATGTATCCTCGCAGGCGACTCTGGAACTCATATGGTATGTGTTTGTATTTATCATCAAAACGTAAAGTTGATGTTGAATGGAGGAGACATTGCCAATCTTACAGCTGGAACTGCCATACAACTTTCATCATATAAGGATTGCAACACTGTCGTGTCATTTAATGACTACAAAGACACCGCCAAACGAACGCTGTAATTCTTGTCCGGGCTCAAGTGCAATTCGAGAACATTTAAAAATCATATTTGATAACAATCAAGTGACAGACGTGCTAAAGACGATATAAAACGCCAGAGAATTGTTTTGCAACCCCGGTTTGCGTCTACAGTCACCATTCCGGGGACCAAAAAGTTTCACAGCTTTATTCCAACAACCAGTGGCCTTCTTGTGAAAAGGACCAGTTCTAGCATAGATTCCCATTGTAAAGTTCTAAAAGTTACAAAATAAACTAGTTCTAACGTTGTTAAAATGTTGTTTTATTATGTTATAATTATTATACGACAGCAATTATACAAGACATGTTGTTTCGCGCACACCAACCGATCTAAGCTAGCGCCAGATATCACGCCCATTGCGACGCGTATGTACATTAATTAATCTAACTCCTAAACAAATAGAGATCCCATTTTGAATTTTCTTGTGTATTTTTAATATACTTTAAGCTATATTTTTTTTAAAAAAAAAAAAAAAAAATTGGTTGAGTGACTTAAATTCAGGTTTGAAAAGTTTATTTCCGGTTTGGGACATGAAAAAAAATTTTTTTTTCTTAATTTCATTTTATTGTAAAAAAGAACAGTATTTTTTCAAACTGTATTGCTATATTAAATATTTAATTGTAATTTTGTGAAATTCGAAAAACTACTTTCATAAAATTGATATTACAATTACGACAATTCTTCAGAAACCGATAACTTGTGAAATATACATTATACAAAAAAAAAAAATTGTGTTCACATTCATACATATTAGAAGTATAAATGGGCCGAATATGATCGATTTTCAGAACCTCACTTTTTTTTTCCTGTCCACTTCACGTGAAATGCCCCATATATCAGATTTCATCAATAATGGTAAATACCTGCTGATTTTTGTTTGGTTTAGAGCTATAACCAAACTTATGGTTTTTATCAGATTTGAAACTAGTCTATCATTTATTACAGGAAGTGAAGACGACACTGACGGGAGCGACGACGATGAGATCGGCACACCTTGTCCTGGGTTCACAAGAATGTCCCTGGTGGCAATCATGGATATACCCTTGGGCCAGGACGAGGAGGATCGTGTGAGGCTCCGTTCGCCCGACGCTGACCCTGCACCCGCCGCCAACTACGTACCTACCGCTGACCCCGCACTCGACGCTGACCCCACGCCTGCTGCTGACCCTGTTTCAATGGCGACGGATAAGCCTTGGAGCTTGTACGATTTTAAGTGGACAAACTTTCCAACCCCTTCGATTTTGCCGGAATCAAGGAGAGTAAAGTTTTCCCAGAGCAATGTGGGTCCGACGACTCCACGGGACGACCCATATGTCATTTTTATTGACATATGGGATCGGCCAATTATGGAGCATATTGCCTCGGAGACGAACAGATATTCTCAGCAGGTGGCAACCCAGATGCTGGCCAGCAACTCACTTCATCCCAGGAGCCGCATCGGCTGTTGGCGTGACACAGCTCTATGCTTTTTTGGCATTATCCTAACAATAGGGGTGGTTGTTAAGTTGAGAATGCAGGAGTACTGGGCTGACACCTCTGACATATTTTATATTCCAGGGTTTATCGCATACATGACAGTCGATTGGTTTCTTTTATTATCTAAATGTATTAATTCATTTTAACAACAACGACGACATGTGTGCGCTAGATCTAGAGAACTCCGAGGCAAAACTGTTTAAAATACAACCTATATTGTCACATATTAATAGCAAATTTCAGCATTACATTCCTTCCAGCTCTACATTCCTTCTCAGAACATTGCACTGGACGAGAGTATTTTGATGTGAAAGGGCTGGCTCGAAATCAGTCAGTTTATTCCAAGTAAGTATCATATGAAGGGAAGACCGAGCTTGTTTTCGTGCCTGGTGGTGGTCGGAGTGGTGGTCTAACAGCTCAAAAGTACGTGGAAAACATTCTCCTCGATTATGTTGTACCTTATGCAGGGTACATAGGAGAAGATTTTCTATTGATGCATGATAATGCTCGGTGCCATACAGCAAGTGTTACTCGCCAGTTTCTTCAAGAGGTGCAAATTGAGACGATGATGTGGCCAGCCCTCAGTCCTGATCTGAATTGCATTGAGCATTTATGGGACGAGCTCAAACAGAGGGTGCGAGCTAAGGATACGGCTCCATCAAGCACCGTCGAGCTCAAAACTGCGCTAGAGGAAGAATGGAATACGGTACCTCAAGATATTATCAAAAAATTGATAAATTCAATGAAAAATCGCATGCAAGCCGTTATAAAAGCTAGGGGAGGCAATACAAAATATTGAAAATTTTGATTTTACTTTACTTTTACGAAAAATATTTTTTTTATTCATTATGTTGTTGTTTTCATTTTTCTTCATTTTTTATGCATTTCTGTCAAATTAAATTTTATCAATAAATACTCAAGCAATTTTTCTCATTAGAATAGCATTTTTTAGGAGAAAAGATTAGGCTTTCAAACAAAAAAAAACAAGAAAATCGGATAAGCCATTTTCCTAAAAATCGAACTTTTATACCAATATACGACTTGAGTCGATTCAGTTGCACGCGAGTGTATATATATATTTTTATTTGTTTGATGGTGTAGCTACCGTTAGTGGATTAGATCTGACGTGGTGGAGCTTATGCTTTGTTTTTGGTTTTTTATTTTTTTTCTATATATTTTATTTAAATCTTTTATTTTATTTTTTGTTTTTTTCATTTTTCATTTCTTTTTTTATTTTTTTTCCAAAAGATTCTCGTCTGCTGCAATGTTCCATTTACATTTTACTATTTTTAATTTTTCTTTTTCAAAATGTGACAATATTGGTTGTATTTTTTTATTTTGTTTAACTGTTATAAAAAGCTACTGTTTTACTGCCAAAAAAGAGGCCAACCTCGAAATGAGGGATAATAAACTGTAAATTAGTATAAACCTTTATAGTCAAATTCTAAAAGATGTGTCAAGTGCCTCAAAATTTCATGTCCACATCTAAAATGTTCAAGAACACAGTCACAAAAATAATTTTTTTGCAAATATTTCGCTTATTTTTATTTTATTTGTATCTATTATAAAAATTATAGAATAAAATTCTCTACAAATTTTGTTTAAATTATTTTCTTATATGGTTAACCATTTTTGAGATACAATGTGGAGAGCTCCAGAAATACTGCTGGGCGTGAAGCCAAGAGATCACGGGAAGGAGGCCCACTTTGGTGAGCGATGTACCTTGTGTGTTTCTCCTGGTACTTCTCTGACAACAGAGTGGAGGAAGCAGAAGCAAGAGTCTGCTTCGGCAGACCTGTCCTCGGGACGTCGTGGTTGAGTGCGTAAGCGATCTTACGCATTCAGCTACGACGTCCCAACAGTAGACCAAACAACTGAGCTCTTGCTCCCTCGTTCCACTCTGCTGTCAGAGAAGTACCAGGAGCAACCCACATCGTACACCGCCTATCAAAGTGGGACACCTCCCTGTGCGTTTCTTGCGTTTCGTGCGTTGCTCGCGACTGTATTGCAATTTGCAAGGTACAACTGAGCTCCACCACGACAAGGTGAATGCATGTTGGGGGGGCTCTTCTAACCCCTTGGCATTAGGCATCACGACATGACAATTCTTCCCAACTGGATAGATCCGGACCGATAACAAGACGTGTCATGACTAATTCAAATCGGGATTACAACTTAGGCCTAGACGCCGTAATTTTTAAATCTATTTAAAACATTTTTATGATAATTTAAATTTTAAATATTTAATTTTTATCTATAAAGTTTTAATGTCTGCGAAATCACTTTAAAAGTAACTATTCCACCCAATGAGGTGGGTTTTTCTAATCTACTCATTAAAAATTTAAAAATCACATCACTTCCTTCTTTTTTATTGTAAACAAAAAGCTAATAGCTATTTTTGTTTTTGTAAATTATACACTTATGCTAATTAATTCCTTGTATTGCGTATGTAATTCATATCCATTGTTTCATTACAAAAACACCACAAGAGTTGAAATATGTATAAGGATTATATGTACAATACATTTTACTAGCGATTCACCCTCGCTTCGCTCGGGTCCATTCCTAACTACGTTTTAACGGTTAGTAGGGAAAAGAGAGTCGATCATTTGCTCTGTGAAAAACAAAAATATATCTAATTCATAGAAACCGTACATTTTTCTGGGATAATAAAAACTTTTTAACAAAAAAATAAAAACCGACTTCAAACAAAAGCACTAAAGAGTAAAAAAATAACTGATTGGTAGTTTTCATTTACTATACATACCTAATCAAATATTTTCGAAGTCGGTGTGCTTTGCTTTGTATGGGCTGGCACCGATTTCGAAAATATTTGATTAGGTATGTATTTAATAGGTAGGCTTTAATTACTTAGCCAAAGCACACCGACTTCGAAAATATTTGATTAGGTATGTATAGTAAATGAAAACTACCAATCAGTTATTTTTTACTTTTTAGTGCTTTTGTTTGAAGTCGGTTTTTATTTTTTTGTTAAAAAGTTTTTATTTTTCCCTTTTTAGTGTAGACAGTAGTAGCATAGTAAGGATTCTAACGTGTTAGGCTTGTCAAATCAAACAAAATAAGCCCAAACTCAAAGTATCTACTATTAGCCGTTGATGAGTTCCACCTACCCACCTTCTGGCCTTGCCATCAGATCAGGTCAACAACACCGAACCACTGTACTATCAACGGAAATAGAAATACTTGCAAAGTTTCAAGTCAATATGACAATTAGAAGTAGGTTAAATTCATCATTAGTTGTTTTTCCACCCTTAGGGGTGGTATTTTTTTTTGAAATTTAAATGGGACCAATCTGGAAGTATACTCTTTCAAACAAAACAAAAATTGTCCAAATCGGTTAATAAATGACGGAGTTCTGAGGTAACAAACAAAAAAAAAACATACAGTCGAATTGAGAACCTCCTCCTTTTCGAAGTCGGTTGAAAAGTAACCAATGTGCTATTCCAGATTGTAATCTATCTCTGTGCCAAATTTCATCTAGATCCGTTCAGTCGTGCTATTGTGATTGAGTAACGAACATCCATCCTTCCAAACTTTCACATTTATAATAAATTGTAATAAGTAATAAGACTAGCGAGACTTATATATGTCATCGTACGGGCGAGACCTTAAGTGCCTTGTAATAATAAAATAAACAAATAATATGTTTGGACATTAACATAGAACACAATCTAGTTCCATGGTAAGCTACGAAACCTGTGTTATGGATACCAGATAATTGATCACTACACATATATAACTTTAATATAGATATTTTAAATATAAACACCCAGTGACGCATGACTGTAGTACAAACATTCATGATCATCACACAAATGCATGCCCCCAGCGGGACTCGAACCCGCGACCACTAGCACAGCAAGTAGGGTCACTTACTACAAACCGAGCCAAACATATCGTCAATAGTATCTATATATAAACAGTAGCCCAATTCTAGCCTACCTACTCGAGATCATAGTATATCTGTAGATTAATATCTAAAACCATCCAGCTGTTTCAGCGTTAAGAAATTACAAACATACAAACACAATGAATCTTCACAAATATAGTAATAGTCAACTTTAAATTTTTTATTGTATTTTTTCGATTCAGTTCCTAACAGTAGGTACATTTATTTTACCGTACGTTAAAAGTCATATGAATAAGATCAATAACAATAGATCCAAGGCTTAAAAAGGATTTACTCTCTTTTTTACACTTTATAATTAACTAGGGACAAACAACCCCATACAAACATTCATATCTATTCCCCCCCCCCCCCCCCCCCCCCCCCACAACCCCAATCCCGCCCTAAGGGATGATTTCCGGAATAAACAAATATCTTATGTCCTTCCCAGGGTCTCAAAGTATCTTCTTACATCTAAATATAAATACAGTAGTTTTTGCGTTTATTCGTTACATATATATAAAAATACATACAAATCTTTCCTCTTTAAAATATTAATATAGATATAGTTTAATAATCTCATTTTACCGACCAATCTCCTTTGTGTCTTCTCCATTCTACGTGACATTGGCGAAGTAATCTGTGCTCAACTGGCATGCTTTGAAGCCATTAATGAGAAAATTGATTGATTGAATAAAAGGTTGTCAAGTAGAAAGTAGTTTTCTTGCCATGGTCTATCATTACAAAAATAATGAACACCTTTTAACACATCACCGAAGCGAAACGAAGGTCGCGACTGTTCGTTGCCCCTTATAAAATAGAAATCATTATTTCCACAACCGTGAACCCACGTTGTCGTAATCGAAGTTGATAGTGGACAGCTGACACCTCAGGTGCATATACATATACATGATTTATATAATATACTAGCGACTCACCCTCGCTTCGCCAGGGACAAATCCGAAGTTCATCCCTAGACAAAAACAAATCTATCCCACGGGAACCGTACATTTTTCCGGGAGGGTATATAGCCTATAGCCTTCCTCAACAAACGAGCTATCTAATGCAAGAAAAAATTTTCAAATCGGATTAGTAGTTTCTGAGATTAGCGGGTTCAAACAAACAAACAAACTACTTCTTTGTAATATTAGTATAGATACCGCAGGGATATTGCAAAATCAGTAAAATTATAATTTCACATGTGAAATATTAATACTTTACAATATCACTATATGTGCTAAGTGAAACTATATTAATATACCTAGTACCTACTTTTACTATTAAACAAGTTATGATTTTTTTAATTTACTGCGGTAGAAAATTCGCAAATACACATTAAAAAAATCATAACTTCTAAACTACGAAAAATCGCGGAATATTTTCGGATATACCCAGATATGAGGAATCTAAAAAAAAAATTATGACGTCACTTCTTGTACATTACATAGTAACATATTATTCAGTATTATTTTTGACTTCCTGCGTGATGTATTCTATCTCATTCTCTCGCCGGTTTAATCCTATACATTTATTTGTTTGTCTCTTTCTCGTCACGCATATCCGTTTCATCGAGTTCCAAATCACGACAATTTCAAAGAAGTTTTACTTCAAAAACTACGAGTGTATGTAGTTGATTGTATGTAGTAATGTATTTGTTGATTTAAAAAAAACCGCTTGACCGATTTCGATAAAATTTATATGGGACCACCTGGGAAGTATACCCTTTGAAACAAAAAATAATTTAACAAATCGGTTCAGGCGTCTTCGAGTAATCGGTGAACATACATAAAAAAAAGATTCCGACGAATTGAGAACCTCCTCCTATTTTTGGGAAGTCGGTTAAAAAAAAACAGACAACAAAAACAAACAAAGGTAAAAAATAATTAAGTTAAAATTGAGTTTAACTACATTACTTTAGGTACCTACTAAAATGACTTCAAGCTGACGCAACAGAGGCTTCTTTGTTGATTCGTTGAAACATTTATAATTTTAAGTTTTTGCTAAAAAAAAATCTTGAACATTCCTAATAATTATTTTATTATTTTGTTTCTGCCTCAAAGAAATTAATTAATTTAATTGCTCTGTAGTCTGTACCTATTGTTACAACTCTCAACTTAGCAACAGTCAACAATTTATATACAACATGGATATTCAAAGTATTAATTTCTATTATAAGTCTACAATTTTTTTATAATATCTAGTTATAAATTAGTATCACTTGTTTAATTCCAACAATCTCCAAATATAAAAACCGCCAATCCGTAACTCTGTTTCTACGTGAAAAAGGACAAACAAACAAACACACTTTCATAATAATAATATAGTATGGATTACAAACGGTCTCTCCACACAAAATTATACATTAATTTAAAAGATAATACAAATGGCACCGTACTCCGGTGCCATCCTTACAGTAATATGGGCCTTTTCAAGGGTCGAGTCTGCAGGTCCCTTAAAAGCCGGCAAAGCTTCGCAACTCCTCTTATATAGCTGATGTCTGAGCGACGATAGCCACTTACCATCAGGTAGATCGTTTGCTCGATTTCCCCTTTTACTATAAAAAAATATTAATATTAAACTATGGAGCGGACTGCGGATTTTCCTGTTTTTACTTACATTGAGCACTACCATCCTTTCTAGTCTCTTACTCTTGTGTTCGTGACTCCGTTGAAAAATGTAAAACTTGGAGGTAAACTTAAAATTTAGTGTAATAAATGTATTTGAATGAAACTTAGTACATAAATAGGTAGACTTCAATATGTTAGTACGTACTACGTACGTATGATATTTTTTATCTCTTGGAATAATTTTTTTTAATGAAATAAAAAAAAACTATAGGTACAAAACACACTTATTATTGACGCCGCGTCGAGATGCCGCAATCAGAACTAGTCATCAATGTGAATAAATAAATTAAATAATTTTCTATTATCTGGGACTAAAGCATCTTTTTCTGAGTAATTGTCTTTTAAGAAGGAACGATTTCTACTACATGTATACTCGTATGTACATATATCCCCTTTTGTAAGCATATAAGCTTTCCGTGGAACGAGCTTGGCATAGTTAAACTTTATATTAAGAGGACTGCAGAAAACTAAAATTAATCGACTTGCTTTTCCCCGAGGATCCGCTCGCGTAGTTTATTGGCGGTAGCATAATGCCAGGCAGCCTTCATTAATTTTATACTAATATATAAAGCCGAAGAGTTTGTTTGTCCACACGTGCTAATCTCTGGAAATATGGGACCAGTTTAGAAAAATCTTTCCTTTCTATGTAACTATATACGATGAAGGAACCTCAATAGCATTCAAACTTAATAAATTATAATAATCGATTTTCGACCACCACCACTATTAGATTAATTTCTAACGGTATAAAAATTATGTATGTAATCAAGTATGGCAGAGTGACTTTTGCTTTTATTCGATGGCCTACATAATTGAATTTTTACCCGACTGCGGCAAAGCCCAAAAGAGAGTTATGTATTTGATCTGTTTCATAAATCATTTGATTCGTCTTGATAACGCCAGTGTTATAGGCTATATGGACATTATTAAAAATCAATTAGACAACGATTTTGTGTCTTGAAAAAACTTTTTGATAATAAATACATACATATATTAAATTCTCAGTATAGGAGCTTACTTTAATATACCTACACAAATACTTACTTTAATTTGCCTAATAGTTTAATACTAAGTGACAGGTTTTTAATTTTTCAGTTTTTAAATGTTATCAGGGTCCTATCCGTGGTCGTATCGTATATAAACTTTATTTTATAACTACTTAGTATACGATATTGAAATAATAATTTCAATGAGTAGATTTTGTGCAACTTTTTTAATTTACTAGAAATATGTCTATGTGAGTGTATTACTCACAAATATCAAAGAAGTTTAGCAAAGAAGTCCATTACGAGGAACGATGCCAACGAGTACTAGATTATTTACTTACGTCGTTGCGAAAACCAAGAAATTGCGGCATCAATCAGTGTATTTGTTAATATGGCTATTACAAAGTTTTGAAACGTCGTGAAAACGCAACAAAATCCGTTCGATTTATACATAAATTAATATTTTTTAAGTAATATGAATCATTAAGTTTAAATTCTAACGTTAAATTTAAACTAAATGGCTTAGAAGTCAATAAGATTTAGTTTTACAAAAATAAATAAAATAAAATAATGTATCAAATAATATACTTAAATAGCCTTAACCTTTACTTTATATTTATTATTAAAATAAATATATTTAGGAAATTTTATGACAGGTAGTTATGATATATTACTGAATATGCTATTAAGTTGTTGTTGTTTGTTGTTTAACATCGTATACTTAAATAACAATAGTGCTAGAAAATCTTCCTCGTGATTACCGGTTGAAGAAATTGAGTTAAAGAATAAAGACGCACAACGGCTCACAGCCGGCGCAGCCACAGGCCGATCCGAACGTGGCGAAGCGCTTCAAATATTTAATTTTTTTTATCTTTAGAATTTCTGGACGTATAGTGTTTGTGCCCGCGAGAAATACGCGCCATTTTTAAGTGACAGTGACATATATTGTGCTTTTGTGACGTATTATCGGATTTAAAACAGTGGTAAGTTTAAAGTTATCAAATCGGAAATTCGACGAGGAAGCTGAACGCTGCCCAGTGTTTTTATTGCGCAAGTTTCCGTGTTCATATAAATTTTATATAACACAATGTCGTTGAAATTTTTCCCTGATTCATGAGTTTTGTCGAAAGTTTTTGTCGTGTTGTCGGGAAAAGTAAAAGTTTTGTGGCGATGTGACGAAAATGCCATCGTTGTTTGTTAACGTACGGCGCGCAGTAAGAAATCAAGGTTGGTAGGAGAAAGTGGCCCAGGCATGAATGAGGGAACGCAAGATGACGTTCTATACCGTTTGATTAAATACTTGAAGCGATTCAATTCCTCATTTAAATATCAAATTATTTCCTACATTGTTTTTGTACTAGGATTGAATTAGGGAATTTGTTTATCCCAGATTTAACTTTATTTTAATTAAAGTACTGCTCATCGTGTAATGTGAATAATTGTTGCTCATAAAAAAAAAACTGTAGGTGCTTTGCGTGTATAAATTTTGTTTGCTGATTAATCCAATAACATATTAGAATCGTAACAAATATGATATTTACATAGAACTCTGAATTTTATTGTTTCAAATTATTTAACTTTCACTTCTTAATAACTTGGACTTCCGGGTATTTAAGCATAAAGTAATTCTTCCGTAGTATCAATAACACAATCGGTATCAATAACAAAAGAAAGTAGATAAGTTTTTTAATTCGATCGCCCCGTTATTTATGTACTGTTACACGTTTCTTTTGCGAGTAAAATCTTGGCAAATAGGTGTTTAGGGGTCGATATAAACATTCGTCTCAAACTAGCATCGAATCTGTGGACCTTTGAGCAGCTAAGCATCAAAAAATCGAAGTAAAAATGCATTTAAAGATTAATTTAGAGGCAATAATGTTAAACTGCATATAAGTTAGTAAACAGAATTGCATTAGTTCTTTTATTAAGACGTTCAACGATTAATGAAGAGGTATCTTACATATAACCGACTTGCTTCGTTCTGGTTCGCCTCTAAGAAAACAAAAACAAATCTATCCCTCTTGAACCGTACATTTTTTCGGGATAAAAAGTAGCCTATGTGCTATTCCAGACTATAATCTATCACTGTGCCAAATTTCATCCAGATTCGTTCAGTCGTTCTGGCGTGATTGAGTAAAAAACATCCATCCGAACATCTAAACTTTCACATTTATAATATTAATAAGAAATAAGATAAACTATTTCGTCTATTATCCGGAACAAATTGAAAGAAATTGTTTATCAATTTGCACTAAAATGTACTAGACTATTAAGACCTTTTCGTGAATACGATCAATAACTTGCACTTATTGAAAGCGTAATAAATGAATCAAAGAAAGTTCAATTAAATCCGACATAGCATTACAAATTTCATTCAACATAAGCACTCAATATTATAATTTTATGGTTTTTGTATTTATTCATATAAAAATATGAAATTTTTGGACAAAATTATTCTTTAAGTTAATGTTACATACCTATTATGCATGTCATATATTATACATGTCTTGAAGGTTTAGTTGTTACAGACAGACTACCCACAACAACACACACTCAGCCTTCAAGACATGTGGGTATTTCTCCAAATGCAAATGAATGCAGACGAAGAACACAACCTCGGAGAAATACCTATGTAACACCTCAGTCTCTCCCGTGACCATGGATGCTGTAAAGCATTCGAAACGTCGGGAACCAATAATCAAAATAAATCCGCGAAATAATCCGAAAAGATAGTTTTATTTAAAATGTCAAATATTCGCGTAAATCTAAGAAAGTATTAGATAAAGCGTATTTATAAAAATAGCTGGAAAGTGGCATTTAAGTATTGTTTTATGGCTTTATATAAACAAGTTATTCTTTTCATACATAACATCGTGTTAGCTAGAATAAAAACTGTTTCAATGTTGAAATATATTTACATACACTAAAACATTCAAGAAATGCAAAATTTCAGTTTGATTACCACTAAAGTTCCATAATATAGCAAAGTGGAATTAACTGTTTCTACATCCTTGTTGTGATTCAACTCTAGATCAAGATAGAACAAATATTAGTATCTTCCTATACCCACATAATTACAATCCCAAATCCACGTCGTATGGTCCACTATCCTATTTTATATTTCATCCTTAAACCGAAATAAATTACTTTTAAATAAAATTCTAAGGTAGTCTCTAATTCTATTTTAAAAAAAAATTCTCAGTTTCAAAGCGAACTAGGTCTTTTAAAAACAGTCATGAAGGGTGCAGGACCGGCCTTAGCCATCTGGGCGCCCCGGGCGAGTCATGCCTTTGGCGCCCTTTTAGGTATACTTACAATAAAAAAAAACGTGTATGTAGAATTATTTAGTGAGAGAAACGATAAAACGCTGAGTCTAGTTTTCCTTTAGATAGATAAAAATAAGTATTCAAATGAAATGGTTAAAAGTTGAGCTGGCGCGTGCGGCGTCCTGTATAACCTGGTGCCCTGGGCAGCCGCCCCGGTCGCCCCCCTCTAAATTCGGCACTGGAAGGGTGGATTATAAAATTCCTTTGAAATATGTAACTCATTGGTAGTTCTTTTGTGGCAATAAACACTTGACCTGCATGTTCATTTGCGCATTGTACATAAAAAGATAATTTGCCATACATTACTGTATACTGTATAGATATAATTTGAGGCTTTCCAAATGACAGTAGGTATGTATTTAATTACTATTCTTGTTCAAGATGAAAACGATAAATGATTTCTAGTTATTAAAAATAACGAATTAGCTTTCCAAAATTTATTAATTAACAAGACACGTTAAACATTCATAAGGCATAAGTCGAAAGAGATTTTTAATTAGGTAGGTACTCCTTCCCTTATGTAATGCAGCCTCCATTAGCAACATGTTACGTAATACTTTCTTAGATTTACGCGAATATTTGACATTTTAAATAAAACTATCTTTTCGGATTTTTTCGCGGATTTATTTGGATTTTTGGTCCCGACGTAACAACTATACCTTCCAGACATCTAACATGACCATGAATGCTGTAAAGCATTCGAAACGTCGGGAACCAAAAATACAAATAAATCCACGAAAAAATCCGAAAAGTTAGTTTTATTTAAAACACATGTTACGTTTTAAAAATCTTGAATAATTATGGTTGTCAGTAAATGCAGGACGGTGTCTTCCATCAGTAATTGCAGCGGTGTTTCTTAATGTTTTGGCGTTAGTAAAAACATGCTTTTAATATTAAAGAAACATTGTAATTTGTAAGTATGATTCAAGTTTCAACAGACCATTTCTGGGTCACATATCTCTATACTGGCCTATGTACCGTCTTATACAACCTACTCCTACGTCAATAATCACATCGATGATCCCTGGTTATCTATACTTAATGTATAAAGAGATAAATTTTGGGAGTTTGTGACGTTGTAGGGGGTAATCTCTGGATCTACTGAACCGATTTAGAAGAAATTTGGTAAGAAGATAGTTTGAGACCCTGGGAAGGACATAGGATAGTTTTTATCCCGGAAATCATTCCTTAAGAGCGTGAAAACGGGGATACAAGTTCGTATGGGGAAGCAATCTAGGGACGAACCCGAGTTGCTAGTTGTAAAGAAAGACTAACCAATATATGTATATTGTATATACATAGCCATTTATAATATAAAGATTACTATTTTCACATTCACTCTGTAACCATTGTAAGGATGTCTGAGAGACGCTGGCAAGTTTTTGAAAGATATGTGAAGTCCACTAACCCGCACTTGGCCAGCGTGGTGGACTAAGGCATTTATTTACAAACATTTTTAAAATAGACAAAAGCGACTCATTTGTTTTTTTGGAGTTTTTGTTGGAAAAAGTTTTAGAAACTTACGAGTATGCTGTGGACAGATGACATAACTTTTACTACCCGCGTCCCGCACTCTGATATTTCATAATTTTTTAATGTAAATGGATATTTTTTCGGTTTTGCTCCTCTAAATAATTATAATCGTTTATTATATACTCTTCTTTATATAATTTTTAAGATCAAATCATGCGAATAAATCTCTTTCCACCGAAATTACCGTCTTATGTTGTATATAGTATACATACATATATATTAACCCTTCTGCTTTTCTTGTAAATTATCAAAATCCTCATCTTATATGCAGTATTGTTTTACGGACGCATTAAATCGCAAAATTCAGTGTAGTGTTTGAAGAGAAAGTGTCTAGGGAAGTTAAAATGTGTCGTTACATACATTGATTACTAAGAAGTGCCTATATATTAAAGCTAAGTTATATATTTTATATATATAACTTAGCTTTAATATATAGGCAGTGGTAGCCCAGTGATAACGCGCTCCCTTGGGAAACCGAGTAAAGCGGATTCAAATCCCGGGTCTCGCACCTCTGATATTTTCACGTGCGAATCATTTCTAACATGATTACCACTTGTCTTACGGTGAAGGCAAACATCCTGAGGAAACCTGCATGTCTGAGAGAACCTAGTAAGTTTTCGAAAGACATGTGAAGTCCGCCAATCCGCACTTGTCCAGCGTGGTGGACTATGGCCTGATCCCCCTCGTATTGAAGGGAGGCCCGTGCCCAGGAGTGGGACGTTAAAAAGGGCTGAATACATATATTTTAAGTGCCCATTATTTAATTCAGTAATACTTTCTATACCAATTAAAATATTACTTAAGAATTTACCCCTACTTAGTACTTTATCTGCTATCCTGCGAAACTAAAATCGAATAACCTAGATTTTTGAAAAAATGAGACATTTAATTTATAAACTAACTGTTTAATTACAAGTAATTTAATTTTTTTAACATACTCGTAATTTATTAAGTATGACAATTTGTTTTGGGCTAAATAAATATATTTATGATTAGAGTAGGTAATTATAGCCAAAGTTTCTGCCAAAGACTTAAAATGCAAATTTTACAAGGACATTTGATGATTAAAAAAACTTTGAAATATGAAAGAACCGCTGGACTTGTATCAAAATGGATCTGAGGATTGAAATAGAGATGTTACTATATAAGTAGGTTTGTGTAACATTGAATACAAAGCCCTTAAAAATATAAGATTGATGGAGTATATGGTGTAAGGTAGCCTAGTGACAACGTGCTCGCTTGGGAAAGCGAGTGAAGCGGGTTCAAATCCCGGGTTTCGCACCTCTGAAATTTTCATGTGCGAATCATTTCTAACAAGATTATGTCTTACGATGAAGGAAAGCATCGTGAGGAAACATGTCTGAGAGAACTAGCAAGTTTTCAAAAGACATGTGAAATCCGATCGATCCAATCCGCACTTGGGCAGCGTGGTGGACTACGGCCTGATTCCCCTCGTACTGAAGGGAGGCCCGCGCCCAGCAGTGGGACGTTAAAAAGGGCTAAAAATTAAAGTAATAAGGTATTAAAAAGTTTATCTATTTTGCTTATAGATATTGTATTTACATAATTATTCTACGTAACTATGTGCTTTTTACAATGTAGTTGACTTATAAAAGTCAGAAATATCAGCTTTTGTTAACAGTCATTAATTTTTTAATTTGTGTCAATATTATTGCAAGACATTAACTGCGGTTTTCCACCTATACTAGGTCATGATTAAAATGTTATTGTTATTGGTTTCTATACAGTTCAGATGATGTTTTTTGTATATTAATAATAATAATGTCCTAACAGACTTCGGCCACGGCGATAAGTATCAACGAAAATAGTTACCTGTGCAGAAAATAAAAAAAATGTGTTTATATAAGAAGTAGTTAAAACAGCGATCATATCTTTAATTTAACCTTTAGATGTAGGAAATAGTATGCAGTTGCAAGATACGACCCTGCACAACACATATGCGCGCAAATATAAGTAAACTCTATTAATTTCAATCCTAAAGTCCAATATGGCAACACTTCCACACGAGGATGTAGCACCGCCCACAACTTCGGGCTGCTACTGAGAATTTCTTAACAGAAAGACACTAATTATACATAACATCACGTAGGAATCGAATCCAGAACCTCCGGATCTGCAGCCATACAAGCTACCACTAGATGATTGAAACCAACTAGAGGTTAATTTTGTATACAACAACTAGGATGGAAGGCACATTTAATGCATATATAAATTATGTTTAGCTTTGTGACTTGTTAAACACCTAATAAATTTCTTTTTACCCACAAAAGGTACACAAATTTAAAAATTTATAATGCCATATTGTCTTATAACTTTATGAGAGTCTTTAAGGCTTAATTCATTTTTCTCGCTAATGAGTTCCAGTTGCCAGTTGTTGCGTAGTTGCGTGTCAGTTCAGCACAGATTACTTCGCCAATGTCACGTAGAATGGAGAAGACTTGAAGGATATTGGTCGGCCTTTAAAATTTACAGTCGAACGAAGATATCGCGTGCGATACAATTTACAAACGTTAAACTATACACCGATGACCGAATTGATTACCTCTTCGATCTGAAGCCGGTCGAAAATCCTTATTTGTTCTAAGATGATGCTAGATAGGCTCTAGCTCTGTAATATATTTTAGATATAATTATATAAAGACTATTGTGGTCTTTGCGGTTTGATTTTATCATGTATACATATCATGTACCTGTGTTTCAGACGACGTTGGAAAGAGACAAAAAATATGAGAATTTTTTTTGACAGTTACGTAATTATCCATATGTTAATTATTTAAACTAACAAAATAAAATTTTAATAATCTGAAGGCCTTATAAGGCTTTTGTATGTTGATTTTAATCATCACATTAAGCAGTAGATAAAAAATATATAACGTATTATGAGTGCTTTAAGTACATCTCGTTGGATGTATTCAATTTCCACAGCTTTGACTTCTCGTGCATTTTGTTGTTTTTTCAAACACATTTTCTTATTTCCTTTAGCGTACATAAGAAAGTTTAATAATATGGCGTTAATAATAATAATATATTTTATACGTTTCTTTATTTTGCATGGTGCATCGAAGCGTTACAGATCATGTTCACACTGAAAAAGATCTTCACTGTCTAGCAATACGGTTAATATTCATTTTTATTACTTTCGGGAAAGGTTTAACAATTATTTAATGTACAAATGATAAATACCTTTCAAAATACATGTAAAGTCTACCAATCAGCACATGCAGTGTGTGGGCTATGGCCTGATCTCCCTAGTATTGAAGGGATGCCCGAGCCCAGCAGTGGGACTTTGGAAAGGGCTGATAACTGATATGAAATGAGATCTCTGATATATTCATATTCTAGTAAAATAAATTCACTATAATAATTGATGGTATAGCACCATCATAACACAGGAAGTGCCCTCGATGGAGGGCTCACTTATCAATATGGCTTATAGTCCAGGGACTGATTGCAGATGAAAACGTAGCAAAAAAAACTGTAGCCAAGGTATTATCTATACTAATAAATGGAGAGCCGATTTTTTTCGGCTATACAACGATAGCTACTGAACCGATCGGAATAATACTCATACCATAAGATGCAGCGTGTTTCGGAGAAGGTTTTAGTATATGATATGTTATGGATTGAGCCGCAGGAAAACGCTAGTGTTATATAAGATATAAACGCGTAATCGTACAGGCTTTTAAATATGTATAAAAGATAATTTAAAATGGGAAGTTTATAATGAGCAATATAAAATTGAATCTTCTATCTATACATATAATAAAATTCTAAGTCAAATCTGTACATTAAATATTTTTTGGAAAATCTTATTGAAATAGACGTTATTATCGCTAACAGAGGCCGAATCTTAGTATAGTTTTAAGATTTTTTGTCTGTCTGTCTGTTTGTGACCGCATCACAGAAAATCACTGGAGGGATTTTGAAGAAATTTGGTATGGTAATAGTTGGTTATCCGGGTCAATTAATATGCTAATACGAGTATACTAATATGTAAAACCTAAGAAATTGGTTTTGGTCATATGAACGCGGGCGGAGCCGCGGGCAATGCTAGTTTACGATATTATCTTTGCTTTTCTCATAATTGTTGTTTTTGTATTTTATTGCCATTATTATTTATTTTGATATTTCATTATAAATTTAGGATATATATATATATATATATATATATATATATATATATATATATATATATATATATATATATATATATATATATATATATATATATATATATATATATATTAATGAATGAATATAAAATAAGCATTACTATAAAACTTCCAATAATAAAAATATATAAAGAAAACAAATACATAATATGTATTATAAAATAAATACTAATCAGAGAATCTACTAATTTCTACTATGACCATTGAATGTCTAACATGGCGACACTAGCCACAGCATTAGAGGCGTATTTCTCAATTTTTTGGTAAATATACCAGTGGAATGTCCCACTTTGCGTCTGGTCAGAGACTGGTTTTGTTATGTAACGTGTTCACCGCTATTCCTTTCACCGTGGGTCCTTTTCTAATAACTGACAGATTGATTTTTTAATTTGTGTTAGGCTGAGATATTATGGCGTTAGGCGTTAATATTATTAATAAAATTCTGATTAAATCAACTGTTGTATAATAAAATAATAATTTGTTTAATGTAATAACATTATATAACAATTTAATTTATTTGTTTTTACAATTTAAATTATTAGTCTAGTTCCACGTATTATTGAATTTGTTTTTGGATCTTTTGTTAAAGTCGAGAATTGGTATTTAGCGACAAAAAACATCCGAAAAAAAAACTATAAAGCAAGTAATATTTTGAGTGGAGTTAAAGTACTCGTATGTACTCTTATGTAGTACGTACACACTTATCTAAATTAGTTTTGAAGCTTTTGATAGGTTGCATTTCTGTTTCTTTTTCTATCGATTTTAATATAAAGGTTTTTATGTACTTCTATCATTTCATACGTTTTTAAATACAAAATTAATAAAGTGCAAGGTGTTCGATTGGATACATTGTACGTAAGAGTGATAGTTTTTTATACCATTAATATTAAAAATGCAAAAGTTTGAATGGTTTTTTGTTACTCAACCACGCCAGAACGGCTGAACGATTCTGGATGAAATTTAGCACAGAGATAGATTATAGTTTGAAATAGCACGTAGGTTACTTTTTATCCCGAAAAATGTACGGTTCCCGTGGGATAGTTTTTATAGTTTTTTTTTGTTTTTCACTAGGAATAACATAACGAAAAACCTATTTACTTAAAACAATATATTTATATATAGGCACTTGTATTTAAAATGATTGTTGTTATACTTCCATTACAGCACCATGAAGACTTGTAATAAAACGTGATGTAAATAGTGATCGTTGCAGTAGTGCACTTAACAGTCTATTAGCATTGCATGTAAACTTCTATTGCTATAAATATTTTATTAAAACTACACGCATCTTGAACTGGCTCATACTTATATATTATATCATCTTCTTAATTATAATAAAACAATAAGCTTAGCGAAATCTGTACATAAAATATTAAAAAAAAAAACAATGACTGTAACGTGTTGTATACAGAATAAAGACCCTTAAACAATATTTATTAAAAATATTCTCTGTTTGTTTGTATGTCTGTTTATCATACTCCAATATTCACTTTTTCCTCACTTCAAAAAAAAAAATGAATTTCAAGTATTCCACCCAAGTTTGGAATATATATTGAAATAATTTAGAAGTCGGTGTAGCTTTTTAGTTAAATAGAAAATATTTATCAATGCGCTATGTAAAGGATTTGTTAGTACCTAATACCTATTACGACGCTTAAAGTAAAATCTCTCTAATTGCATACAATTTTCTGCTTTTGGACTCTTTATAATCTATCTGGTTCATACGTTTCTCAGTTATTTTGCAATGAGTTGATTTACTGCAGCAGTCATAATACTCGTATACCGATCGACCTTATAGTTGTGTTATTTGTGTACTTCAAAACTAAAAAAAAAAAAACTAAAAAAATATTAATAAACAGCAGTCTGTAGAGAGAAATCAACAAAGAATTCAGATATAGCCCTCAAAAAAATTATTACATGATAGTCATGTTTCCTCATAATATAATTTATGTGCCCGTTCTTTAGTGTAATTAATAATTATACTTTTGACATTCTTAATGTCGTTTGGTCAGCGGTCGGTGTCAACACTCCTTTATTTTCCAAGATATATTTACATATAAGGTATGAACGTATACATACATACATCACAAATGATTTATTTTCAAGGAACAATGAACACGTTTTAAAGAGAATTATGAAGCCATTTTGTTATTAAAGATTAAATTTAAAATATTATTTATAATAACATTTTCCAATTTGGTAAAATTTATATATAGGTATGGCAATTATTATTGAAAGGGTAATACAATCATTTCCCGCTTCACTTATCTCCATGTATTGTCGGTGTGGAAATAAATTTCTTGTGTATTTTTTTAAATTAATTTTAACTTTTTTACTGTTGAAAGTCATTTAGTTTTTATTTAAATCTAGGTAACTAAATACTTAAGTTAAGTATATACAGCAAGGGCATAAGAGCAATTATAGCGATTAATTTAGCACATCCATATACATATATGGTCGTCTTGTAGACGATTATTTTCCTTCGTCAACTTGTTCCCATATTTTTAGTACGCTTTTTACGTAATCGGGGTTTTTAATTTTGTAAATCATTTAATGACGAGCAGTAGCTATAGATACAGTGAGTAGGCACAAGTAAAAATTCGTAAACCAATTTTCATGATGTTCCTAGTTTTACTTCTAGGTTTTTCATATTTTTAAGAAAATACTTAGGTATAGGCGCTAAGGGTAGTGTTACTTAGTATTTTAATATCGGTATACTAATTTTTAGCAGATTTTTTTTTTGATTCCGTATAGAAATAAAAGGTTTCGATTAAATAATTCATCCATACTAATAATATTATAAATGTAAAAATGTATTTTTTTGTTTGTTTGTTTGTCCTTTTTTTACGTCAAAACAGAGTGAGGGGTTGTCGTGATTTTTTGCGTGAAGATAGTTGGAGAGTTGGAAAGTGACTAGGCTACTCTTTACTGCGAGAGATTATTTTATTCCCACGGGAAAACACGTTATAATACAAACCAAAAAAATATTTGTAATCAGAATTACTTGAAACTTGGTATTAATAATCTTCCGTACAAATTAATGAATTCGTGTTTTAGCATTTTTTGAAATTAATCCTTTAAGGGGGAAAATAGACGATAAAAGTTTGTATGAGACCAACCTTTTTAGAGATATTTTTGTAGTTTTAGCGCGAGTTCTGCTAGTATGCTATAATTCACAATCTATATTATTTGACGACACGTTTGGCTCAGTTTGTAGTGACCCTACTTGCTGTGCCAGCGGTTGCGGGTTCGAGTCCCGCTGGATGCATTCATTTGTGTGATGACGAATGTTTGTCCTCCAGTCATGGGTATTTATATTTGTAATATGTATGTATTTAAAGTTATATATGTGTAGTGTATCAACTATCTGGTATCCATAACACAGGCCTCGTAGCTTACCATGGAACTAGATGGTGCTGTGTGTTTATGTCCCAACATATTTAAAAAAAAAATAAAAAATATTACCTATAATGACCCCAATCCAATAGTGTGAACGATTTTAATTGCCATCTCATGAATGGCGCGGAGTGTAGAGTAAACCAAGCGTAACCTAAAGTTAACCAAATAGTTCGACGTATGTATGCACGTACCTAAATCAACTTGAGAAAAACAAACACCAAGATGTCGAAGAATACTTGTTTATTACTCAACCATTTAAATAATTTGTTTTCTGAATATCTCTACTGATTCATGTTTACATCATCTTTAAACTTTGCCCTAGAAGTAGGTACCTAGATACCTATGTTATTTTATTTAAAAATTAGCTTATTGAGTTTATCCAGGATATTGCGGGGAGTTCCATTTCAAATTCATTGAGTTACAGCGTGAAGAAGTCGACAACAAACTCACATTTTTTTATATCTATACTATAATATTTATAAAGAGGCAAGATTTTGTTTGTTTGTTTAATTTAATCCGATTTGAAAAATTCTTTTTGCATTAGATAGCCCGTTTATTGAGGAATGCTAGGCTATATATCATATAATATAATAGTCTATCTATTTCATACTAACCGTTAAAATGTACATGTATGTATGTATGTTTTTAATATTGGTGTGATAGCCTATTGCATTATAATGAATATATTAGTTTCAATTTTTAACCCCCGACGCAAAAAGAGGGGTGTTTTAAGTTTGACTTCGATGTCTGTCTGTCTGTCTGTGTGTGTGTGTGTGTGTGTGTGTGTCTGTCTGTCTATGGCATCGTAGCTCTCAAACGGATAGATCGATTTCGATGCGGGGTTTTTTTCATTTGAAAGCCAGTTTCCTTGCGGTGGTTCTTAGCTATGTTTGGTTAATATCGGTCCAGCAGTGTAAAAGTATCAGCTCTTTTCCAAAATGATATTAGGCATTTTGGCCTATGATTATTACTCGATTAAGTACTTCACGCGTGCCAGTGTAATCGTTAAATGTCAATCAATTTGCGAAGGAGGTTTTTAAATTTTTAATTTATAATTAGACGACGAAGTGATCAAAGTCCGTGACGAATTGGTAGAAAGTGTAAAAATATATTTTAATATAATATATTATGGTTATGCTTACACTTAGCTCAATTATGTAACAGTCTCATATGCATAAGTCAGGCCGAGTGGTGTCGCTCACTGGAAACTACACGCATATTTTATTTATTTTTGACTGCCTTCATATACACGAGTAAGATATAATCAATTCATCTGCTTTTTATGTGGTTTTATGTAATAGGCGAATGATTTTTGTTAATTATCAGGTTATACCCTCAATAGTGTAACAGCTGTACACTGTACCCCCATTTTAATAAAATCTACCTCAAAAATTTCAATTACATGTAACTTTTGTTTAGATTTATAATCTAAAGACTGACCATAGACTATAATTATTTCAAATTTAATCTGAAAGATATAACTATATAATATCGCTGCAATTTTCACACGTAGTTTCCTCATGATTCATAATAACTGGAACAGTTACGTGAAAGTGGAATAAACAAACAAACATATATTTATATTATACAAATCGTCGTCTCTGTGCTTATTTGTCCAAACGACTAATTTACCGAAAGAGTTTTTAACACAAACTTATTGTGCTTTATATGTCAATTCTATTGACATAAAATACGCATTTTTCTTAAAAATACTGAAAAGATGTATTTTATCTATATATGTATATAAATCTATATAAATAAAAATGAATGTTGCTAAGCTCAAAACTCGAAAATGGCTGGACCAAATTATATGATAATTGATTTTTTGGATTTGTCTTAGTCCGGAATACCATAATAAGTATTAAAACATCAGAAAAAATAACGAATTTTTTTTTATTTAAATTTATATGGCTAACGCTGGCTAATAACTATTTATATCTATTTAAAAGGTACCTAATGTAAAATACAACAAGTATTGGTAGTTTGAACAAATAAGCACCAAGACGACGTCTTGTGCAGTGCACTGAGAGCATGTGTACGTACATCTACACTGTACAGTGTAATGTTTCTAATTCATGTCGATTTCCAACTGACAGCTATTAAATATACCTACCTATAATGTTTTACTACCGATCTCTGGTGAGAGAGTCGTGATGAATTGTCGTGCCATAGGACTTGAGAGTGAAAGAAATAGAGAGTGTGTTTGTGTTTGCGCAAGTATATACAATGTGAGATTAGCCGCTGTAGATTTTATTTTATACACTTAGTTATCGATACTTCTTTATTATTACTATTGATAGTATGCAAGCAGAAATCTAACTCGCGACCTGTAGTATGATAAATACTGCTCAAAGCTACATAAAAAATTACATATAAGGTGTTAAGTTAAAATATGCTATAACTACATAATTTATGCTCGCTTCGCTCGGGTTCATCCCAAGGTTAGTATGGAATAGATAGACTATAGGTATATTACTATATTACTGCTCCGCTCCCTTGATGATATATAGATGATATATAACCTTCCTCAATAAACGGGCTATCTAATGCAAAAAGAATTTTTCAAATCAGACTAGAATTTCCTGCAAAAGTTCTCTTAAAACTGTCACCAATTGTTAAGGTAATTATTTTAGTTGAAATAAATATAAGACAATGTAAATTGAACCTTAAATGCAATTCTTAAAGTTGTTTTCACCAAACATTAAAATTAAAAGCGCGCTTAAATGTTCAAATGAGCGCTCATTCGGTGAGGACATTTTTTGTCGCTGATTGTGTATCTAGTACTCTTTGATCGATGAATTAACTATTTTGCATTGTTGAACTTACCTTATAAATAAATAAATAATTATCAGTCAGCGTTAGCCATATATTTTTTTTAATAATTGACAAATATTGACATTAATATTAATACGATACTAACGTCACTCAATTGTTTGGCTTCCCGGAACCTCTTCACTAACACTTAAACTTTTAACACTTAAACTTTTATGACGAATCTTTTGTATGGGAATATAGAAAAGTGTTGTTTTTAGATTTTTTCAGGCAATTTTTTAATTATTTCTCTCCGTAAGAACCATCCTCGTACTTCAAGGAATATTCTAAAAAAAGTTAGCGAAATCGGTTCAGCTGCTCTCGAGATTTGCGCTTACCAACACATTCAGCGATTCATTTTTATATTATAGATAAGTCAAATATATTTTAAAAAGGGTGCTAGATACAATATATAAAAGATGAATATGCGAATCCGAGCTATGGTAATGTTACATATACATATAACATTACCGTGTCCGAGCTATGAAGCTTCGTAGAATAGTTTAGGTAGAAACACTAAAAACAATTATGTGTATAAAATAATTATTGCAATTATTTTATAAACTATTAGATGAAAAAAAAATAAGTGAGCAAATCGATTAACTTCTTAATAATCGTGTTATTAAATGTAATAACTCTAATCATAAATGTAATGAGGTGACAAATGCGTATATAATAATACTAGCAGAACCCGCGGCTTCGCTCGCGCTAAAAGTACACAAAAAAATCCAAAAAGTTAAGTTTCATACAAACTTTCATCCCCTATTTTACCCCTTATGGGATAAATTTCGATAAATGCTAAAACGCGTATTTATTTAATTATAGTGAAAAGCATTAATACCAAGTTTCAAGTAGGTAATTCTGATCATAAATAATGTTTGGGTTTATATTATAACATGTTTTAATGGGAATGAGATAATCTCCCGCGGTAAATAGCCTATATCACTCTCCAGCACTCCAACTATCTCCACACAAAAAATCACGCCAGTCACTCCGTTTCGACGTGAAAGAAGGACAAACAAACAAACAAACACACTTTCACATATATAATATTAGTATAGATTGTTGTCCTGATCGATTTCAGTCACGGTGGCCAATCTCGCTGAGATTAGCCATATCAGTGAGAGGGTTATCCATCCTTAATACGAGAGGAAGCGTCAATACTAAAAGACATGGTTATAATCTGTTTTTTTTCCTATCTAAGTATTTCGTTTAGTTTCGATTTACGATAGAATGAAATTATTATTTTACCATTTTAAACTATGGTTTTATTATAAATCAATGTAAATTATTGATTTTACCTTGAACACGAATGTTAAGATATCAGCTTTAAATCAATGAAATGAACTAGTTTTATTAAAGATGTAATTTTAATGATGATTGAAAAATGGCCCCTTAATATAGGTATTTATTCTACATACTAGTAGATTATGAGTTTTCTAATTATCTAAATATATTTTTACCTAACTGCAGCGAAGCCCAAAGGAAGATTATGTGTTTGACCTGTATGTATGTATATTGTACTTATCCAATGTCCAATCCTATGTTCCTTACAAACGGCATAACCGATTTTAATATTATTAAAAATCAAAAAGGATGATCTGGGGCGCGAATTTGTCTTAAAAAATGTTTCAAACCTATCGAGTGGGGCATCAAAATATAAGTCTTTAAGAGAAGATCACAAAAATATGTATATACAATTTATAATATGCTTAAAACAATTTTAGGATAAAAAATGGTTAAATAAAATTTCACATATCTAACTGGATAGAACTAAGAAGCAAAATAAAAACTTTAATAATCAAAATTAAAACACCCGACTGTGTAAAAAATCAACTAAAAAGATGTGAGCAAGTTAATATTATGTTCGTTTGTTAATTTCTTCCCGTCTTATTAGTTTTATAATTCAACCTTACATTACTTATTTTATATAATAAAATTTGTATTTGTGTTTCTCATGTATTTAGAACAAATTTGAATGTGTACTCTGGCATCTGTAGTTTAAATGCTAATCTAAAAATATTCTTAAAATGGGAAACAATGTCGAATTCTGAGCGCTATCTTTATCAACTCTGATAACGGGTTGATATGATTGTCAAACAATACTAATAGATTTCAACGCGTTCAGAGCTTTCACATGTTATCCTTTAAAATTATCTTTCTTAAAAATTAAAAATATCTAACACTATCGTCTCACCTAGAGCGACTCCCCGGCGACTAGAGCGGAGCGAGGGTGAGTCGCTAGTCTATACTCAAGTTTGTGAGGTTGTAGGGGGTGTCTCTGGATCTACTGAACGTATTTAAATGAAATTTGGTAAGAATATAGTTTGAGACCCTGGAAAGGACATAGGATACTTTTTATTCCGGAAATCATCCCTTAAGGGGGTGAAAATGGGGATGAAGGTTTGTATGGGGAATCAACCTAGGGACGAACTCGGACGAAGCGAGGGTGAGTCGCTAGTACTCAATAAAAATGAATAGCAAACTTTGACCTACGTATAATTTTATTACATATACATTCGTATGTATGAATAGTTAACTAGGACGAACACTTAAATCTGATAATATATAGAGTAATTTTCCAATTTGCACAGTGCAGTGTAGTAGAGGCGGTTATTTTCCTAATCATTTTAATAATCGGTTACAATACACAGCATTCATTGTTACAATGAGTACATGATTTGTGCAACACATTTTTTTTGCGTTTTTAAACCACGCTATATCATCAGTTTCCGATTGAGATGTGGCATTGAAATAATATATTCATCCTTCTGTTTCTTAATCATAAAAAAGTTCGAATCAAAAATACAATATCAAGATCAAATCTTTATAATATTTTCTATCTTAAACGAATCTTTATCTAAAATAAAAACAAATCTATACCACGGGATTCGTTCATTTTTCCGGGATTAAGAGTAGCCTATGTACTATTCCAGACTATAACCTATCTCTGTGTCAAATTTCATCCAAATCCGTTCAGCCGTTCTGGCGTGATTGAGTAACAAATATCCATCCATTCAAACTTTTGCATTTATAATGTTAGTAAGATAAATTATAACGAGGTAACATCAACACAACAAAGTATAAGGAAATATTATAATAGCTAATTATACTTTCTGGAAATTGGAGTATAAATGGTAAAATTTCATAATTAATGTTATTTATATAGATTTGCAAGAAATAACACACTTATCACCTGAGCGAGGTGTACTTGCACGCGCAGAAGTGTACTTGAAGATATATATTACTGATAGATATATCTTTAGATTAATGTCAAGTTTGAACACGAAGAGATTTAATTAATGGCAACATTTAATTATTTCTAACTTTGTAGGATCAAGTTAGATGAGATGTTAAACTAACAATCAATAGATAATTACGCAAGCCTATTATCTAAGACGTCTGTGACCACAGAAGAACACAATAGGTATATATGTAGGTACTAGTATAAATGTACTACTACCTACTTATATCCCCATACCCAACCCCCATAACGAAAGTGGACAGTCATATTTCAGGCTATTTTTGTTTGTTTGCTAAAAAGACGATAGATGGCGTTAATCCATACATTACCTGTCTATTTTGTTTTTAATACGAATTTAATAAAATATGTAAAATATACCATTTATTTTTTCATTTTGTATAAGAAATATCTCAATAACTTCAACCTTTTTATTAGTTGTAAAAAACTCATCAAATGTAAACAGCATCATCTGAAGATACGCAGTAACAACTCGTTGTCTAATGGCTGAGTTTTTAATGATCAATACAATTACGGAATTTGAGAACGCACTGACTACTTTTGGGGATCATTTGTTTTTTGCAATAGTTCGAATAAATGTTCACAATAGTTTGGTTTTTAAGAAAAAATAATAAAATATATAGTAGAAGAAAGCTACAAAACAAATAAAGGTACGCGGAAATCTGCAATAACTAGAGCATAATTATAAACTAGCATTGCCCGCGGCTTCGCCCGCGTTCAGATGACTAAAAACCAAATTTTTAGGTTTTAATTAATATTAGTATACTCTTACAATGCAGTTTTCGTATTTTTTCTCAGAAATGAGATATTTTCCCGCGGTAAAAAGTATCCTATATGTTGACTCGGATAACCAGCTATCATCATACCAAATTTCATCAAAATCTGTCCAGTAGTTTTCTCGTGATGCGGTAACAGACAGACAGACAGAAAGACAGACAGACAAAAATTCTAAAAACTATAGATTCGGATTCTGCATCGATAATAATGTCTATTTCAATAAGATTTTCTAAAAAATATTTAAAGTACAGATACGACTTAGTTACAATTTTATTATATGTATAGATAATACGACAATTTCAAATCTTTAAAAAAAATAATAGTAATAAGTACGACAATTTAAAATCTTTTAATTCAAAATGAAGGTAATCTGTAGTCTGTACATAAATAACTCCCGTACTTGAAGATGCAACTTGTAAGTTAATGTGTTAATGTGTAACCTTGATTTTTCTTCTGTGAGCCAAAACAAATGAAGGTAGCTCAATGCAAATGGCCGCATTGTCGCGTGGGAACTTCGATAGTTTTTTCTGAATATCTCTATTATAAGATCTCAATACCTATTTCATCTTTACGTTGTAAGCATAAAAAAATGTATTACGTCATATATACTAGGTTAAAATTTGAAGAGGTTAAAATGAATCTGGCTAAGAGTTTTCGTCTATCTCCTAACATCCCTAGGTATAAGACATTTTTTTTCCAGTTATGCGATGACCGATACTAAATACTAGATTAAACTTGGATATTGAGACCACGATGTTCTGACCAATTTCGGACAAGGCAGCAAATCTAAATGTAAGACTAGCCTACCGCGCAGGGTATATTACATAGCACAAGTGTACACGCAGACACAAGTATTACTCTCTATTGCTATAACTCTCATACTGTCGCGGGACAATAATACGACAGCATCAGTATGAGATCAGGCGCAGGACCGACGGTAGTACGAGCTCTCTCTTCCCATCTCTGGCCTGTTACTTAGACTTTCTAAACAGAAAGACAGTAACTAAACTTGACCCAACTCGGGACTCGAAACCACGACCTCCGGATGCAGCCGTACATAGTAGCCACTAGAACACCAAAAGGCTCATTGAGATTGAATTGACGAGGCATTGAGTTCATACGTTCAGTATTACTGCATTTTACGTTCAGTATTTTTGCTTTAGGTATAATATTACATATCATCTGTGGTTTTAGCAAGAATCACGCCAACTTTGATAATAATGTTAACGAAGTACTAATTATTATTATTTTACGCTACAGCAGAACAAAAACTGAACAAAGGCCTTCCTTTTATGGGAAACCTGCTTAATATTTAAATTTTCGGTTCTAACAAAAATAGATAATTATTAACCTACAACCATAATTGATAATTCATACAGATAATTGATTGTTTCAGACAAATGGCGGAAAAGGAATACAGGCCGGAGAGGCTCAAACAGATGTTCAGCTGGACGACCGGGTGAGTGACTAGTGTGACTAAAAAAACGTATCTCAAATTTTAGTTATTTTCTTTTTTAACAAGTCTAACTAATATAGGTAACATATATATAACAGAATATTAGGATTAGGGTTGTGATTTTAAATCGAATCCCATCCCACATTTTCTTGGGACAAACTACTTTTTCCCAGAGGATAGTGGGAAAGTTGCATTAAATTCTTTCAAGCCAAGAAACTTTTGTATTTCATGGAAAACTATTTTCTTTTCAGGATATATAAACTATTTTATTTTCTTCTTGCTTGTATCCTCTTATTTGCTAGATAAAGTCCTATTATAATAGCTTTAACCCTTCAATAGATACGAGTAAATACAGACTGATAGCATTTTTTAATAAGTAATAAGTGTTAAGATATCTTTTAATCAGCTATAAAAACTTAATATGGGCTTGGTATCAAAATCTAAATATAATCTAAATATAATATTTGATTTGATTATAATAACTCTGTAGAGAAGCTACGTAGGTATTACCAGCTCGGAAGGCAGTTCTGTCGATAAAAGAAGCGCTCTTAACGTTTGCTCTTTAATATGAAAGCAAATATGAACAGCTTTAGTGTATTTTATTTATATAAGTATATACTCGTATTCCGGTAGTAATAAAGCACAAATAGATATGACCATTGATAAGTCACTAAGTGCATAACTTGTGATGCAATATGAGAGATGATGTAAAAGGTTTCTCGTGGGCTCTACTTGATGAGACTAGTAACCTACATGAATAGATTCAAGTGAGATTTTAGACTTTATTCACTCTTTTCAAAGTTGTATAGAAGTTTTACTAAATAGTTATTTAAAATGTAGATTTTACTTGGCTTATACAAAATATACATATGTCTACTAGCGACTCACCGTCGCTTCGCTCGGGTTCGGTTAAGCCGTTAGTATGGAAGTCGATCTCTGTGAAAAATAAAAACAAATCTATCCAACCGTACATTTTTCCGGGATAAAGAGTGACCCATGGTTATTCCAGACTATAATCTGTCTCCGTGTCAAACTTCATCCAGATCTGTTCAGCCGTTCTGGCGTGATTGAGTAACAAACATCCATTCATCCTAAGTTCCGCATTTATTTAGTAGTAAGATAATGGACAATATATACCTATATCTACTTGTTTATGTCTAGCTTTTTCCATTTTCATTCTAGGCTGGCTATAAAAAATATGTATGACTCATACAAAAAAAATATTTGTACGGAAATGGATTAATTCTGCGGTTAAGGCGATTAGTACCCTCAAGGGCTAGCAAAGAGCTACTTTCTAAAGCGTACTTCTCGTTTATGGCTTGACCGAAATGCTTGAAAAAAATATATGTGAATCATCAACTCTTAAATAATATTTTCAAGTTAAATTTTTTTCGTGGGACGAAAATATCTATTAGTTTTTTATTTTAAAGAAATGGTATTTTTTTGACTTGCCTTTCGTACTGTTTCTAAACGGCTAAGAATTTTGGAATTATTTAAATACTAAAAAATAATATATCTATTTTACTTTATGCCCATCAGAAAAAATTGTAAATCAATTACTATTTTCCTATTTTAAAAGTCGAAAATGCTATTTACAAGCCCAGAAGCTATAGAGGTGCTCTGCGCGGGCGCGCGCGGCAGTCGCGCGCTGGCGCTCGGACGGGAGGGCTGTGTCACTTTTTGTCTCCTGTTTTTTACGATGAATTTATGCATGTATTGTTTATGTACACAAGTATTTTTGTATGTGTGCGTGCAGAGAATAAAAGCTCGCAGACAGATAAATGTGTAGTAAAGTACGCGCTTGGACGCTGTAGAATCTTTAACTAGTTTAATGTAAAAATTAAGTTCTATGAAGGTATAGTTATTGTTATTTTTATCTATACATATAATAAAATTGTAACTAAGCCAAATCTGTATATTCAATATTATTTGGAAAATCTTATTGAAATAAACATTATTTTCGATACAGAGGCCGAATCTACAGTTTTTAGAATTTTTGTCTGTCTGTCTGTCTGTCTGTCTGTTGCCGCATCACGGGAAAACCGCTGGATAGATTTTGATGAAATTTGGTATGATGATAGCTGGTTATCCGGGTAAACATATAGGATACTTTTTACCGCGGGATAATGTCATTAGTTTAATTTCATCTGCCTACTTCAGTTTATTTCCAGTTTTGTGATTTCAAATATTATATTTTTTATTTAAAAAATATTATTAGTAGATTTAATTTAAAAATCTCTTCGGTGGTTGTTGAGTGACAAGAAAGCACAAATAAAAGATTACGTCACTAATAAAATTATAATGAAAAATTCAACACACACTTAAAAACAGTACAGAAGGAAAGTTTAGGGAAATACACAATGACACAAAGAGTTTCAGTACAAACATAAAAAGTCCACATACAATATCTTACGAAAATGATTAAATTATATTAAACAAAGTAACAAGCAATTGGCATCGAACGGTAAAGCATAGACTGTTTGTTAGTAAAAAGTTACAAGTGACCGGTAGGAGTAAAACAAATTCCGATCTTCCGCATACTACGGGTTTCGCGCGGCTGTGCTTGTGGATTTAATATATATGAATAATTAATAAATATAAATAATTATGTGTACGTGTGTATGCAAGTGCGTAGATGATATAAATACGTAAATTAAATATTTAATAAAATATAAATATTGTAATATATTGAATGGAAAGTTTAATATATAAATATGATAAATTAAATATATTATAGTATAAGTCACCTACAATCTCAAATTTATAAGGGTCACATACCACCCTTATAAATTTGAGATTGAAAAATATTTGCGCCTCGACTAAGAGGTACGTAAAGCTTTATTGTTAAATTTAATAGTATACAAAATCCGCATTCGGATAAAAAGTTTAGTTAAAAATACTTTTTTTTTTTGAAATAAAAATAATTTAAAATTAAAATAATTTAATTCCAGATTACAAAATTATTAGTTTAAAAAATGATAAGTTAATAAATAGTCACTAACCAAAAATTGAAGTTAAATTAAATATAATCAAATAAGTTATAAATATGATCTGTTAAAATACAATGTTAAAAATTATTAATTAAGAGTAATCATAATTTAAAATTATAGATAAGCATGTATAGAATAAATAAAGTTTTATTATTATTATTATTTCTTTTGCATTATTCCACGCAAAATATTATATTCGATAATTTCGCACGCTCGGATATAAGCATCGTGTTCAAGCGGCCAAGTTGCAAGATCATCAATCTCAGGGGCCCAGGTTCGAATCTCGGTCGCATACAAAGTTTTACTTTTATTTTATTTTTTATATTTATTCAAAAATTAAAAATACTTTATTTTAATTAAAAATACTTTATTTTTTGTTAATTATTTTTATTTTTAAAACATACGATGTCTCGATACTTTTTTGTTTAACATTAGCGAATTTACGAGACGAATAAAATGTTTATTTTTGTATCAAATTATAAAATTTACATAACATAACAACCACCTTATACAATTATCGTATCCAATTATACGACGCACGGTTGTATACCAAACTCGAGCCGTGTAGGTATACCTCGATTTCCGACCGTTTGTATGAAGATAGAATATTGTAACATTACCGTGACCTCGCACATTCGAGTGGATAATACACATTTATAAATACATATATATGATAAAGTAACATAATATTGTTATTTTTCACTTTTTCATAATATTTAGTGATTTGTTTTATTTAGTTCTAATAAATATAATTATAATATTTATTTTTAAATAATAAATAAATTTAAAAAATAAATTATAAATACATACACATACAAATAATAATAAAATACATTTAATCATCACACATTTTAAATATTAAATTGAAATCCTTTTCGAGGTTACTTGTAAGACATAAATAACAAAAGTTAAATACGACAAAAAGTAATAAAATAAATATTATAACAAAAATAACATAGGAGTTAGAAATTTTTTAAGTACTCGAGTGTTTTGTGTGCATGTACAGACGTGACACGCAAACTACACTGGACGAGCTCTCGGACGCTGCGGGTGTGACCCGCCACTCCCGCGCGCCTCGCCCGTTACCGTTTCCTTCTACGCAGCGGCTCCCGCCAATTCAGAACAGCCAAAAAGTTTGGCGAGGATTCTACCATGAACTGCATTTACGCATATAAGAAAATAAAAGAAATAATAAAAATGTTTATTAAATCTATACTAATACTAGCATTGCCCGCGGCTCCGCCCGCGTTCAGATGACCAAAAACCAAATTCTTTGGTTTTACATATTATATATATATATATATATATATATATATATATATATATATATATATATATATATATATATATATATATATATATATATATATATATATATATATATATTTAAGAATATACTGAATTATATATACAAAACAATAAATATAATAAATTATATATAATTAATTATATTACTTATATAATACGATAATTCTAGCATTGCATCTTTTTGACTCTTTCTGATTGTATCGCTCGTAGGCAATAATCTATCCCGTGGCTTGTTTGTTGAACTAGCGCGTGGATTTTTTTGATGATTTTTGCGGGGTGCGCGGGTGCAGTGCGCTATGCCCCGCCCAGACACGCAAGGCCATCGGGGACACTAATCGCCTTAAGTGTGTCAACAACTTTACGATGTTTTTAGTATCGTATTATAAGCTTTGAATACAACAGTGCCATCTATTGGTATATATGTGATTGCTTTTTTTATTGAAAGCGACCTCTATTATATATTTGTTATACTACGACGCCATATTGTTTTTGTTGTAAGCGATGGCTAGATGGCGTAAGTAATACAAAGACAAGATATATTGCACGTTTTTAACTAACTTCAAAAAGAAGTTATGTAAAGCGCACAAATTTTGAAAATATCTGATTAGGTAAATGAAAAATTCCAATCAATGTTTTTTTTTTACTTTTTAGTGCTTTTTTTTGATGACGGTTTTATATTTTTTTTAGATTTAATTTTTCCATTTTTAGTGTAGACATAGTAGTAAAAAAGTAAAAAGAAAGTATATTAAAAATTAAATAAGTGAAAAATTCATTATCTCTTATTTTCTACACTTAGCACTGCACTTTTTTTAAATTTAAATGGGAACAACTTTGAGATATAACCTATCCAATAAAAAAAGAATTATCGTAATCGGACTACACTGTAAATAGTTATGCGTGGTCAAACAAAAAAAAATACTTGTCGAATTGAGAACCTCTTTTATTTGTCGGTTAAAAAATAAAGTTATAGAGATGAAATAATTATGTTTCATCTATTCAATTGTGTTTCATAATTTTTAAGGTGGATTTAAGCAAGATAAATCTTAATAATTTATTTTAGAATTAAAAAATCATTTTAGACTTTGAACATGTAGTATTAATTATTTAAAAAAAAAGAAATGTGATATATTTCATTTTTTACACTACAAAAACAAAACAAGTGTTTCTTCGCAAAAAATATAATTAAAAAAATAACCGATAAATTCTAGTACTGTTGTTGTTCTTCAATTGTTTAAAGTTTTAACCTTTCGTTAAAATAAAAACTTCAGCCTATAAATGACTTAGCTTAAGAACTCATTCATTATAAGTTTTAAGCATTACATTGATTATAATTATAATACATCAATCAAAATCAACGTTTTTAGACCTTCTAAGTAATATTCTGTTCATAAACAAAATGAGAAGTATATATACATGAACGTCAAGGCTAAAAAATAAACTTATAATATAAAAATTAATCGCTGAATGTGTTGCTAAGCGCAAATCTCGAGAGCAGCTGAACCGATTTCGCTAATTCTTTTTTTAGAATATTCCTTAAAGTACGAGGATGGTTCTTACGGAGATAAAAATTTAAAAAATTGCCTGAAAAAGTCTAAAAACAACACATTTCTATACTCCCATACAAAAGATTCGTAATAATACTTAAAAGTCAATTTGAACTTTAATACCATACCATAAAGTTTAATTGTTAGTGGAGAGGTTCCGGGAAGGCAAAACATTGATGGCAATTGAGTGACGTTAGAGTCGTATAAATATTAATGTCAATATTTGTCAATATTATTAACAAAAAAAATATGACTAACGCTGGCTATAACTATTTATATCTATTTAAAACGTACCTAGTTAATTATTATATAATATGAATATTTATTTGTAGTGAATGGTATTTTGTTTCCTTTAAGAGACTGTTTCTAAAGTTAAAATATAAATAAATATGTTGGGACACTAACACAAGGGACCATCTAGTTCCATGGTAAGCTACGAGGCTTGTGTAATGGATACCAAACAGTTGATACAATACAATACGATACAATAATAATAATTTTTTTTTATGATGATTTGCAAAAAAAAACACAGCCATATTGTATACGTCTTACTTTACACAATAATTTTTACATAAGTTTAGCATTTGTTATACGCTTTCGTGATGTAATTTTTAAAAGTTTTCTCATTCCGAAAGTTGTAATTAAAAATAATATTTTGTTAGTACATATTTTGATAGTAAGTATATATTGATTGATATGAGGTTTGAAAGTAAACGTATACAGTGTTTAACCCTGTGTTTAATCCTTAGAAGCTTTTAGAAGTGGGAATAAACATAAACTAATATTAGCAGTACTCAAAGAACAACAATTGTTGTAAAACTTATAGTTAGCGAGAATCTAGTATGTAGAAAAATAAAACTTTTAGTACCTTTGTCTTGTTTTGCAAGAAATACAAGAAATTAAATTAAAAATAAAAAAAAACCCCCGACACGATTACCTATTCAATATTCATGAAGGTTATTTCAATAATCTTAAACACGATATCTCCGTAGTATTTTAATAAAAAGTTGAGTATTTTGCAAATCCCAGGTGCATGCTGCAGCATCAAGCTTAGGTTACCATATTGTTGCAACATTATTATTTAACGAGACACCAAGTTTCAAATGGATCAGAGCTTTGGAGTTGCTCATACCCTTTTATCGTCTAGAAAAGAGCCATTAGTCTGCAAACGGCTGAAAGAATCTCCTTGATTTATGGCTAAAACTCTTAAAATCAAGCCACCTTTCAAACGAAAAAAACTAAATTGAAATCGATTCATCCGTTTGTTTGGATGCTACGATGCCACAGACAGACACACAGATAGATATAAACATTAAACTTATAAAAATCGAATAGATGACCCTTATATCTAATCATAGTGTATCTGCTTATTAAATTTTATCCGAATTGGTCTAACCGTTTTAGCGTTAAGAAATGTTGTATATGTATGTGTATGTTTGTATGTGTGAATGTTTTAATATACACACATACCAACTTTCGCATTCATAGTGTGATTGTACGCGCTGTAATAACAAATAGGAATTCACATTTAATGCTTGTTAATATTTAATATAATTTCTCAAGGTGCTTCACGTTGAAGCAAATTCTTATATAAGCTATGAAAGTAACGTCATGTTACTTTACACGTCAATATTCATTCATTCTCATATTATATGTTTTTATCTAAATGGCAGATATGCCAATTAATTAGAATTATGATGTCTATAGGTAGTGGTATTACAGTGGTTCCGGGTTCAAATCCTGAGTCTCGCCCTTCTGATACGAGTATTTTCATGTGCAAATCATTTCTAACATGATTACTACTTGTCTTACGGTGAAGGAAAACGTCGTAAGGAAACCGATTTGTCTGAGAGAACCTAGCAAGTTTTTGAAAGACATATGAAGTCCGCCATCCCGTGGTGGACTATGGCCTGATCCCCTTCATATTGATGGGAAGCCCCGTGCCCAGCAGTGGAACGTTGAAAAATGGGCTGAATACATGTTGTCTATAGAATTACTTTGATGGGAGAGTTCTAGGTTATCTGGTACTTCTTAAAGCTTAAATTTATACTTAGTTTTAGGCAATTTTACATGATATTTGATTTTTATACAAAGGTCTTAAATTAAATGGTTGCTATTAATGCTTTTTTTTTATTTGTTACTTCCCCATACAAACTTTCATCCACATTTTCACCCCCTTAAGCGATGATTTCCGGGATTAAAACTATCTTATGTCTTTTCCAGGGTCTCAAAATAACTTCTTACCAAATTTCATCGAAATCGGTTCCGTAGATCCATAGATTATCCCCTACAAGCTACAACCTCACAAACTCACAAACTTTACCTCTTTATAATATTAGTATAGATTTGTGAAAACAAATAACATGTAAAGTTACATAAAAATCTGTAGCCAAGGTAAATGACGTAACACGTGGAAACTTTTATTTATAAAATTATTATTATAACTTCATTCTATTTTATGAATACAGACGGGGTTTTTTGTATGTATATTTTTTTTACTTATTTTGAACTTTTAGTTTTTCAAGTGAAAAATAACTCTAATTTCATTTAACAATGCGTATAAATTAAAACCACATTCAAATCAAAATTTAACTTATTCAAATAGATTTTTGCGAGTTTTTTTTAATCATCTGCAGATTGATATACAGAAACTCAAGATACACAATCAACGTCTCAAAAGTGACCTCAAAAAAAGTGCATAATTCAAAATTCAATTGCGCTCATATCAAGTCTCTTTTCAACCGACTTTCTCAAAAAGGAGGAGGTTATCAATTCGGCTGTATGTTTTTTTTATGTTTGTTACCTCAGAACTCCGTCATTTATTAACTGATTTAAACAATTTTTGTTTTGTTTGAAAGTGTATACTTCCAGGTCGGTACCAGCCGATACAAAGCAAAGCACCGACTTCGAAAATATTTGATTAAGTATGTATAGTAAATGAAAACTACCAATCAGTTATTTTTTACTTTATAGTAGGTACTTTTTTTGAAGTCGGTTTTTATTTTTTTGTTAAAAAGTTTTTATGTTTATTGCTTTTCGGATGACGAAATTTAAACGCACGTTTCATTTATAAAACTCCTTTATATGTGGTTTAGTTCGAATCTGTGTTTAGACAATTGGAATTATCGATTATTGAATTTTATACTTTGGTTTGACTTAACGTGACATGTCGACGCTACTTTTTGAAGAAATATTTGTAAGGAAATGTGTATCTGTTTTTATATATAAATGCGTCATCATAGTATAGAGTATGCCATCAAATACGTCATTTTAATACAGAGTTAGTGTAGCTATAGGCAGTACGTGACAAAGCCTCTGCTCGGAATGTCGCTAATGAAAAGAGCCAACAAAATATATAAATTTTCTGTTTCAAATAATCGCATTAGGATTTCTTCAAACTAATTGAAAATATTTACAAACAAAGAAAGAGTTACATTTTTATGCTTTCTTAGATTTTGTACATACATGTATTTGTCTTAAATATCAATAAAGATATTTGGGTAATTTTCTCTGACTCACAGGGAGACGATACATAACATATGTTTTTTTAAATATACATAGTATTTAACACAAGATGAATGTCATACAAGAATTCTTGGAAAGAACTAACGGAGGAAGGGATTTCCTAAAGGAATCCCTTAAACAAAATAAATAATGTAAGATTCTATCAAAGTTCGTAATTATTTAAGCAAGTGATATACAAATATAATAATAATAATAAATATGTTGGGACATTGGGACACAGCGACATCTAGTTCCATGGTAAGCTACGAGGCTTGTGTTATAGATCAGATAGTTGATACACTACACATATATAACTTTAAATACATACATATTATAAATATGGAAATTGTTGTTTTAGCTTCTGCCTATATTGACGGTAAGAAATCCCAACGGATTCACTGTTTGTTACAATTACCGTACGACCTTATATTGTATTACTTGTTTAACTCGCTTTTTTTAATGTTGGGAAATGAATTTACACATACCATCTACATACAGGTGGTTATGTGGGACTCACCGGCTCGAAAAACCAGTACTACCCACTAAAACCGAACATAACCTCCCCCGTCTTAAAGGGTGTCGCATGATCACTTACGCACTCAACCACGTCGCTCCGACGGCAGGTCTGCCGAAGCAGACCACAACAGCCATGGGATTGCCCCAACGGTCTACCCTGCTGTCAGAGAAGTACCAGGAGCAACCCGTATGGTACACCGCTCACCGAGGAGAGCCACCTCCCGGTGCGTTTCTTAGCTTCGCGCCCGCCTGAATTGCCGGACGCTAATAAGCCCCTCTCACCACAACAAAGTGAATGCACGTTGGAGGGGGGAGGGGAGGGGAGGGGGGGAGGAATGGTTTATCCACTAGCGCGAATACGGCTTCCATCTAGTTTTTATTGGTTACTTAAACACCTTATGTTGAATTTATTCCCTCGTATTGAAGGGAGGCTCGCGCCCAACAGTGGGACGTCAAAAATGGCTCAATACAAGAAGAGCTACGTTAATATGTATCTACTTGCTTTCATATTTACAATAAATTAACAATAGTAAGCCATATTATGTAAATGCGTTTCGCGACAAAATGGCAAAACGAATCGGTAACGGCGTATTGACCAAGCACTAAAGACACATCCGACACAAAAATTATTGCTTTTTAACAAAAAAGGTACACTTAATTTAATGTTGTATGTCTATAACCTGTATGTTGTTAGCATAGGTTCGGTTACACTTTCTCCGTTTATTGTACATAAATACCTCTGTAAACTAGATATAAATAAGGGATACGGGCCTGATGGCTTGCCTCCTATTTTTTTGAAGATGTGTCGTAGCTGTTTATCCCTTCCTATTTATTTACTATTTCAAAAATCTATTTGTAGCGGCGAAATGCCTCAACTGTGGAAACAAAGTTATGTGGTACCAGTTTTTAAATCAGGTGATAAGCACAATGTTAAAAATTATAGACCTATATCTAAATTATGTACTATTGCTAAACTTTTTGAGAAAATTATATATGACTGTGTTTTTCCTATCCTACGAACCGTTATAATTCCTCAACAGCATGGCTTCATAAACAAAAAATCTGTAGAGTCCAATTTATGTGAATTTGTTCATCAGGTTACTACCGCTATGGATCAAGGTTTCCAGGTGGACGTGGTGTATACCGACTACTCAAAGGCATTTGATAAAATCTGTCATGTAACCTTAATTTGTAAAATTGAAGAACTCGGTATACATGGCGACCTCCTCCGTTGGCTTACTTCATACCTTAGAGATCGTAGCCAGGCGGTTACAATTAAAGGTTACTGCTCTACGTTCGTGCCTGTTACTTCTGGTGTGCCCCAAGGTTCTCATCTTGGACCCCTTTTATTTAATTTATTCATTAATGACATTATTGCGGTATTTAAACATTCTTTAATTCTACTCTATGCTGATGATATGAAGATATATAAAACCATAAGTAAACCTTCTGATTGTAGTTTATTACAGGATGATTTGAATGAATTGTGTAAGTATTGCAATGATAATCTCTTATAACTTAATATAAAAAAGTGTAACGTAATATCATTTTCCCGCAAAAAAAAATACTATTAATTTCAAGTACACTTTAAACGAAAATCTTATTGAACGGGTTTTTGGGGTGAGAGATTTGGGCATTCACCTTGATTCCTCGTTAACCTTTAGTCAACACTATAGATATGCGACTGCAAAAGCCTATCGGATGCTTGGTTTTGTTCTTAGAATTAGTAAAGATTTTAAAAATAATACCACCCTGATTCTTCTCTTTAACGCATTCGTTCGCTCTATACTAGAATTCGGTTCGGTGGTTTGGAATCCACATTACAAAGTCCACATTCAAGAAATAGAGAAAATTCAAACAAAATTCTTAAAGCATTTAAGATCTAGATGTTCCGCTACTGATCAAGTTGTTCCTAATTTGACCTCTCTGGAAAAACGTCGTAAGGTAAAGGACCAAACATTTCTGTTGAAATTACTACATAATATTATTGACTCTCCATTTCTTCTTAACATCATTAATTTCCGTTGTCCAAGACAATCTTCGCGAATTAAATCTTTATTTTATTCAAATACTACACGTACCAAATATGCACAAAATGCCTTCATTCATCGTTCTTGTTTATTATATAACAAAGAATACTGTTCAATTGATTACTTTACGGGTTCGTTACAGAAGTTAACTCAACAAACTAAGAAAATAACCTAGCTTAAATTATTTTTATTTTTATTTGTATTAAATTATATTTGCGACTCTTTATTATTAACTATAATTATGTAATTATTACTAAAACATTAATTATTTTCTATTCATATGATTATTATTTTATTTAATGTTAATTTTTTTTTAATTGTAATTAATTTGCTCGCATTATTCTATGTAATATTTAATTGTGGAAACTTTACTGGTCAATGATTTATATTTTATGTTTTGTTTTTTAATTTGTATCAATTTGTTCTGTTTGTTTCCCAAATAAAATAAAAATAAAAAATAAAATAAAAATGTAATGTTGTATATAACCCTTTTTAAAGTCGCAGGGAATCAGTCCATAGCCCACCACGCTGGCCAAGTATGTGTTCGCGGGTTTCACATGTCAAAAAAAAAAAATTACTAAGTAACTTGAAAGATAAAGAAGTAATTGTTCTACCCTTATGGGTCGATTTTTTTAAATTTATATACGTAACACACGATATTATGTGTATGTTAGATAGCTTATTCCTTCTAAATAAATCATCTATTAAAAATGCAAAAGCTTGTCTGTGTGTAACTTGCAAGTTTGTAACTTTACGCTGTAACGGCTGTACGGATTTGGATGAAAATATTAATACAGAGATAGACTGGAGTAACACATAGGCTATATTAGTTAAAAAAATTACCAAGAGATGGCACTATCTGTATATAGTATTGTTAAGCCATCTAGAGATGCACCAATAAGTCACTAGTAGGCTATGAACTTTTTAGCTTTATATTATTCTTTATTGAACTTATAAAATAGAATACAGATATTGCATGTTATATGTCGTAGGCAAAGGTGGACTTATCCCTAAAAGACATTTCTTCCAGTCAACCTACGAACATGGGAGATGTTATGTAGCGGGTCAATTAAGTGCCAGATTTATGAGAAAAAAATATATATTTATATCGTTACAAACATACATACACCTTATAAATGTAATACAACCATAAGATATTAATAAAAGTAATATGTGTATGTGTTTTTTATTTATTCACATATGAATTAAAAAAAAACACATATACATACATATTAAATAAATAAATACTATTTTATAATATACAAAAAATATAGAGAAATAATATATAATATATAAAAGAAAAAGAAAAACAAATCTATCCCTCGGGAACCGTATACTTTTCCTAAATAAAAAGTTAAAGCCTATGTGTTATTCCAGACTATAATCTATCTCTGTGCCAAATTTCATATAGATCCGTCCAGCCGTTCTGGCGTGATTGAGTAACAAACATCCATACATACTCACAAACTTTCACATTTATAATATATATATATATATATATATATATATATATATATATACGGCTTTATAATACTAGTAAGGATGTAAATGTGACTTTTTTCATACATGTAATTTAATTTTTACTACGTTGTTAGAGTTAACCCTATTCTCTTAACTGTTGTGAAACTCGCCGTCCTTGCGTCGACTTGTCGGTGGACTTTATACAGTGTTGTTTTATTTTCAACCGTTTAATACTTATGTAAACGTATTTTTTTTTTAGTTACTACCATTTAATTTTGCCGAATTTTTATTTATGTAATTTTTTTCTTACTAAAGAATAATATGAAGAATTCTTACATCCTAGAAATAGAAGGTCACCGCTGTAGCATTTGAAATGTTCATTTGAAAAATGTCTTTGTTTGTAGTAACTATTTGGTTAATTGTTTATTTTTTTATTTATTTTAAAAAGCACACTTACAACGTTACATATAAAGTATTTACAAATTAATTAATTAATAATAATATGTCTAATATGCTTGTAAATTTACAAGTATACATAGCACTTCAAGATTCATAAATTAAAAGTAACAAATACCATAAATAAATAAAAAAATGTGAAAAATTAAATATAAAATAAAATTAATCATGCATATTATAATAATGAAATAATTGTTGTATTGGAACGTTTTAACGGTTAGTATAGATTTCGCAGAGATGAGATATTTTTCCGCAGTAAAAAGTATCCTATGATTCGGATAACCAGCTATCATCATTATTTCATCAAAATCTGGCCAGTGGTTTTCTAGTGATGCATTCCTAGACAGACGACAAAAATTCAAAAAACTATAGATTCGGCCTCTGTATGGATAGTAATGACTATTTCAATAAGATTTTTTGGCATTTATGATTACTGCTCTACTCCCTTGGGTAGTAGCATGATGATATATAGCCTATAGCTTCATCAGTAAACGAGTTATCTAATGCTAAAAGAATTTTTCAAGTCGGATTCCTGGGATTAGCGCCTTGAAATAAGCAAAATCTGCCTCTTTATAATATTATTATAGATTAAAAATTATAAACGTAAATATTATAAACAGTGTGTTTTGAATAATAAAATAATAGATACGATAAGTAACAAAGATATTTTTTTTTTAAGTGCAACTTTTTTAGAATTGTTGTGATTTGAAACTCGATGAAATGAAAATGTGACAGTAAGAAATAAAAACTTTTTAACAAAAAAATAAAAACCGACTTCAAACAAAAGCACTAAAAAGTAAATAATAACTGATTGGTAGTTTTCATTTACTATACATACCTAATCAAATATTTTCGAAGTCGGTGTGCTTTGCTTTGTATGGGCTGGCACCGATTTCGAAAATATTTGATTAGGTATGTATAGTAAATGAAAACTACCAATCAGTTATTATTTACTTTTTAGTGCTTTTGTTTGAAGTCGGTTTTAATTTTTTTGTTAAAAAGTTTTTATTTTTCCCTTTTTAGTGTAGACAGTAGTAGCAACGTAAGAATTCTAACGTGTTAGGCTTGTCAAATCAAACAAAATAAGCCCAAACTCAAAGTATCTACTATTAGCTGTTGAAGAGTTCCACCTATCCACCTTCTGGCCTTGCCATCAGATCAGGTCAACAACACCGAACCACTGTACTATCAACGGAAATAGAAATACTTGCAAAGTTTCAAGTCAATATGACAATTAGAAGTAGGTTAAATTCATCATTAGTTGTTTTTCCACTCTTAGGGGTGGTATTTTTTTTGAAATTTAAATGGGACCAATCTGGAAGTATACCCTTTCAAACAAAACAAAAATTGTCCAAATCGGTTAATAAATGACGGAGTTCTGAGGTAACAAACATAAAAAAAAAACAGTCGAATTGAGAACCTCCTCCTTTTTGAAGTCGGTTGAAAAGAGACAAACACATAGATATATAGGATTAAGCCGGCGAGAGAATAAGATACATTGGATTAAGCCTGAAAGGATAACAGACAGATTTACTTTCACATTTATATATTAGTGTGGATAATATTCTTTCTGTATATAATAAATGTTATTCTATTAATATATGATTGTAATATTCCTTATATGCCTTTTTAAATTTTTTGAGATAGAATACATTACACAGGAAGTGAAAATAAGGAAATAATTTACTGAATAATATGTAATGTATATTTATGTCAAATAAAATGTAAAATAACTTTTAAACTTCGTAAAAATTAAAAAAAAATACTTTATAATTATTATCCTACTTCTGATACTCTATATTCATCGCATTCTCTCATAGGTAGTGTCCGACCGAAGCTTCGGCTTCGGCTTCGGCTTCGGCCGAAGGTTGTGGCGATAGCCGATTAATCGGCTTCGGCTTCGGCTTCGGCCAAAAATAGACCTTCGGTCGGACAATACTCATAGGTTACTTTTCTGAAATTTCACTTTAGAATACTTACCATAAATTCAGTTATAAATATGTATCTAATTTTACTTATTAAATAAATATCTGCCGAATCATAACTGTATATAATTCTAGTTTAACAAAATATAATTCTGATTGACCGTAACGTGTGGTACTCGTCAAAATTGAGTCAGTAAGTTAGTTAATACTCGTCGAAATGCACAGATTTTACTGTTAACCATTAAATAGTTAGTTTTTACCGCGGGAGAATGTCTCATTTCTGAGAAAAAATACAAAAACTGCAATGTAAGAGTATACTTATATGTGTTTTATATTGCGATGAAATACTCCAAAGGCAGAGCGGGTACCTCCCACTTACACATAGTGTCAAATGAATATATATTAGCTCGGTGACACAATTATTCATATATTATTACGATGCATATAAATTCCTTGGGCTTTTTTCCTTCCTAGTAAGATACACGTTTGAGAGTCATAGATAAAATAAAAGATACCTCCAACACATAGTTCAGACATTAATTGTAATATTTATAACATCTGCTTTTTGGATGTATTTTCCTTCTCGCTTTTAATTTATATATGTATGTATTTAATAACTAATTTGTTCAGTAACATTTGAATAGAAGTCATAATATAATATATAATAGTAGAATTAGCTGAAGTGGGTTGGTCGGTCTCCAGGCATAGAGGTGGTCGATGGGATCGACACGTGCTAGAGTGATAGAGAGAGAGATAGTGCAGGTACGGGATAGATGCGAGCTGCCAAAGTCGGGTTGGTTGGATTTCTATGGGAGAGACTTCCGCCTAGCATTAAATGGTGATAAGCTGAGAAAGAAATTTTATTAATGATAAAATATTGAATATGTCATTTCTAAAAGTCGACGTTTCTCTACATGTTTAAGATTTTCAATGTTCATACATACATATATCAATGAATTTTATTGAGTTTATGTTGGCTTTATTACATATATAAAAAGTAAATAAAGAGATAGTTGGCTGTATTTTTTGTGAATGTTAATATTTTTGCGAAATGTGAATAGATTTAAATAATTTTTCTTTCTATGAATAGGTTATATTCTAGTTTAGAGTATGAGGACCGCCCATGGTTGGTTCAATATGCGTTTCAAAAAATTATAAATTTCTAAAAATTTACTTTTAAGTAATTTTATAGTCAGTGCCCCCTTTTTAGTATATAATATTTGCTATAACTGAGGATGTCAACATAATTTATAATACTCGTTAGTCATTTAGTGTTTAAGCTAAGCTAAGTTACAAGGAACGAAAGAATTAAAGATGCCGAAACCACTTGCGTCAGAGACTGAACTGGATAAAAAAAACCAAGCAACAGCTCAAGTGAAGACCGTCAGTTCGACATCGACCGCGCACCAGTCCGCACGTTTGGTCGCGGATAGAGTTGCGAATAATAATTATAATAATACTAATTATTATATTAAATAATTATTTTTAGTGTGTATGTTAGAAATATAGTGTTTGTGTGTGAGTGAGTGTCTTGTGTGCGGACTTAATATGCTTATAACGTAAGTATATAGACATCTTAGAGATTGTAGACGTAGAATACGGGAAATTGCCAGAAGTTAATTGCTGTTTAGGAAAACTAGGTAGAGTCGATCTATCTAGTTTTCATTATTTGTATTGAAACATCTTATAAATATTAAAGAGCATGTATTTAGTAAGACTTTGCTGATCTCATATTTAAGTTATGAAAGTTAAACTTACGTTTGAGGTAAAAATAACAGCTCTTGTCTGTATTTTATTTGATAAATAAACGATTATTTAATATATAAGCTATAGAGTTTGTAGTTGTGCCTATCAGGTTAACCTTCAGTGTTTTGAACGTTTTATTATTTTTGACGTACGGAAAGTCGTCTTAACTGAATATTAGCCACACTCAAGGAATACAAGTTTTTACAATATATATAATAACGTGGCAAATATCCGTTGAATTTGGTTGACTTGAATGTAAATTTTAAATATATATTTTGGTTATATCAAGGATATTACAAGTTGCTTTAATATAAAATGTAATCTGGTCACTAAGATATTGAATTGTAAGGCAAATATAAAATGTAGAGTGTTTGGCTTCCACTAAACCTTGTGCATATAAATTCGTTTTAAATTACATTTAATTTAATGCAAAGTTTTTTTAGATATAATCGAGAAGCTTGCAGGTATATAACTTGAACGTACATATATACATACGTACATCGATAATTCTCACTCTTGTAGATATGGAAGCTGCTACCTATTTCCTAGTAGACACTTATTTGACATCGCTAAGTCTTACGCAATAGTCAATTATAATTGAAATCAATTAAAAATTTTATTTCACATAAATATGTGAAATAACCACTAACCAACTACCAGAACCTGTGGCTTTGCTCGCGCTATAACTACAAAAAATCTCTAAAATAGTAGGTTTCATTCAAACTTTCATTCGCTATTTTACCTCCTTATAAGATGAATTTCGGAAAATGCTAAAACATGTATTTAATTAATTGTATTGAAGAGCATTTATATCAAGTTTCAAGTAGTTCTGATGAAATATTTTTGGATTGTTTTATAACTTGTTTGCCGTGGGAAAGAGATAATTTCCCGCGGTAAAAAGTGCCACTCTCTAACCCTCCAACTATCTCCACGCAAAAAAATAAGCCAATCCGCTAAGCCGTTTTGACGTGGAATAAAGAAAACAAACACACTTTCACATTTATCATATTAGTATGGATATGATGTATGTCTTCTTTTCACAAGAGATATATATTTTTTTAATTTCCTTCAAAATAAATCTGGTAGTAAACGCCTGGAACATTTTCGTGAGTTGCACATTTGCAATTATTTTTGTGTGTTAGAACTATATATATATACGTACATTAATGTATGTATATATGTTTACAAATGACTTACTGAAAATCTATAACGCATATATCTATCAAAATTGTAATATTCTATATTAGATGAATACCGTTTAAAAATGTACATTTTATTAGTAAGAGCAATGTAGAGTACAGCTGAACTTAACGGAATAGTAAAGTATATGTATAACGAGGAAGAAGCTCTACATTTTTTGTAGAAAACTGTGATAACTTCTTTATAATTAATATAAATATTAAATAAACATGACGGATTTTTCTTAGAAAATGATGACTAACGCTAATTCAATAAAAAAATGTATAACCGACGAACATTGCAAATCAAAATGATACTTAACTCGTTGCGTTAAAATTTATTTTCAAATGAAAATACATATATAAATACTTAAAATTTTTGAAACGTAATGAATTAATTAGTGGAAAATCACTTATTATGAACTCGTTTTTCTCTTTGTATATTAAAAAAATTGCAACTTCTACATTATATTCCATGCTAATTAAGTTTCTATGTCATTAAATTATTACCTGAGCTCAAAATATCCTTAAAACATTTAATCTGACTTTTTCTTTATCTTCATTAATTTAGTTAATATCTAGATTTGAATCTTGTTCTTTTTCTGTGAAAGAAAGTATAATTAATGTTGCCACCAAAGCAGAAAGAAAATGAAATTTGGTAATAATCTAAGTTAATACCTTGGTGTGGGCATTTTTTAAAGCCGTTAATTAAAAAATGTAGGTTTTGGTAAAGAAATCTGTAAAATTCTTTATTTTTAAGATGTGTTTTACACATTAATACAATATCAGCCACCATCAGGTGATAACAAATTAAGATTGTCTCAAGCATATTCATTTTAAATTTGCATCGACAAGGCCCTAATGAATTCCGCAAAACTCACTTGACCTCGCGCTTCGAAATAGTGTCACACACATGACATATCCTTTTCGTAAAACTTGAAATACGAGGTCGGTATAAGCTTTTACCTTGGCTTTACTTGAAATGTAAGGTTCATGGGTTTGGAAACCTTTGCAAAGATTACAGTTAAGTATCTTTCCTTCAGTTAATTAGTGGTTTTGTGCCATAGCGTATTTTAAATAATCATTATTTTAAATATGCTATTGGGAATTCTTAAATGTATTTACTGAAGAGTTTAAATTATAAAGGACAAGAATTTTCTTTTCGAAGTTAAAATTTGTAAGCAATTTTCAAATATTTTCATATATTCCATTTCATTTAAAACAAAGGAGATAGAATCGAGATGACAATATTATAATTTAACACCTCTAGGTAAATTTCTAAGAAATTAATTAAATTACTAAGAAATCTATAGTTAACTGTAACGCCGGCGTGTCCGCGGTCGTGAAGGGATTAATATGATAGAGCTCATTGATTTCTGACTGGTTACTAGATTTTTTTTTACTTTAAGTCGTTTAGATTTGTTTTTACAAGTGCCATACAGTTGGTCAAAGTTAATAAAAAAAACTATAATTAGTATCTCAAACATTAGTAAGAAAAGTAGTCACTTAAAAGAGATTATGGTAGAGAAATACGATGTTAATTTAAATATTAATAAAATATTTATATTATCCACTTCCCAACAAAGAAAAATGTATTAGTAAAAATATAAAAGACACGCTAGTCAATTCCTTATTATATCATTATACGAGTAATTATAATTACATTTAATGTGCCACCTTATTAGTATTTACGCGACTTGATCAACCAAACCTTGGTAGATGGGGAAATACTAGGAAGAACAAGAAGCGTCTCAAGGTTTATATCGACATGATTTTTAAATATGTTTATTGAGACTTGATTTTATTCACAGTTTAGTGTCGATGGCTAATATCTACTCTACTATATAAATAGTGCAAAACGTCGACATCTTAAAAGTCTTTATATATGGAGTTGTTACAGACAGCATCTACCTATAAAATTATATAATGATTTTCAAAAATCCAAAAATGGCGTCAAAGTACATTACAATATTTTTTAATTTTAATTTTAAACAACTTTTATAATTGTCGTAAGTTTTATAATTAAATATTATTTATTTAATTTTAATTGCTATGATTATTATTATAAAAAATATAGTAATTTGTGTTGCTATTATTATATTTCGAAAATTTTAAATACTAAGCAATATTTTAGATAAAACTATTTTTCGGATTTTTTCGCGGATTTATTTTGATTTTTGGTTCCCGACGTTTCGAATGCTTTACAGCAACAACATTATAAACATCGGGAACCAAAAATAAAAATAAATCCGCGAAAAAATCCGAAAAGTAGTTTTATTTAAAATGTCAAATATTCGCGTAAATCTAAGAAAGTATTATTAAGCAATATTATTGTCTTATGCACAGTGAAAAAGTTATAAATAAAAAATATATTTTACAGATATTAAAATTTTATTAATTATTATATTTATAATTCAATGTAATTAATATAGTTAAAATTTAATTATCTAACTATCGTTTTTCGTGTATTTTTGCTCTAACGCTTAAATAATGAATTAAGTAATTGTGCCACAGCAAATTGTATTTATTATATTTGTTTACAAACTATGTATCAATCAATTTAATCAGGCTAGTAGCCGAGCGACCTTGCATGTCTTGTGTTATTTACATTCAGATTATATGCTTGTAACGTTTGATTCACTTTGCTTCTATTAAATGTCTTGAGTAGCCTCTTTTATGGGTAATGGCTAGATATTAAGAAATATACCTAATAGTGAGAGGTGTTATGTAGAAAAGAAACATTATATTTGGTATAAATTAAACTCTATAAAGTTATCGTTAGTTTCTTCTAAAGTAACGGCTTGAGTAACGTCGGTAGTAAAGATGAATCACCAGATGTCGACACTATTAAGTAGTTGAACAATGAAGTAATATTGGGTAAATTTTTATTATAGTGACTCTACATTACTCTTGTGTAACATTTACGTTTCAATATTATGGTGCATATTTGAGATAATGTTGCTAATTTAATCCTCACTAACATTGTAAGTACAAAAGTGTTTATTTGTCGCTCTTTGAAGCAGCAAATATTTGTAATGATTTTAACGTAGAGATAGTAGTAGATTCGAGTTCTATAGGCTTCATTTCACCACGTAACATCTTGAATTTAGTCTGTTGTAAAAATAACTCAAGGATTGATGAAGAGATACTTTTGCTCTTTAATTTTGTGCTAAATTTAGTTAAGAATCAGTTGAGATAATTACTCTACACTTACGGAAGGAGACAAAGATTGACATTTGTTGCAATAAAGAAACATGATGCTTTATTGTCATATTATTTCAGCATTCACATTAAAATGTGTGTCCTTCGATCAACAATTGTTGATCGAAGTGTGTGTCCATTGGTTATAAATTTAAAACCTGTTATTTCTTGCAAAAGTTCAAAAAACAACTTATCAATGCTAACATTGTTGATATTATTCAAGATAAAAATAGCTTATATAATAATTTTATATTATTAATATTTAAAAGATTTTAATCAATTATAAAAGACAAATTATAAAAATAAAACATTCGTTAATCTCTACATAGGCTAAATAAAAAATTTTCATGTACTCCACTTTATAGAGCGATCACAGTCATCAACGCAGTTATGTAAGAGTGAAGGCGCGCAACTCGCTCTGATTAGTCAGGCTTGTATATACCGGAAAGTAGTCTGAATGAGACCGTTTATAAAAGTTCAATTCTATAGCAGTAAATGAAATAAATATTGCACACTCTACATTATACACTTTATGAAATTTTATCTATTAAAATAAAAAATATATAGTAAAATTGTTTGCATAATATATTGACTAAATAGTAATAAATGTGAATTTATTTGTATATAAGAATTGTAAATTAATCTAAATATAAAAATAATTTTAATCTTTAAGAAAACAGAATCTTTTCCCTTCTATAAAATACCATAAATTAAACTCAAGACCAGAAACTTTAATAACTTGAAGACAATAGAAAAATTGTACATTGTTTAAAACTACGGAGACGATATTGAAGCACTGTATTCAAACTAATCATGAAAATTCTTAGAGTTTACGTTTTACGCACAGACAATTGCATTATAGTTTTATTATATCCATTTAACATGTTGTTATTTAGTTTTATGATTCTCATGCATAAAATATAATACATCTAGATAATTCTTATTAGTCATCTTATATTTATAGATAAAAATATATATTAAAATTTTCTTAATCATAACTTGGCTCATCATCAGAGCATCTTACCAAGTGTACTAGTAAATAAACCTATACTTGAGGAGCTTACTAATAGCCATTTAAAAGTTTTGATATTCACTTTCTTGCTTGATTGATGTTGTTAATTTATAGCCAAAGGAATGAATACAAGATACATTACAAGATACGTTTGTAGTGACCCTACTTGCTGTACCAGCGGTCGCGGGTTCGAGTCCCGCTGGTGGCATTCGTTTTTGTACTGAACACCATGATGTCAAATTTTCTTACCGTTTACTGTGTCAAATATTATTTATGTTATTATGGCTGTGGAGATCAAAATCGCAATGTCATATTTTATTGTTTTATACATCGTCTATATTAAAAAAAATCCAGTTTCAATGTTTTCAAAAGTGTACAGTAAGTTATCTATAATATTGAATTGGAAAATTGCCATATACTTTGTTTTGTGTTGATTTAAGCATAAAAAGTTGATTTTGAGCTACAGGATGAACTTTTATACTTTATAGTAACTAGACAATTTAAATCACACTTTTTCCTTCCATGTTTAAGTGACATAAATAGCATTAATAATATAACATAAAAACTATCAATTATATCGATAGTATCATTGTGCATCAAAATTTTATTGAAATCAAAAAAATATAACGCACAAATGTTATTTTATCAACATTTCCAAGTATCTATAAATAATTAATTTAAACTCATTTAATATTATTTTAATATCAATCTATTGTATATTTTAAAAATTACGCGTGAAATTACGTGCATATATGCAAAATTTTTATACAAGCGTGACCAATGACCACGACGCTTTGAATAACTATTGTTCATAGAAAAGACATCAACGCGCGCCTAAAACAAGTCAGGAATTTTGGAAACTTTTAAAGAGCTTACGATTGACTAATACTTAAGTATTCTAACAATTCTTGAATTTACTATCTGAAAACAAGAGCTTAGGATGAGCTAAAAACATATTTGATTCATTAAGATATAACCAGTAAAATTAAATAAGTTCATTGTTTATTTAATTGCTATTAAGTTTGTAACTAATATATAACATATTGCCTGTATTACTATTTTTTTCGAAGCCACAGAGCATTAACCTTTATCTTGAAGAATCCTGACTTCATTGAGAGCGTTTTGACACAGGGAAATACCCAGTGAAAGTATGTCGGCGTAATTGAGTGAACGGAAAAAAAAATTTTACAAGTATATATTATGTATGTAATATAAAAAATTGTTGTTATTAGCAGATATTATTTAGCGCATAACTTTTAAAATAACACATTATAATGGAATAAGATCAAATTTTGCAACGATAATGATTCTGACCACGCGACATAATGCTTACATATTATGTTGTTTTACTTACATATTATGACTTTACCTATACACTCTATCTTATTTTGTAAGTATGTTTAATTTTTACTCTGAAATGTTAAATATTTTAAAACTAGACCTATACCATTAATATTATAAATGCGAAAGTTTGGATGGATGGATGCTTTTTACTTAATCACGCTAGAACGGCTGAACGGATCTGGATAAAATTTGGCACAGAGATAGATTATAGTCTAGAATAGTACATAGGTTACTTTCATCCTAGAAAAATGTATGGTTCCTGTGAGATAGATTTATTTTTGTTGTTCACAGAGCAAATACTCGACTATATATTCCATACTAACCGATAAAACTAAAAAGTACTAGAAACAATGTCATAACGCATTGTACGTAGTTCCCATACGAGAGTCCGAGTGTCATGAACAATGCAATTTGTACATTATTTGAATAATTATATCACAAGATCCTGAGACAAGATAACAAAGAAGTACATATCATCTTCTCTGTTTTATGAATTGAGTGATGACAGTATAAAAATGTATAAAATTTAGTCGGAATGGTTTATTTTAATAATTATCAAGACGTTTATAGCGTTTTGGGTTTTTTTCATTATTTATTAATTAGATCCTCTGATTTAGACTTACTTTGGATTATATAAATGTACATCTATTTTCTCTAAAGAAGATATTAAATATTCTATAAGATAACATCAAAACACCACCTTTAGTTGCAATAAGTGTATGCATCCATAGCTTTTCCATGTAGTAAAAAGTAAAAATATATTATTTATAATTTTACATAAAATCGATGTCTCACGCACGTTATTAAACTCTAAATACGATTCTTGCAGTGGAAAATTTCAAAACAAAAGTTTACTTTTTATCGAATAACGATAAGCACTCGCTTTATTATAAATACATTTATTTTTTTACAGAGTTTATCTTATTTTATATTGTATTTACTAGCGACTCACGCTCGCTTCGCTTTTGGTTGGTCCCTAGACAAAAACCAATCTATCTCCTTCCTCAATAAACGGGCTAATGCAAAAATATTTTTTCAAATCAGATTAGTAGTTCTTGAGATTAGCGCGTTCAAACAAACAAACTCTGCCTTTTTATAATATTAAATATAGAATACTGGAAATTCATTTACAAAACCTATTGTTATTAGTTTTAAATACACTATTTGCCTTAAAATATAGGAAACTAGTTTGTCCAAAAATGATCGAAGGTCTATTAATGTTTAGTACAAATACCTAGATCGTATCAATGGTAAATCTTTACCAAATCTGTAAGACCTTGTGCCTTATACGTAGAGGTCATTTCCTGCAAGGCCTGTGGTGTGCAAATATCTTATATATGTATATACTCGTCCACGTTTTAGAACTATTCATTGTTTTAAATTAAAATAAATCAATTGTTGATACTCATGTTTTGTTATAGCTACCAATATAATTTATCGATTGTATGACCTCTGAATTACCTGTAAATGGTCATCATCAGCACTAGTGTATATTATGTTATAACCACTAAGTTCAACTGAAATATTGAAAGAAAAATCGATATTTAAAACTAGTAAAAGAATGCGATATTGCGATGTCAATGGAATGCAATCTATCGACTCCTTTGAAAATTTTGTTTTTAAATTACCCTATTTCTTTTGTAATGTAGAGACGTTGTAGAAACTTACATAAGTGTAAAAATAGCAAGAAATAAGCAGTAAGAATATGTGCACACTTTACAAGACAGTTTATTTTATGAATTTTCTACTACTATGCTTTTGAGGTCTACGAGTAATCAATTTAATGATTCTACTGATATGTATCCCTTTTTTGGAGAATAAGCCTTATATAATGTCAATAATCAGAGTTTGTCATTAAGGGATTTCTTCCTGTTACAGAAATAATATATGTGGCCTAATTCCATAGTCTTTTATATGGTAAATTTCATCCAAATACGTTCAGCCATTTTAGTGATAAATGAGTAACAAACTACACGCACACACACACACACACACACACACACACACACACACATACATATATATATATATATATATATATATATATATATATATATATATATATATATATATATACACACTACAAAAAATAAGGAAATAATGTGAAGTTTTATGTGCTCACTTTAGTAACAAAATGAATGTACATACAGTCTTCGGTGTTGTAATGTATCGTATGCATACAAGCGTGTGATATCGCAATCGCCAAGGTTAGAGAAAATCACTCGACCTTAAGGAAGATGTTAGAAAGGTGGATGCAAATTAAATTTTGCAATTAGAATTCGATTGATTTGATTTCATATATCCTCATTTATAAAAATACCTCCATAATGCACATTGCATGTATTTTGCCTTTTAAATTAGTATTATTTTGTTATTGCTTTTATATGCTAATAGTGACTCACCCTCGCTTCGTTCGGGTTCGTCCCTAGCTTGCTTTCCAATACAAACTTTCATTCCCATTTTCACCCCCTTAAGGAATGATTTCCGGGAAAAAAGTATTCTATGTCCTTCCCAGGGTCTCAAACTATCTTCTTACATCAAAATCGGTTCATTAGATCCAGATATTACCCCCGACAACATCACAAACTCACAAACTTTACCACTTTATAATATTTGTATACACTCCCTTTCCCTAGAACCTAGAGCCTTTTAAACGTTTATTATATTAAAAGTTACAGGTTTTCTCTATGAATGGAGCGAATATGGGATTGGTTTAACAAATATTTACTTAAATTTAGTTTATATTTCAAATACCTTACAGGTGCCTAAGTGATCTTGTCTATGTAATAATCTATTATATCGAATAACTAACGCAAATGGCGCATGATGTAGAGCGGATGTGTGTTTTGGAACCAAGTTGACTCTATCACAGGTAAGGTCGCGTTATGTAAGGATGACATACTTACCCACATATTTGTATGGCCTGAGTTCAAGTTTCGTTGCTAATATTATACATTATAGCACGTTTTGTCACGTAACGCTTAATGAATTTTTGGGCGGGACGGATTGTATGAAAAAGTTTTTTTTTAACTTGGTAGTTTAAAGTTAAATAACTTATATGTTATGAATTATGATATAATAATTTATAAATGTGAGTAAATTATGTCTCAACTATGATAGAACTATTAAATATAAATCACAATGGAATTAGGCTAAAATTTTGATAAAATATTTAGTTTGTAGGCGAATTTCTGACATTATAAATAGTTATATTTTGGTTCTTTTCACGATTTTATAAATATTTTTGTGACGGTTAATTCTTAGTGTTCCCATGACTAACTAAACGTCGGATAGAAAAAAAATGTATTATTTAAATATCGCCGTTTTGTGTTATTTTTAACGAATTCTTTTGTTTAACCGAAGTTTAATAAAATCACGATATCATATTTCATAGTAGGTAGATACCTCAGTATCTAATTTTGCAAAGATAACATTGCAAAATATTGAACATGAAGTTGTATTTTCTGGAAGTTTCAAATGTGAATGAAACGGTGAAAGGTTTAACCCACTCCCAATGAGGTAAACTTACGAGACCTGTGTTAAGATCGTATTGCATAAAGGAAAAGTTTGTATTAAATAAAATAAATTATTTAATAATAATTTATTTTAAATTATATGTTGTGTTTATAAGTTTTAGGTAAAAAATATCCGGCGTACAAAAAAATCTTTGGTTGATATTAAATGTACTAAAAATATAATTTTTAGAAGAATTTTTGATTACATATTCATATCTATTAATTACCAGTATTGCCCGCGGCTCCACCCGCGTTCAAATGACCAAAAACCAAATAAAGCTATTGTTATTTTTTTTTCAACATAAGCTATTTTTAATAGTTTTTGCCTGTTTTAGTAAGTTACCTTGCTAAAATATATATAGTATCATCGTGGGATATTTTCCTGCGGTAAAAAGTATCCTACATGTTGACCCGGATAACTAGCTATGACCATACCAAATTTCATCAAAATCTCTCCAGTAGTTTTTCTGTGATGCGGTAGCTGACAGACAGACAAAAATTCTTAAAACTGTAGATTCGGCCTCTGTATCGATAATAATATTTATTTCAATAAGATTTTCCAATAATAAAAAAATGTACAGATTCGACTTAGTTAGAATTTTATTATTTGTATAGATAATACATATAATAAAGTCTGTCATGAAAGCTCACGATAGTAAAAAAAAATAAAATAAAATAATATTATTGGCACTATGCTAATACATTATAGAATTTTCATTTTTACATCAAAATATCGTACGTGACAAAATTCACGTGAAATTTTAAATCAGCTCATATTATAATTGGCATTCCAAAAGCGACTCTACCCCTATATTTACAAGGTCGTAATTACATACTGAGATGTCCATAATAGTCTTTTCATTTATTTTAAGGTTGTTAATTGCATATCAGATGACGCAACGTCATTATGTCATATTACGCTGATTTGGGTTGCGCAACCTGAAGTGGGTCATGATCTCGACTGGTATTTTAACTTGTCTTCCGTTTTGCGAGAAAGTGGTGACTCGGGGCTAGTGTTTTGTCCCACTTTTTATTATGTAGAGTCTCTCATTGACCAGTTATCTCAAACCTCACGTTTGTATGTTAATTTTTATTATTGAAATTATATTAAAATATAGAGTTCGTTATTGGAATTCTAAAAGTTTTATATATTACTGATGCCTAAATTAAAGTAAATACTGTGATTAAAGCTAAAGATATGTATGTATGTAGGTGAGTTATAATTTGTTTATATTTTAAGTTACTTATAATGGATATTAATCAATAGTTAGGTCTTAAAGATCTTAAAGATATGATATTAATGCCATAATTATTTCTAGTTTAAAATAAAGTAAACAAATTACATTTCAAACGTAATATTAGTGAAAGCGTTATTAAAATCTGTCCAGTTTTTACTCGATGCGGTAACAAGTGTAGCGGTGACTTGTTACACTTTGGTTTTTATAAGTAAATATTTAAATATAAATTGTTTGTAGGAATATTATTACTAAGTAGTTATTAGAAATATAAATGAGCTAATGAAAATATACTATGCGTGTTGTTTAATACTTATTTCGTGTTATAGAAAAGACAAAGGACTAGCTGTATTTATTTCATAGAGAATGTATACGAATGATTCATCTTATATACGATGATAAGAAGAACGATGACATTACTTAAGTATAGGAATAGTGAAAGAGAAAGCATGATAATTCGATACTTCACTTTCTACTGCAGTATATCAAAGTTCCGTGCACATATGCGAGAATCGAACCACCATTTTATTCCCTCCACGACCTCGGACACGCCGGCGTTACAGTTAACAATAGATTTCTTAGAAATTTAATTAATTTCATGGAAATTTACCTGGAGGTATAAATTATGTAAATTCCACCAAATACAGTCTGTAATCTCTATGTACTGTTTATATATGAACGTATATCAAGTAATATAGTAAACTCATAAATGAGTTCACCTACAAGGGTGATTGACCCTTTCGTGACTTTTGCTTTCAGAGGTTTTATTTAGTACCAAGTAAGGTAGTTTAAATTTCATAATGTAATTGCGGAAGGCGATTTATAATTATTAAAGGTTATTTTTACGTTTTTGTAGTGATTGAATATGTCATATTTACAAAAATATTGAAAAAAAAAACATTAAGAAAAGGAAATTGAAAATTATGTAATCATATTCCTTATAATCATTTCCAAAAGCAATATTAATATAGTTATCTCCATTGTGTGTCCAATAACCATTACTAATGCCTTACGGACGCTTTGTTCAGGTGCCGGGGTGCGTCTCTAGGTGCCCTTTATATTTTATAATATTATATGCAGATAGCGCCACCTTATGGCAAATTTTATTATTAACAGTAGCCTATGTGTTATTATTATTCATTACAGGTCATCTGTGTACTTTTAATCCAAATATGACCAGCCGTTTCCTCGTTAAAGATTAATAAACATACACAAATACAACGTTTGCATTTATAAAGTACATACATACTCGTAGTGTGAATAAATGGTTAACCAAAGTCACATTGTAACTATCGTTGTCCGTGAAACAAATACGTGTCACAAATACTTAATGGCTTATATTAAGTTTTATCCCGCGGAAATCAAATCTGCGTACTTCGACGTAGACCACTACACATATTAATTTCATTGAATCATTATACTATTAAAGCTACCAATTAGTATGATACATAATCATTTGTAATTTGGTTGCTGTTGCCTAAGTATTTATTTAGCATTTACTTACTTGAACCATGACACTTAGACAATGCAAATCAAATGTGGAAACTTATATAATTACTACACTGTCTCTAGATAGAGCTCACGTCTCTTGCTGTGGTTATACGAGTATATGTACTGTTAAAGTTCTTAACTGACTTCAAATAAGAGAGATTTTAGTATAGATAGTGGAAGATGTTTAATTTTTTTATATGTAGAGAGTTTCGCCTTATATAACTTTTTTAAAAGAAATTTTATTTATGGTCATATTTGAAATAACTTTTTTTTGACGATGATGATGATTTTTTCTTTTAATGATTTACACTGATTATAAAGAGTAATAGGAAAATATTTATATGTATTATTCATACAATCCTACAATTGTAATAGACAATAGAATTTGACCTGCAGCAATATACAAACAAGATTCCCACAGATACTTAAAAAAATAAATTTAAAATTCAATAGGTACAATAAGGCTGCTTTTGGATATTTTTCGCGGTTTTACTTTGATTTTTAGTTCCCGATCTCTCGTAACCTTTACTACAAATGCCAGAGGAGAATCAAAGTCCAAAAATTTATGAAAATCTAGAAAAACGTCTTTGACAAATATATTTGTGTATAAATAATATTATTTTTTTACTTTAGCAGTAAAAAATTATAATTTTACGTACATATAGCATACATTCTTTCATCTCATCAATACTTCCATAAAATTTCTCACATATTGCGTGATTGTAAAGAGCTCTATTGTGCAGAACGTGATATCGGTGATATAACCGACTCTGAGTGCTGTGAATCAGAACTTTTACATACTTAATTGTTTCTTCTAGAAATCTTTACATATAATAAAATTATAATATAAAACAAACATACAATAAAAAAATCTTTACATGAAATTTCATTCATTATTAATTTGGTTTGTTGGTTTGTTTGTTTGATTTTTTCATTTTTTCATTTTTTAATGAACTGAACTGAAATGAACGGTGGGGCATAATCTATACATATAATAAAACTAGTGAGGTTCTCTCTTCGCTTCGCTCGGGCTCGTCCCTAGGTTGATTCCCCATACAAAATTTCATCCCCATTTTCACTCCTTTAGGCGATGATTTCCGGGATAAAAAGTAACCTATGTCCTTCCCAGTATCTCAAACTATCTTGTTATCAAATTTTATCTAAATCGGTATAGTAGATCCAGAGATTACCCCATACAACGTCACAAACTTACAAACTTTACCTCTTTATACTCGTAATATTAGTATAAATTCTGAGTCAAATCTGTACATTAAATATTTTTTGGAAACTATTATTGAAATAGTCCTTATTATACAGAGGCCGAATCTATAGTTTTTAGAATTTTTGTCTGTTTGTCTGCCTGTGAACGCGTCATGAGAAAACCACTGGTTAGATTTTAATGTTTGGTATGATGATGGCTGGTGGTCCGGGTCAAGATATAGGATACTTTTTACTGCGGAATAATAGGTCATCTCTGAGAAATCGATACTAACTGTTAAAATGTAACAAGGCGACGGCGACAAACCCGAGCGGAGCGAGGGTGATTCGCTAGTTACTTATAAAGTAATTTCCAAGTCAGTGAAAATTATAATAAAACAATAATGTAGCATCGATTTTTTGAACAAAAGTTCATATATTTGATCATTTTCATAGTTGTATTTGAATCGATTTTTGACGACACCTTTGGCTCACTTTGTAGTGACCATACTTCCGTCAGCGGTAGCGAGTTTAGTTCCACTGGAGGCTTCATTTGTATGATGAGCACGAACGTTTTTACTCAAGTCATGGAGGCCTATATTTATGATATGGATATTTAAAGTTACATATGTGTGTCAACTATCTGGTATTATTATTATTTTTATTATTATTATTTATCATTCAGCGCATTTAAGAAACAGGTAGATTTGACCTTCAGTTACATCCGCATTGAATCTTACAATTATCTCGATTATATAAAATTACACACTCTTTAATTACTCTTTAATTGTTAGTTTTGTCTCAAATAAGTTTCTTTTGACTCTATTTTTTCTATTTGCGAAAATAATAATTAAAATCTTAATTTAAAACGGAAACAGGTGTCCTTGCCTATTGTATGCCACAAAAAATACCTATATGTTAAATAAAACTATCCTTTCGGTTATTTTCGCGGATTTATTTAGTTTTTTTGTTCTCGACGTCCATAGTCTTTCCCGTGAACATGATTGTCTAAAGCATTCGAAACATCAGGAACCAAAAATCAAAATAAATCCACGAAAAATCCGAAAATATAGTATTATTTAAAATGTCAAATATTCCGCTAAATCTAAGAAAGTAGTAGTACACGTGGTGAGCTCTATATTATTAGAATATTTAAAGCATTAATTAGCAATTTGAGTTTGTTGACTTCGTGTAATTAACCTTTTAATAGGCAGTCCTTAAATTTGGTTTGTTGCTATGACAACACAAAGTAAACAAAACTAATTTAAGATTGTTATCATCCCTCAAGTCAATGAGACTTAGGTTATTTTTGACTGCATCGTTGGTCTAATGTACGGTTACAGAATCTGATTTCCAAGGTTCGAGTCTCAGATCGAGCCATATATAGTAATTGGATTTTTTCGCTAGAGGTTTGGCTAAAAATCTTTAGGTTAGGCAAAGCACAAAATAGAGTCGGCCATATGCCTAATCTCTTTCCGGTAGTGTCGAATTATTTATATGATGACACGTTTGGCTCAGTTTGTAGTGACCCTACTTGCTGTGCCAGCGGTGGCGGGTTCGAGTCCCAATGGGGGGATGTGATTTATGTGATGAGCACAAATGTTTGTACACCAATCATAGGTACATATATTTATAATATGTATGTATTTAAAGTTATATATGTGTAGTGTATCACCTATCTGGTATCCACAAGCCACGTAGCTTACCATGTAACTAGATGGTGCGGTGTGTTAATGTCCCAACATATTTATTTATTTTATTATCGTTTCATCAGACTTTGAAAGTGAAAGTCAAGAACATAACACAAAGGGTGTTATGTTATACAATTATGCATTAAAATATCTCCCGTGTCGATGGTTAGTTAAGATTAGTCGCCGTAACTGAATTCATTCAGGGGGCTTTTTCTTTAATAAATAATTAATGAGACGAAATTAAAAGAAATAATCATTAAAAATAAGAATTCCTGGGTTTTCAAATTGTTTTTATTAATTTTCGTTTCCATAGTAAGTGCGGTGAAAAGATGTACTCGTATAATGTATACATGTTAATGGCATGTGTAAAGTGACATATTGGATATATAATTGTTTGCTTGTCCAAAATCCACTTTGTATGGAAAAAGGCGAGAGGGGATAGTTGGGTTTCCGGAGATCTCAAATTAATAGACAGTGCTTAACTGTGTTTTTCTTGTAACTCGAACGTAGCGCTGTTTCACTAATAAATATGTAACAATATAACATTAACTTTAATAAGCACAGTTGCGCTGTTGCATGGGTTACGTCTTACTTTTCCTACTTCCCACGCTGAAAGTCCATCTGTTTGTTACGATATGTATTAGCTAGCTATTCTTTAAACCTTTACTAGGCTTTATACATGTACATACATACACTGAAATTATTATTTAATAGTCTCTATTAGTCCATTAGTCGAAAAAATCTCTTATTTTGACTAAAATGATTTAAATAATAATTAAAAGCAATCAAGTCGTGAAATTTCGTAACCATATTTTGTTTATATTTTAAAAGAACAAGCTGATTTGTCTATAATACTGCTGATATGATGATTTGTACAAAATGCATTTAACGTATAATTTCGTCCACGTGTATTTGACGAGTATTTAATAGTTTGATCATCTCTTGACGGCTTGAAGGTAATCACGTCGCTTCTTAAACATTTATTTGTAATAATTTATTTTTATGACTTGCTGTTACGTAAATGTTATAAAATAATAGAGCAATAAGCAAAGTACAATAATATTAATGTTTGTACGTGAGTGTCCATTTCGTCGAAACTTAATTAATAAATTAATCATTACTTATAATAATGATTAAAGCATTAATAATATGTTGGCATAAAACGATAAGATTCCGATTCGGGTCACGTATCTCTTGAGATTTTCATGTGCGAATAATTTTCAATACGATTTATTTTTACGGTGAAAAAAAACCTCGTGAGTAAACCTGCATGTCTGAGAAAATCTTGTTTTTGAAGATATATGAAGTCCGTCAACCCGCACTTGGTCAGCGTGGTGGACTATGGCCTGGTCCTCCTCACATCGAGGCTATGCTTGTAACGTCAATATGTAACGCTAATAATAGGATGTTAAAGGAGACACGATGACGAGTTTCTTTGGCATTATAACAAAATACATACATTTCATGTGACAATATTTCGTTGTTTAAAAATATTAATATATAGAAAAAATATATAAATTCTTTTCCAACACACAAAAGGTGAAAATATTACAATATATTATGCTCGTAAATAGACATCTTTAAATACATAGCACCCCTATGGGTGGTTTATTACTTTTAAGTGGTTTTGAAGTCTGTGTATTTTTTTGACGTATGACTAATATATAAGGTACATGTAATAATGTTATATCCATGTGATAGTAAATTTGTCTGTTCCCTTTACACGCATTACAGCCGCTGAATAGATTTTGATAGAACTTGGCAGGAACATAAATTGTATCCTAAAGATGAACATAGGCTACCTTTGAAGCCGCTGGTAAAAATTAGTATGTGATAGTTAAGCGATAGCAACATGATCATATATACTGAAAAGGATTTTAAAATAAAACTGTTTTGTTATTTTCTTATAAAGAAGCAACTTTTTCTTTGCAATTATATTTAAAACGAGTGAAGTCACAAACTAAGGGCTAGTTAAAAGAATTATTGTGTTAATTCATACAATAGATGCCACTAAGCAAAATACGTGCCCGGCCAGTGAGTCAGGCATTGTATGCAGAGTGCTGCGACTGCAATAAACTGCACGTATTAAATGTCTTTTCGTTTGCGAAAGAGAGCACGAAATGTCTTCTTATATACATATATATATATATATATATATATATATATATATATATATATATATATATAGTAAGAGCCGCGGGCAATGGTAGTATATACTATATAGTGGAATCATATTTCATGGGACTATTGATGTGTAAAGATAAAAATCAGATAACTTTTTAACTTTTATATAACTAAAAATTATTTCTAGGCAAAGAGTCGATCCAATCTACTTTATTATATAGTAATTAATAGATAAGTACATAAATTTTGACTTTTAAACCACTTTAAAGTTATTAAAATTTATGTATGGTCAGTTCCATTACTAAAGTACCAAGTGGACGAAATTTGATCTTATTTTTTTTTTGGTAATACTAAACTAGCTCGTCAACAGATACTTAAACAAAAAAAAAACGACTGACAAAAAGAGGAGAAACAGGTACTCAACTGTTTGTCTTTGCCTATTTATATATAGATAAATTCCTTAATAAGGAGTTATGAAAACCAGTTCATAATTGGCGAATATATTGTGTAATTACAATGTATGCGAAACAAATATTATTTTAGTCACATTAGACTAATGAATAGATAATATAATAATAAAGCATATTTATGCGTAATCGTAAAACCATGGTATTTGTATGTATGTATATAATTTGAAACTTAGAGAAGACATTAAACCTTGGTATATTTTATTTATTCTATTATCATTTAGAATTAGATTAACTTAACGTAAAAATAGGTTCTGCTGATTTGAAAATACTACTGGGAAATAGGGAAATATCACTGGGAACAACAAAGAGGTAAATCTCGTACAAAAGATATAATAATAAAGTCAAGCAAGACGCAAAACTAAAGAAGAAGTTAGAAAATCTGCATTTGCCATTTCTAGGTCTTAAATTTACATAATTTAAAACCCACAAATAAAAACCCACGTTCAGTTATTTTTGCTTTTTAGTGCCTGGAAGACGTTCTTTTTTTAAGTTTTTATTTTTCCATTTTCGTGTAGACATAATAAACAGATATATAATTTATAAGAAGAAAGTTTTTTAATAACTTATTCGATTAAGCCATTTATGTTACATTTAAATATTAACTTATTAAAAAACTCACTTTTACACTATCTACTGAAAATTTTATGGGATCACCTCGGGACCGGGACCCATCGGGACTTAATACAACCGTTTAAAGAAGCAAAATCGATTAAGCCATCTCCGAGAAATCGGTGAACACATGTACATTAAAAAACGTACATATAGACCAACATAGAACCTCCTCCCTTTTTGGAAGTCGGTTAAAAATCTTGACCATCAGAAAGATAAAAAAAGCTATTATATTCATGTATTTATAATTTTACTAAAGATTTAAAAAAAGTAGTAATTAGCTAATAATACGAACACATAATATTAAAATAATACGTACAAAAACTACATACAAGTAAAATACCTCACGAGCCATCAACTTTTTTTAGTGGAAGCTGTAATTTAAATATATTCGAATAGTATAATATACAGGAAAACCTATTACCGATGACGTCAGAGGTGCGGGTCAAAGTCGTACCATTGTCTCTAGTAAACAAGTTTAAGGTATTAGATTTTCCGCCATTTTTTGCCAAATCTCCATGTTTTTAGCTTTTTGACGTGTGAATAAATCGTGCATTATTCATATTTCAGCGAGTGATTCTACCTAAGAGATTACACATATTTTAATAAAAATATTAATTTACAATTGAAATTTCCTGTGTTATTTTTAAATAATAACCCCATATTGATTTCATTAGGCATTATGTGCACGGTTTCAAAGCCATTTAATTAAAAAAAAATGGAATTAGAAAAAAAGACATTTACTGTCATAATACTTTTTGACTAACATCAACCGTTGTAATTGAGCTGATTTTGACATTTAGTGCCGACCACATTCCGTTCCCGGTCCGATAGGCGATATTGGTCTGGTAAAGTTTTTGAAGTGAAAACTTCTAGGCAGGTTTGGATCAAACAATTAATTTAAATATCCAAAAATAACATCTGTTGTGTATAGTTTTAAGTTTTCACTTCTGTCGGCAGTCCTCATGACTGCTTTTTTATATAATAAAATTAACAAGAATCGTTGCTGAAGTGTGGTTTGACCGGAGCTTGTCTCTTACCGATAGTGTGAATGCACTCATTGTTTCTTGTATAACAAATACTTTACCAGACCTATCGCATTGAGAGCGAACCGTGATCGGCACTATAGTGTGGATCCGTCTTTACTAGCGGATAGAGGTGACTGCAACATTGTTTACTTTTATCCCGGAAAGACTTCTTGGAATAAAAGGCAAAAGTTTTATAATTTTGGTCATAGGGTAAAGTGATATCTAATGTCTTGACGAATTTTACTTAATGTATGTACATAATAAATTTTGAAATTAAATGATTCGAAAAATAATATTAATTCTTAAGATTTAGTTTGAATAAACACAAGATTGGTCAGCTTGTTATTGACCTTTGCATGTTTGAAGAGAATATTGACTTTTCACACAAAGAATATTTTAAAGCGCAGTCATAACATAGACATTAAAAAATTACGACTCTATTATTTGTTTACTTTATAAGTTAATATTTATTTAATATATTCTTACAATATCAATAAATATATGGATGACTATTTTTTTTAGTATGCTAATCAATTCATTTAGGTACTATTTATGATATTTTAATTATTAATTACTTATGTGTCACAGTGTATTTTTTTTTTTGGTGTAATAAAGGATAAATAAGTAATAAAAAAATAAAATTAATAAGTAAGAACTATGTGGAAATGTCTTTTATTGTAATGTACAACATAATTAACTTTAACTGAAAATAAAGCAGCTCTCAACATATTTTTTTGGATTAATTCCGTATCTCTACATAAATAGCAGTAAAAACTGCGACTCGTGCGTCATCTGACGCGTGTAAACCTTATATAGGTATGTATGTACAGATATATTGTATGTAAATAAAAATGAATATTCCTTTGTACGTTTGTTCTCTTTGCATTCCTAAGCCACTGTAAGGGACGCAGACGAGCGAAGCAAGGGTAAGCCGCTAGTATAAAATAAATATAAAGTACATAAAACTTAATTATTATTTACTACTTAATTAAAGTTAAGTAAAAGTTTATTAGTACACGTGTTTGTTACGTTTCCAAATCATCGTGCGTCAAATGATATCGTCATATAGTGACCTCGGAATGGAGTTGGTTTATATCCTAGAGATAACATAGGCTACTTTTAAAACACATCCTTCGCAAGCGGAGACGGTATAAAAAATAATATAATTGCAAATATTAATTGCTTGTATAATTATATATTAATATTTATTAATGCAATTTATAAAATAATTGGTACAATTACTGTACAAATCATTTAAATTGTTTAGTTAAGAAAATCTTTAAGCTGCAATTAGTTTGGTGTGCAGGAAATTAGAAACTGTCCATACTATATAAGTTGCATAAATAGGTAACTTACGTCGATGTCCTTGCGACCTCAAGTATATAATATGCTATAAACATAATCTGAACTATATGTATGACATGTTGTAAATATAATTTTACTGCTCATAACAAGACTGTCTTTGTTCATCTGTTTGTTACCTTTACATGTAAACTACTGAACAGATTTAGATGAAATTTGGAAAAAATATAAATTGAAATTGCAACTATCTAAGAAAAACTTTATTTGAGTGAAGCAAGGACAAGTCGCTAGCTATTGTTAAAAACGTTTGAAAGCAATATTATATATACGCATTGGCCTTTTCATCATAAAAAGCTAAATCAAATTGTTAATAACAGTTTTAAAAAAGAAAAAAATCCATTGACGTCATATTGTGAATGGATAGGTCGTTTAACTTCGGCTTTTTGATCAAGGAATATACCACTTATTATAATTTATATGCTGAACGAATGTGATAAACAAGTTTTAAGTTCCATTTGATATTCCGTTATGCGTCGTGCGTAGGTAAAATTAATGTTTGTTGGTTATAAAATTATTAAATATTTATTATGCCTTGGCCCTAAGATTTCCTTCAGAATAAAAAAGTTTCAACTACTTAAAAGTAAAAAGAACTTATTGTATGTTCAGTAGAGATTTTTTTTTTTAAAATGCCAACATCTAGGTATAAATTATCCGTTAAAAATATGATAATTGATTGATAATATGCGAAGATATTGCCAACATACACAAAAATATAGTGTAAATACTTCAAAAATAATTAATTAACAAGCATCGCTCATATATTAATACAAAATAATATTATGTGACATTGCCTTGTTTGATTATTATATTAAAAAACATGTGTGTACCTACTTATGTACGCACGTGAAGTTATACTTCTTTGACGTAACAGAACAAGAATACCTAAAGATTTCATCCCGTATGTCGCAACTCTCTGTTAGTATAAGGAATACAGCTTACTTTATTATGTCGCTTTTAGCTAATTTTATTGTGTCGCTTTTTGGCTGTTTGTGTGTGCGCGCATCGTAAAAATTTTACTCTCATATTTTTTTCCAAACGAACCAAAAGAAGAATAACTTCGATAATAAATAATAATTCTATCACAATTAGTACCTACTATTAAATATGAATGTGCGTTAGGTAGTTCCTTCTTTGACGCAGGAAAAACGTGATTTTACTAGAGATAGTTTGTTAGCTGGAGAGCGGCATACTATTTTCAACCGACTTCAAAAAGGAGGAGGTTCTCAATTCGACTGTATGTTTTTTTTTTTATGTTTGTTACCTCAGAACTCCGTCATTTATTAAATGATTTGGACAATTTTTGTTTCGTTTGAAAGGGTATACTTCCAGATTGGTCCCATTTAAATTTCAAAAAGAAATACCACCCCTAAGGGTGGAAAACAACTAATGATGAATTTAACCTACTTCTAATTATCATATTGACTTGAAACTTTGCAAGTATTTATATTTCCGTTGATAGTACAGTGGTTCGGTGTTGTTGACCTGATCTGATGGCAAGGCCAGAAGGTGGATAGGTGGAACTCTTCAACGGCTAATAGTAGATACTTTGAGTTTGGGCTTATTTTGTTTGATTTGACAAGCCTAACACGTTAGAATCCTTACTTTGCTACTACTGTCTACACTAAAAAGGGAAAAATAAAAACTTTTTAACAAAAAAATAAAAACCGTATTGTATTGTATTGTATTCAGCCCTCTTTAACGTCCCACTGCTGGGCACGGGCCTCCCTTCAGTACGAGGGGGATCAGGCCATGGTCCACCATGCTGGCCAAGTGCGGGTTGGCGGACTTCACATGTCTTTCGAAAACTTGCTAGATTCTCTCAGACATGCAGGTTTCCTCACGATGTTTTCCTTCACCGTAAGACAAGTGGTAATCATGTTAGAAATGATTCGCACGTGAAAATATCAGAGGTGCGAGACCCGGGATTTGAACCCGCTTTACTCGGTTTCCCAAGCGAGCGCGTTACCACTGGGCAATCAAATATTTTCGAAGTCGGTGTGCTTTGCTTTGTATGGGCTGGGCCGATTTCAAAAACATTTGATTAGGTATGTATTTAATAGGTAGGCTTTAATTACTTAGCCAAAGCACACCGACTTCGAAAATATTTGATTAGGTATGTATAGTAAATGAAAACTACCAAATAGTTATTTTTCACTTTTTACCTAGTGCTTTTGTTTGAAGTCGGTTTTTAGTTTTTTGTTAAAAAGTTTTTATTAATCTTTCTGCAGCTTAAACGTAGGTATTGCGAAATTTTATTGGCCCTGAGTGAAGGGAGGGCGGGTCGTAACCGTTGATATTACTATGCTGTTAACCAATCTAATATTTTATTTAATAAAGCATAAAACATATTGTTACTTTGTCCTACAACGGTAATAACATAACGTTTATGATAAGCTATTAAGTTGTCGTGTACATGAATATCTAGTCAAACTTAAGTATCGCTATTACAAAACATCCAGACATCTTATGTAAATTTATTTATTAAAACATTGCTGTATTAAAATCGATCAACTAATAGGTCATGCTATCTGTGACACCCATATATAATATAAAATCGATATTATTACATCGATCTAATTCGTACGTCACATCGATTATTGAAACGAAATAGCAATACGTAGTACAAGGTCGTTAGAAAAAGATAGCAATAGTCTGACCACTCCGTCGCGTCTTTTATCGTAATCGGGTTTCGCCACTATGACCGTGAGCGATATGTCAAAATACGGACTCCCTACACTGGCTGAATACTAAATGTCTATGCCTGTTGAATTAAATACACTTGTCAAACAATGGCGGCAAAAACAAAACTGATTAGAATCGTAGCACTATCAGTTTCAAATCAAGGTCTTCAATCCGATTCTTTTAATAAATATTGCAATAATAATATATATACCTTAAATTAAACTATTTTTTGTTAATTTAAATTAAAACAAAACAACGATAATTATTTACATATTAACTTTGTATAAACAATCCGTTTATATTTCAATTGAAGTTTTCATACCATTAGCTTCGCTTGCATCAAGAAACGCTGAGATAAGCTGGAAATAGGTACATACTTTCAAGTCTTATAAAGTCGTTCAATTATAATACAATTACTGTATCTGTGGGCTAAACCTTAAGATTCACTGAGCATTTCCAAATCTCTAAACTAAGAGATTTTCTTACGACTATTTGGAGAGCGGACATTTTACGAATCTTAGGTTTTATTCGATTTTTTTATGCCGTAGTCAGAGCTTTTAGTTACACGTGTGTTCTTTTCATAATTTTAATATAAGTAATAAATAATAATAATTCAAATGTACACAATTTTTACTATATTGATTATTATTGTTTCATTATATTGATTTTAGTTATATTTTACCTGTATTTGTTTACAATTGACTAATGTTATTTTTTTGTCAACAGAGAGACCTCGCCTCCGTCGCCCTTAGGCGACGAGAAGGAGTCTAAAATGAGCCAGATACAATTTTCACCACCTCTCGACAAACAAAATAGTGCTGTAAGTATAAATATTTATTAAAAAAAAACATCTAATACTTTCTTATATTTGATATTTTAAATTAAGCGATTTTTCAAATTTGAAATTGATTACGTTGATTTTAATTTTAACGATTCAAAAGCATTTTAAAAGTCTAATTGAATAATTCATGTTACATTCCATTTCATTACATAATCATAGTTAAACGTTGAAATTTTGAAAACTTAATAGGAAGACCAAAAACCATAAATACCCTCAAGTCATGCGAAATCGTGCCTAAAGATTGATTATATTATTTTGATAATTAAAATCTTAATGCTTTTAGAGAGTATTTGAGCTTATTTATAGGAACAAAAAACTTTAAAAAAAAAATAAAAACCTCGTGTGCTTTGCTTTGTATGGCTGGCACCGACTTCGAAAATATTAGATTAGATATGTATAGTAAATGAAAACTACCAATCAATTATTTTTTACTTTTTAGTGCTTTTTTTGAAGTCGATTTTTATTCTTTTTTGTTAAAAAGTTTTTGTTTTTCCCTTTTTAGTGTAGACATAGTAGTAGCAAAGTAAAAAGAAAGTATTTTAATAAAATATTCGCTAAAACCGTTTGAGTTACTTTGATGCCAATTTTTATACGAAGACTTACAAACTAAAATTCGCTTTTCTCATCATTCTAGCGTGATTGAGTTACAAACATCCCCCTAACTTTCGCATTTATAATATTATTAGAATGTAGTTAGATCAAATAATTTATCTATCTGGTTTAATCGTTTGGCTGCTTTAAGGTTCTACTAAAGTCTAATTTAAGTTCAATTATAGTATGTTGATACCTCTTAGCTGTGTTATATTGCCAATTTATTTTGCTAATCTATACAGATAAAAAAATTGAAGTGTCTTTTTGTAATATAAATTAAAAGCTTTTTACTAAATGCATATGAAATTATATACGGTGCTTATAAGAAAAACAATTTTTTTTAGGCTACTTTTATTTTAGAAAAAGAATTAGGTTCCGCTCAAAAAAGTTAAAACATACCTAGGGACGAACCCGAGCGAAGCAAGGGTAGTAGCTAGTGTATTAATATATAAGAATCATTATAAAAAATATATATTATATTAACATAATACATATATTAAAAAATAAATAACAAGCTTGAAAAGTTTTTTAAAAATATAGCACTATTAGTACTAGAAAAAGTATGACGAATTCTTAATACGAAATATGAAGTTAGTTATCATTCATTGTTTTTATACAAACATGTATGTACATATACAACAGCCATTCCAAAGGGACAATGGGACATAAAGCATAAACGGACATCTTAAAGTTGCGTCTCGATCATTAAGAGTTGGCTCTGGAATATAAAATGACAAAATTATTATTGACAAGCATTTCCTTATTTCATCATTCTCTCTTCATCCTCCTCTCCTCATCCTCCTCGTGGCTCCTCAAGCTTTTGGACATTTTTAAGGTACAAAACCTCCAAAATATAATACTTCCAAAGGTCTTCGAGAGCTCTTAATCGCTTTCCACGAATAAAATTTTTTAATATGACATAATTTGGCATAGAATGCTAGGTCTTTTATACTGTACTAGTTTTTGCCCGCGGCTTTGCTTGCGTGGTAAATGGGGCCAGCCGCGGGTATCAAGGGTAGCCTATATCTGATGACAGAATGCAATCAAATTTTATCTAAATCTGTTCAACATTATAAACGTCAAAAGGTAAAATACAGAGTTACATTTACATTTATAATGTTAGTATATGGATTATACATTTTTATGGCTGTTCTCGAAATTATTGCTGTTTTGAATGATTTATTGAATGTGGAAAAAAAATACATTTATCTTTTCTTACATGTAACCTAATAATAAATAAGATATTTGTGTACCTATCTCGAAAATGGCTTTAACGGTTTGGATCAAATTTTGTTTTTAGGTAAAATTTCCTTTTTAAGTTTATATAGGTGTCTTTTTTGAAAAACGCATTTTTTATATCTCATTTAAAAACGCCAAGCGAAACTCGGTCACGTAGATACTTTGTAGAAAAAGTAACAATAAATTAATAACTGCTTTTACAAACGTGCGATGGATACTAAATGCATAAAGAAAAAGGCAGAAAGTGCAATAATAAAAGTTTTTCATAATACAATGTTCAAAATTACAATTAATAGTGTTCGATTGTATTTCATCAGGTGTGGCAAAAACGCCAGCAAGCGGTGAGTGTGCGCAACGCGTACAAGCACTACGGCTCAAACAAACGGCCCAACCATGTGCTCAGCAATCTCAACATGTCGGTGCACAAGGGGACCATGTAAGTATACATTTTTTTATATATTACTGTCACATTTTAATGTTATTACATAGACTTTTCGTAAGAATTAAATTAAGGTACAATACCTCATGATCGTAAGTCTTCAAACTTTCATGGAATCTGACAATATTATTATAATAGAAAATGGAACGTTTACCATGGTTAGCACTTACTTTTGAGGGTTACTGATATTTGAGTATATATGGCGATTACAACAGTAGCGAAATATATATGTATGTACGTATGTATTCAACCCTTTTTTAACGTCCACTGCTGGGCCTGCCATCAATATGAGAGGGATCAGGCCATAGTCCACTACGGGTTGGCGAAATTCATATATTTTTCGAAAACTTACTAGGTTATCTCAGGCATGCAGGTTTCCTCACGATATTTTCGTTCACCATAAACAAGTGGTAATCATGTTGGAAATGATTCGCACATGAAAATAATAGAGGTTTGAGACACGGGATGTGAACCCGCTTCAATCGGTTTCCCAGGTGACCAGTCCTTACCATTAGGCGACCACTGCTTTTTACCATTATATATACACCCAGTTATAGCTTATTAATCAATTATCGTAAAACAATGCGCCTGCGCAAGGAGGGGTGGCATCGCGCCAACAATGAACAACAAAAGATTGTTAACCTCTGACTAACGCCCTGACCTTACTGCTTAGATGTTAGAGACGTTAGTTCCTTAAACGTGGCTCGCTATATACAGATTTAATTGTTCATTCTAATTGATTGGACTCTAGCTGAGGATAAAGTAGTGATATACGTCATATATTTGCGTAGATATTATAAAGCAATGACAGTATTTCGTTATCTTTTTCTTCTTAGCGCAATTCAGAAATTGTTTCTAAGCAAGTTTTCCTATGGGAAAGATAAGAGAGACTTGTCAGTTGTCACTCGCTAGACTGTAAACGTTGTCTATGCAAAAGATCGCATTGACATGTTCATTCGTGTATGTAGGACAACCCAAAATATACGTTTTCGCATTTATAGCACTAGTAACATTATCGTTGATTATTGATTATTATTAGGATTATCTTAGATTTTGAAATTTTAATTAATCCGTTTTGGATGCCCCGTTAATATTATAAATGCGAAAGTTTGGATGGATGTTTGTTACTCAATCACGCCAGAACGGCTGAACGGATCTAGATGAAATTTAGCACTGATATAGATTATAGTCTGGAATAACACATAAGTTACTTTATCCCAAAAAATATACTGTTCCTGTAAGATAGACTTGTTTTTGTTTTCTACAAAGCAAAAGATCGACTATCTATTCCACACTAATCGTTAAAATGAACTAAAATTAAAGATACTAACAGAGAAACTGACACGAAAGATAACAATTCGCCGGGAGAGGTGGAATAATACATTTCAAATTTTCAAAGTACATAATTATAAAATTTTAGTTCTTGTTTTATCTTCATTGACTCTCTATTTGAGCGTAACTTGTATTGAAGCAAATCACGTTCCTACGACTAATTATTCCTTAACGATCGCTGTTAATCGCATTTATAATTAAGGTCGAAATATACGGACATCCTTTGTAGTATTTACAATGCATAGTTATTTCTAATGCAGTTAGTATGAATTGGGGAAAATTTGTTAATTTATGTTTATGGAATAACCATTATCAATTTAATGAAATTGATTATGATCATCTGGTACTATAGTTAGGGACGAGGTATCTTTTAGTTAAATCTAGGTTTGACGCCTGCTTGAAGCTACTCTTGATACTTTTGATCTTCTTCAAACCTAAGTAAGTTTATCGCTCTTTAGACTGGTTCTTCTAATTTTCTGTAATTTCAACATCATTTTTTTTGTTTTTTAGAATAGGTTCTCTATACGGTTTCCAAAATTAACTTTCAATTTCTTTCATAAGTAATCTTTGAAGTTGAAAAACTTCAAGCAGACTTCAAAATAGAAAAAAATATATCCTATAATTTAGCAGTTATTTTTGTTTTTTGTGGATTGTATAATTTTATTAACACGCGGGCTTTTTATTGACATACCGAGTGAAGCTGCGTGCGAATACAAGTAAATAAATAAATATTATTACTAGATCACCTTTACCAGTCACCGTCACCCGATACCAGGGGTCGCTACCGTTGTATAACATTGTAAATATAGAGTTTCAGTAATAATATTAATTGTAAGTGTCGATGCGAGGTTCTTGTCTAAGTTTTAAGTGATAGGTTATTATACTAATAATTAAAAAATAACAATGGGATAAAAACATCTTGCCGATTCATATGTACATGACATGTTCGTCAAACATCCATTAACATCAGTAAGACAGATATGTATCACTATATATTATGTATGAGCTGTGTGCCTTTTTTAAGGTCCCATAGCTGGATACGTTCCTCCTTACAATGCGAGTAGGTCAGGTAATAGTCAACCAAACAGGTTAAGTGTAGGTTGGTGGACTTGGCCGACTTGCTAGGTTCTCTCAGAAATGCCCTGCTTAACCGATTTGTGTGCGGTTTTTACTAATGTATTGTGGTAGACTTATAGATAATATAATAAACAAAAAATACGGTGCTTTTACAATTTTTTTTATAATTTTTTTTTTTTTTTTTTTTTTTATTTTGAAAGGACGGGACAGCGTCTGTCGCGTTATCTAGTTAGTGCTATAAAATATATAACTCCCAAGCATATTCTTAGTAGATATAAAATAAAAGATGTGGCCAATGTTTATAATAAGGCTAATATGTGCGTAACCCGATCGCAACGGTCTGTTTGTTCGGTGCACGAGGCCGGTGTCGAAACTGCCAGTACGTGTTACCTTCTACGTGCATATTGTTATGTGTAAAATAAATAGATTTTAGGATGATTTTCTATTCATTAGTTTACATAAATTGCTATTACGATGATGGATGATTTGACATATACATATATAAAGTGGTATCCATATTCCACCGACGTCATCTTTACTGGTTATGAATATTGTAAGCATTTTCAAGGCGCAATGTGGGAACATAATAAAGTACTAAATCCTCCTCCGACATATATAATGTGACTGCACATTAAAAATAATATAGGAAACATACATAAGTCGGCATCGATAAAAAAAGTACTAAATACACAATCAGCGACAAAAAATGTCTTCACCAAATGAGCACCCATTTGAACATTTGAGCGCGCTTCTAATTTTTTTTTGTGAAAACCACTTTAAGCGTTGCATTTAAGGTTCAATTTACATTGTCGTATATTTATTTCAACTAGAATAATTACGTAAACACAATTGGTGACAACAACAAATCTTATGAATCTTAAAAAGAGGCATTAAATCGATCTGTCAGTTCGTAAGATATAGAAAAATAGTAAAACGAGAACAGATAGATTCATAAGCGATAAGTTGTTACCTTCAATTTTCGAGGGATTTAAAGATATTTAGAAGTATAAGGATGATATCTACATAGATTTAATATTAACATCGATTAAGTATGTATGTATATTATAATAAAGATATACAACTTTTTCTAAGACTTATGTATTACTATGTAGAAACAACATCATTGTAGTTTGTTTAATAAATTAAAGTATAAATGAAGTTTCCATCGGCCTTGCAAAATTTCTCTAGTTTTCCTGTTGCCTTGCACGGCATTTACTTTTAATTGCGGGCCGTTTATTACGAAGTAGTCCGTTGGCGATGACTTATACTTATAAAATATATATAAAAATATTAATAATATGACGCGTTTACTAAGCAATCATCTTTCATATCGGTTAGTTATGCTACATATCTATCTATTTCAATAATCTATCCGTCCGTCTGTTTTTCCTTCTTTCAATCAATAAACAAGTGTAGACTGAGACAAGATATTCAATGACTCTCCTGCTTATATTTTTAAGATATTATTATATTTATTAGTCGTTCCACCGGAGTATGTGAGAGACAGGAATAGAGAGTGCCCTTGTGTCTGCGCGTACACTTGTGCACTATAATATCTCCTGCGCAGTTGGCTAGTCTCAATGAGATTGGCTGCAGTGGCCGGAATCGGTCGGCAGAACTTCATATATTAGTAAGGAAGAGACGAGTGGAGATGAAAGTTTTCAGTATATTGTAAATTATAAGTATGTATCTATGATTCTATAAAATTTTTTGCAAATACGTATAAAATAAGAATATATATAGAATATATATATATTGATTACTGAGTTTAAATCACATTTTATCGTATTATTGGGAGATATTTCTAACATTGGCAAGGATTGGCAAACTCATGTTTACCTAACAACTCAACAACAAATAAGAATATCTTTTTATATAGCGAATATAAATATTTTTTCATGCAAGAATCGAACCTGTCTTACGACAACTAACATTCCTTTATACTATTAGTTTTTAATTATATTAAATGATATATAACAACAGATTCTAAGAGCTACAATTATATGTGGCATAAAACATAATTTATGCAAAATTAAATACACGTTAAATGTCATTCTTATATAATTTATCGGTACTTCGAACTAGTTGACTTAGTCTTGACTTTGTTCAGGTGTAAAATGACATAGATACATACATACATAATATGTTCCAGCATACCTGCGTTTTATGTTACCAGAGATATATGTCTCAAACTAGCGACTCACCCTCGCTTCGATCGGGTTCATCTTAGGTACGTTTTAACAATTGATATGGAATAGATAGACTATAATTAATAATATATATTTTTTTCCAACAATAAAAAAATATATTCAAATCGGTCCAGCCGTTTTTAAGTTTTAGTGGGACTAACGAACGTCAATTGATTTTTATATACATATACATACACAAACACACACACATATATATATATATATATATATATATATATATATATATATATATATATTATATTGATGATACTACTTGTACCTATGTCTTAAACCAAAAAGTTCATTTGATAAATAATACAAGTTTTATCGCAATGGGAAGAATAGTGTAGACGATTTACCAAAAAAAAACAACAAAAATATGTATATATAACATTTTTCAACGGTTAGTATAGATTTTTCAAAAATAAGATATTTTGCTGCAGTAAAAATTATCCTTTATGTTGACCCGGATAACCAGCTATCGTCATACCAAATTTCATCAAAATCTATCCAGTGGTTTTCTTGTCATGCTTTCCCACACAGACAGACAGGCAGACAGGCAAACAAACATTCTAAAAACTATAGATTAGGCATCTGTATTGATAATAATGAGTTATACTCGTATGTATAGATTTTGTATAAATCAAAAAGTAGTTTAATTAAATGTAATAATTTCATTTTTGCTCTATAATTATTAGTTCGAGGTGATCTCGTTAGATTGTGGACTGTGGTATACCTAATAGCCAGTTAGTACGCAATTAAAGTTAAAAGCCCTATTTGTACAAAAATATTTATGATACTCACTTGTATTTTTATTTTTTAGCACGAGAGTGTGTGTTTAGTCTTGACGAAAATACGGTACTTATTATACCGGGAAATCCCTGGGATATTTATATCTTTCTGTAACACGACATGAAGGTAGTTACGAGTTCAAACTTGCTTTATAAATATTACGATACTCAAAAACAAATCCATTATAAACACAAAAGTTTGGATGGATGTTTGTTACTCAATCACACCAGAACGGCTGAACGGATCTGGATATAATTTGGTACAGAGATAGATTATAGTCTGGAATAGTACATAGGTTACTTTTTATCCCGCATAAATGTACTTTTCCCGTGGGATAGATTTGTTTTTGTTTTTCACTATTAACGAACCCGAAGCGAAACGAGGGTGAATCGCTAGTATAGTATACATAAAAATATTTCATATTTATGGTCACTCTTTTTGCTACTATTCTATTTGTTTTACTTTTTATTCGTCTTTGTAAAAGTTTCATAAAGTTATAATGTAGAATGCAAGAGATGGCTGATATTTACAGAGTTCTAACAATATTCAGTCACCATTATTCAGTACTTTCCTTTAACTTCAATAAAATAAATAAATAAATATGTCAGGACATACACACAACACCATCTAGTTCCATGGTAAGCTACGAGGCTTGTGTTATGAATACCAGATAGTTGATACATTATACATATATAACTTTTAAATACATACATATTATAAATATAAACACCCATGACTGGAGTACAAACAAAAGAAAAACTTGAATATAATTGGGGAAAATGACGAAGAAGAGAAAATTAATGAAAGCATTAATGAATTAAAAAACTCACATATATTTTTAATAATTTATATACTAATTTGTTTCTCATACAGTTACGGTCTCTTGGGCGCGTCAGGATGTGGCAAGACAACGCTTCTGTCGTGCTTAGTGGGACGGCGGAAACTGAACCGGGGTGAAATATGGGTGCTAGGAGGAAAGCCGGGGACTAAAGGTAAGTTTTAATTAAAATCTTTTGCTTTTACTTTAAGAAAATATTTAGAGAATGTATTTTAGGTTGAGAGGTTCTTTTGAAATTTTAGGCAGCTTTTTATGGCATATCTATCTCTATATCTATCTTCTATTCTATATATACTATAATAAAACTGTAGAGGTCAAATGTCTGTACATAGAAAAAAAATGCTAAAAACCGAGTCAGGGGGGTGTAAGAAGACAAATAGAACAAATCCAGATTTTTTTCAATTTTTTTGTTTCTCTGTCTGTTTGTCTGTTTGTACGGGCTAATCTCCGAATCTATTGGACCGATTTAAATGAAATTTTGCATTGTGGTTCCGTATATCCCCGGGCATCATCTTAGATATTTTTTCATCCCGGAAAATTAAAGAGTTCCCGTGGGATAGTTAAATAATACTATAGTAACTTCTACAGCTTAGTTCACAACAACTTATGCACTGCAATTTGGTAAAATTTGGCATGCCTTATATTGCCAGTCAAACAACAGGTACTTTTCATCCCGGAAAAATGAACGGGATAGACCTCTTTGTTTTTTTAGAGGCGAACCCGAGCGAAGCGAGGGTGAGCCGCTAGTATATATAATAAATTTTTAAGAGTTAGTTTTGGAAAACAAACGAAAATACTAAAATAAAAAAAAAAAATTTAGTTTTATATATTATTTTAATAATTGTTTAAACATTTTTGGTTAAAATGACCCATAGACAACTAAGTTAATATTTTAGTTAAATAAGTATATAAAAATATACATTTATGTATGTGTAAATTGTAAAATAGGAAAATGATGTTAAATTCTAATATAAACTGAAATCTTCTCAAGGGCAAATCTATTGGTTAGTAATGATATGCAAATCGATGCCGATAGTGACTATGTTTTAAACATATTCTATGTTCATTGATTATTTAATTATTATTTTGCAACAAAAAATTGTGTATGTATGTTACATAAAAGCATTATATAGTTAACTAGCGGCTCACCCTGGCTTCACTCGGGTTCACCTTTAGAAAAACATAAACAAATCTATCCCACGGGAACCGTACATTTTTCCGGAATAAAAAGTAGCCTATGTGCTATTCCAGACTATAATCTATCTCTGTGCCAAATTAATCTAGATCCGCTCAGAAGTTCTGGCGTGATTGAGTAACAAACATCAATCTATCTAAATTTATAATATTAATGGGATAATAGAGTTTTTTTTCTGAGAAGAGCATCTGCACAAGTTAATGAAGCTTTAATATCATATTAGCGACACACCCTCGCTTCGCTCGGGTTCGTCCCTAACTTGCTTCCCCATACAAACTTTCATCCCCATTTTCACTCCTTTAAGGGGTGGTTTTTGGGATAAAAAGTATCCTATGTTTTTCCCAGGTTAAATCAAACCATCTTACCAAATTTCATCTAAATTATTACCCCCTTTTATTACCCCCTACAACGTCACAAACTCACAAACTTTACCTCTTTATAATGTTAGTATAGATAAATTGTGTTATGTTATAAATTATTATTGATGTGTTTGATTTAATTTAAAGAAGTTTTTTTTTCTTTTTAGAACATTTAAATAAAAGCTTGTTTTTAAAAATGTTTTTTTACAATTATTTCATTTTTTTTATTTTTTGGTTATTCGTACTCTTCTCAGAAAATCCTTTCGTTTGATATCCATGTCATGGTAATGCATAAAAAAAACTAGCCATATTGCATATACAACGATGTCAATTTGCTTTTTGTGTTTTTTCTCATCAAACCTTTTCATTTGATGCCCATATCATAAGGATCATTATGAAAATTATAAATCTCCCTTTTTTGTCACGTTCACCATATTAGATAAAAAATGGCGGCATTTAGGTAATCGTGCGCTGTATCGGGAACACACTAACACTGGGAAGTGGGTCAAATTTAACTTGCACGTAAACACGTGAAACTAAATAAAAGCTTGTAAAATACAAAAAAAAAATATGTAGTATTATTTTTACTATTCATATTTTAGTCCCAAAAAATATATATTAATTTAACTAATACGTATAAAATACAATATATAAAATTTCCCCTTTACTTTAAAGAAACCGAGAATATTAGCATAAACAGCAAATCATACTACTTTTTTGACTTTAACATTTATTTTGGCGGACTCCTACTATGTAATTCTTTAGTCTGAATTAATAGTTATCATTTTTAAAAATGGCTTAGGGGTCTATTTAGTTTGTTTTGATAACAAAAAAATATAATTTTCTACAGGTTCAGGCGTTCCAGGAAAACGTGTAGGATACATGCCTCAAGAGATAGCTCTATACGGAGAGTTCACTATAAAGGAAACCATGATGTACTTCGGCTGGATTTTCGGCATGGAGACCAAAGAAATTCTGGACAGACTCCGTTTCCTGCTGGAATTCTTAGATTTACCGAGTGAAAATAGAATGGTGAAGAATTTGAGGTCAGTGATTAAAATCATGTTTATTACTTCGATCAAGAGTCCTAGATACACAATCAGCGATCAAAAATGTCCTCATCGAATGAGCGCTCATTTGAACATTTGAGGGCGCGTTTAATATATATTTTTTTATGAAAACAACTTTAAGCGTTGCATTTAAGATTAAATTTACATTGTTGTATATTTATTTGAACTAGAATATATAATTACCTAAAAAATTAGTGACAGTTTTAAGAGAACTTTTGCATGGGAGTGTGTAACTTGTGTGTACTTTTTTGATCGATGATTTATTATAACTTTGTACATTCATACATATATATGCACATGCATACACACGCGGAAACACAAAAAATATGTACATATATGTATATATACAGGATAGTTATTCAACATTTATATACTAAATCACATTTTTTCATTGGTTTAGTGGCTAGCTTCTTACAAAGAAAGGTTGGCCTTCTTCGGATGACCGCATTGTGTGAACGTCGGGAACTTCTGGATATTTTGTTTACTCATAAACTACTGAACGGCTTTATTGAATGCCCCCAATTGCTAAATAAATTTAGCCTAAGTGTTCCAGTACGAATTCCACGTAAGTCTATTACTCCACGTTGTCCTCCACTTCCTCGAACGATCCTAGGTGCCAATTCCCCAGTCCCACGGTTATGTACAACTCTAAATTCTTATAGCATAGATGTCGACATATTTGATGATGCCCTAGCCAAATTCCGCAAAACCATTTGCACCAAATCTATTCTATAATAAAACTGTAGAGGTCGAATGTTTACATAGAAAAACAATGCTTTTTTTTCAAATTTTTTGTTTCTCTGTCTGTTTGTCTGTTAGTACGGGCTAATCTCCGAATCTATTGGACCAATTTAAATGAAATTTTGCATGGTGGTACCTTATATCCCAGGTCAACGATTAAGATACTTTTCATCCCGGAAAATTAAAGAGTTCCCGCGGGATAGTTACAAAACTATAGTAACTTATGCAGCTTAGTACACAACAACTTATGCACCTAATTTAGTAAAATTTGGCAAGCTGATACCCTATATTACCAGTCAAATGACAGGTTACTTTTTATACCGGATAAATGAACGGTTCACGTGGGATAGATCTGTTTGTGCTTTTCTAGAACGCTAGTTGCTAAATAAATGCTTTGATAATCTTATAAGATTATCACATAAAGTAACGGTGTACCCATACTCATTGATTAATTTAAAAAAAAAACACTTTTTACTTCTAAAATCTATTTTGCATAAAATTTTAAGACACTTTATTTCTGTGCATGCTGTGTTTATTTGTAAGGAATCACTACATTTAGTTCCTAGTTTTTACTCGTAGTTCTATTTTTAATATTTGTGTGTATTATTGTAAGTGATTGTAAATAAAACTAATAAATAAATAGCAAGTCTTGAATATCGAGTCTCAGGCAGGTCTTATTGAGTATATTGAGAAATCAAAGTAAAAAAAATTTGTTCAACTACGCATGTATAAATATTTTCAAATACATATACGTATGTGTATACTTCATGAATGTTGCTGACATTTAAAAAAAATTAACTTTATTTATTACACGTACAGTTTTATTTGTTAAAGCGTTTAAATTGTTATTTTCATAGCACTTACCTTGAGACTTATTTAATTAATACACGTGTAAGACTGCCATTACATATTTTCTGTTCGTAAGCTCATATTTTGATCAACTTTTTATGCAATTCTATACGATGGAGAACCCAATTTAAAACTTTGATTTTATTATCTAAATATAATAATTTGAAGTCATAAATAAACTATGAAATAGAAAAAGTACTCACGTGAATAATTCATTATTGTAGAAAAAAATTCGTGTAAATCATACACACAGAAGATTTAAAAATCTATATTTTTACCTACATATAATATATTTAAAACTAGCGACTCACCCTCGCTTTGCTCGGGTTCGTCCCTAAGTTGATTCCTCATACAAACTGTCATGTCCATTTTCACCCTGTTAAGAGATGATTTCAGGGACAAAAACTATCCTATGTCTTTCCCAGGATCGCAAACTATCTTCTTACCAAGTTTCATCTAAATGGATCTAGTAGTTTCGGAGCTTATTCGGTACAAGCAAACAAACCAATAAACAAACAAAAAAATCTATCTTCTTTATAATATTAGTATAGATATATTCAACATACATTGTAGTTACTTGTTTATGTGTTTATACTCGTACTCGTGTATATAACTGCCTCGGTGGTATAGTGGTTAGCTTGTACGGCTGCACACTCAGAGGTCCTGGGTCGGGCCGAGTCCCGGGTCGGGCCAAGATTACTTATTGAGTCTTTCTGTATATTAGGCCTCAGTAACAGCCCGGAGTTAGGAAGTTAGCGTTGTTTCACCCCCGTGGCTCAGAAAGCACGTAAAGCCGTCGGTCCTGCGCCTTAACTCTCACTGGTCGTGTCGAGCAGTCGTCCCACCGGAGTATAAGAGTGACAGGAATAGAGAGTGCACGTCGTGTCTGCGCTCTCCCTCACACGCGCTGCACTATAATATCTCCTGCGCAGTTGGCTAGTCTCAATGAGATTGGCCGCCCTGGTCGGAATCGGTCGGGAGAACATCATCATGTCTTTATGGATTATAATATAACGTATTACACAGATTTATTATGAAGTCACAAATCCGTAAAAAGTTGCATAAAATTATTGCGAAGGATTTTCATTATGTCGACTTCCTCAATTTAATCAAATTATTTGTCAAACGAGTGTATTTAATGCTTACTTATAATATTTGTATGTTACTAACGAGTCACCCTCGCTCCGCTCGGGTTCGTCACTAGTTACGTTTTAACGGATAGTATGGCTTTCTCAAAGATGAGATATTTTCCCGCCGTAAAACGTATCCTATATGTTGACCCGGGTAACCAGCTATCATCATACTAAATTTTATCAAAATCTGTCCATTGGTTTTCTCAAGATGCATTCCCAGAAAGGCAGATAGACATAAAAACAAACAAAAATTCTAAAAACTACAGATTCGGACTCTGTATCCATAATAATGACTATTTCAATAAGATTTTTCAATAAATAATACTACAGATTCGACTTAGAATTATGTATAGATAGATAAGATTTTTAAACAAAATAATATAAAATATATAAGATCTACAATCCTTCTAAGTTTCATTCGGCTTCTGTCTCTTCGAACTGCTGCTAAAGTACTTTATAAATATTGGGAATATTTCTGAAATACTAATATTGAACAAATGTTTTATTTTATTTTGTATACCGGTCCATTGCGAAATATTGTTTGCCAAAATATAATATTTTAAAACGCACAGATTGTAAAAAGTTCAGGCCCAAACGAAAACAGGCCGCTAATATATTAGTATTGTAAACGTTGTATAGTAACGAAGTATAGACACTTCCTCGTGTGGGGACAATTTACTTAAGTTAATAACTATTATGAGTGACATCTTGACACATGAATTGCTCATAATCGACGGCATTTTCCTGGTTTTGCATAAATAAAGTTTATAACATAATAATAAATCATGAACGAATAAGTCACTGGACCAGACATATAAGCGGACGTACCTTTATCTGTCTTATTAGTAGCCAGGAAATTTCAGCCTTTGTCGTTTGTTTTTTGCGTCAGTCTCAAGCATTTACTTGTCAACAAACAATCTGCCAAAAATGACTAAATGTTCTGTTAAATGGTGTAAAAACTGTAGCGGCGGAAGCAGCACTGTTTCTTTTCACTTGTAAATACATTATTTTATTACATTTATTGTTATTTATCACACAATTTAATAAAATTGTAAAATAAAATGTCATATTATCCAACTATGTTAAATATAGTCGATATTTCTATGTATTGTTGACATCTGACAACCATCATAAAATCCCTGGATTATACCATTCAGAACAAATGACTAAACTGTCGAGTGAGTCCATTTGACATCGACTAGTGCTTGACAATGTCGAAAAATATATCGATATTTGACGAAATAACTGAACGAATTGTGTTATTTGTACAGTACAATAACATAAAATACTTTTATCACAGTATCCTACAATCTGATGACAATAAATTTATAAAAATATTTTCTAAGTCACATAAAAATATAAATGCAAAAATTATAATTAGTATGTGTACTTAATTTTTTATTTTATTTTATACCACATTTATATACTTTGGAATATTATTCCATTGTAATAATAATAAAGATCATTTTATTTCAACACATAAATTACACAAAATCAAACAATAATGTTTTAGCACTAAACTTCTGGGTTGGCGATTTGTAATAAAACACTTTACTTTCACGATCTATTTTACTTTCACGATCCAACACTCACTTTAATTTGCAATCACTTTTTCTTTTTCCTAATTTCACAAATGTTTATTAAGAACTGAGCAATATTAGGACAGTGTCACATTTTTATAAGCTACCCGAGACAATCAATTGCCAATTAAAATAATTCAATAACAGAATCAACAAAATCACTTTATTTAATTAAATTAGCTTAATATTTTTTTAATCTTTAAAAAATAATTTTTATTATATATTAATGGAATATACACCCGATATTCATTTGTTCATTAACATTATTATAGGCCAACAGAATGCTGTCATCAATGCCATCGTATTTATATAAATCAAATTAAAAAATAATTATTATTTGACACATTATTATTGCCTCTTTAATTCATTTATTTTAATTTATTATAATAAATACAGATATTTTAAATTAAAAGATGTAAAATATGATGACTATGCTAACCAATGTCTAAAATGTCATTAATTGGTTCATCGATATATGTATTTTATCGATTACGTTCAAGCACTAGAAATATTGTATTGTGTACCTGTGTGTATAATAATGTAATAAAATCTTTGTGTGCGTTATGCGTCTTTTGGTTGAACGAGTTTTCATACATTTGTATTTTATGTCTCGTCCAGTGGTTTATTCGTTCATGTAATAAATATATTATTTTCAAGAGGTTTTTTGTTAAATCATTTACATGAAGAAATAGTGTTTTCTATAATAGTAATCGTTTGTTACGTAAGACTTTTTGTTTGGTCTAATAGATGGCTGTAGATGAGGAAGGTTCCATTCCCAGCTTGAGCAGAGTTGAGAAGTTGATGATGTTATCTATATTAATATTAAAAAGCGGTAAAGTTTGTGAGTTTGTGACGTTGTAGGGGGTAATCTCTAGATCTACTAAACCGATTTAGATGAAATTTGTTAAGAAGATAGTTTGAGACCCTGGGAATGACATAGGATACATTTTTATCCCGGAAATCATTTCTAAATGGGGTGAAAGTGGGGACGAAAGTTTGTATTGGGAAGCAAGCTAGGGACGAACCCGAGCGAAGCGAGGGTGAGTCGGTAGTAACTTATAAAGTTATGTACTTCAAAGAGCACGTAAGTCGACCTCACGTGTGATCGTTGTCCTATTGGACTTGTGTTTGCGCGCATACTTCTGTACTATAATATCTCCTGCGCACTTATCTAGTCTGAGTGATACTGGCCATCGTTTCAGATAGGTCATGAGGATTTTGTTTTAGATTTTTATGACAAAGTTTAAAAATCATGGATAGATGGTTTCTATTTGTATAGCAAAATAATAGCAGAATATAGTAGAGCTAGATTCTGTGTACTGTCTATGCATTACAGAAATTACGTTTATATTTAAACAAATATTCTCAAAATGTGTACATGCTTGTTAATCATAGTTATTAAGCGTGTCAATTGAGCACGATTTGACTTTACCAATGACACTTATCAAAATCTCCATACATATACTATATTGCCATTTAAATGAAACATTATTAACTTATTTTTTTAATTGATTATGATTGGAAAATCTCACATATTTTATTTATACGAAAAAAAACCAGTTTCGTTAACGAGTTTTCGTTCAAATATTTAACGCTAAATAATGTGACGTGCACGTGTTTTCCTCTCGCTGTTTATGATAATTGCAAATATGCCGATAACGAATAAAACATAAACGAAATATGAATATCAATGTAAATCACACGTCTGTGGAAATAAATTGGAAATTTTGCAGACTTTATGATAAACATCGTGTACTAAAAGCTTGAAGATATAAAATATAAATAAATAAATATGTTGGGACATTACGACACAGCACCATCTAGTTCCATGGTAAGCTATGAGGCTTGTGTTATGGATACCAGATAGTTGACACACTACACATATATGACTTGAAATACATACATATTATAAATATGAACGAACACCCATGAGTGTAGTACAAACATTCGCGCTCATCAAACAAAAGAACCCCCACCCTCTCCCCAGCGGGACTCGAACCCACGACCGCTGGAACAGCAAGTAAGGTCAATACAAACTGAGTGAGAGAATCAATATTTTTTTTAATTTTATAAATGCGTAGGTGTATATGTTGGTTTATCCATCATTTCTGCTGATATGTTGATGGGGTTAATGGTATAGAAAAGTTCATGGGCAAGAGTGCCACGATAGTTTTATTTAAATATCAAGTTATCTTGTAAAACCTTTGTTTTAAATAATATATCTATCTTAGAAACATTAAATATGTTAATGTAGCATTCACGTCATTGCCTTTAGTAACTAGGGACTAGTTTAATATATTTTTATTTCATCTACATAAATTAATTTACAAAAGAGGATATGACAACTTCAAACTTGAGCATACGTATGTCGTATTGTGTTAATCAACTGCCTGAAATACCTCGCTCTAGATACTATTATTTCGTCATATTATACTTATTTATTTTATAAAACGATTGTTTGATACAAGCATCTAACAATGTATTGGCATATTTGTAATTCCACGTAGTTAGAAACTGCTAGGTATCACTTATTTACTTTGTATATGAAAAGCTATTATATTCAACGTATTCGTGCAAACAAACATACATAATGCTACAGCCATCTTTAAGATAAAATCTTAAGAATTTTATAATTTTAAAATCACGTGTACTTAAACATATATTTCGCGTAACACAACAGCATAATCGTTCCACATTTTATACATATCCGCTAAGTTGGGTAAGTAGGCGAGCTGTAGTGATGTAACGTTGTAGCCTGTGGGGGGGAGGGGGGGGGGGAGTCCGGATTAATGTCTTCGGCTAGTGTTGTGAAATGCTTATAGGTTATTATATTGTATTGCATTGTTGAGGTTTTATAACTTAAGATATTTTAGATATATAAGTGTAAGGTTTCGGTTATTATTTATTATACTGGCTACACTGATGGCGCGAACGCACAAATTATGATACCTTTGTAAATCAGTCAGTTAAAAAAACCAAGTGCGAGTCGGACTCGTGAACGAAGGGTTCCGTGTACCAATATCTATAAAAACGGCAAAAAAATCATGTCTGTTGTATGGGATCCCCATTAAATATTTGTTTTATTCTGTTTAGTATTTGTTGTTATATATTATATAACAGAAATACATCATCTATGAAAATTTCAACTATCTAACTATCACGGTTCATGAGATACAGCTTGGTGACAGACGGACAGACAGACAGACAGAGGGTCCCGTTTTACCCTTTGGGTACGGAACCTTAAAAATGACGAGATTGTTCAGGCCGAAAAGAAAAATAATAAAAATACAATAAAAAATAGTAAAGAAGAAATAAACAGAAGAGGGGATTGATCGGCGGGGAGTTGACGGGGGGGATGCGATCCGTGATTTTTAACTGGAGCAAAAAAAAATGTTGAGAATGAGTGTTTTCTAATAAATTGTAACTAAATCTAGTTATAACATATAAGTTTTGAAACATGATGCTGGCTGGCTTTTCCTGAGATATTTATCTTACATAAGTAAGATATATATTAAATTATGACTTTCTAGAATATTCCGATGATGAACGATGACGAATCGTAATGATTGCTTGAACTTTAATACTGTCCCAAGTCCTGAGACTTTAAGCAAGATATTTATATGCTGAGATAAAAGTAACTTATAATGTTCACCGGCTTGGAACCACTCTATATAAAAATTACTTATATTCGGTGCTTCGTTGCTGCGTGAAAGTAGAGCAAATTAACTAACAGAGTTTCGCATATATAATATTAGTATAGATTAGAAATCGTCAAATTCACTGCATTTAAAATATCACAAATTTTCTTAACGAAATCTTATGAATAGTCATTATTATCGATATAGAGACCGAATCTATTGTTTTCATAATTTTTGTCTGTCTGTCTGTGACTGCATCACGAGAAAACCATTGGACAGATTTTGATGAAATTCGGTACGCTGATAGCTAGTTATTCGGGTCAACATATTGGATACTTTTTATAGCGGGAAAATATCTCATATCCGAGAAATCTATAATAATAGACGTTAAAACGTAAGAACCCGAACGGAGCAAGGGCGAGTCACTAGTCTTAGTATAAATATGTAGCGAAGTTCATTTTAAATTTAGATACACATATTGTATCATTATTTTTTATAGGTAACTAGTATTAATTTGCTTTCAACTTGAGATAAGATTTTTTAAGTAACTTTTATTTTTATTGGTATACACTCGAGTTAGTTTATTTATAGTAGTATATAATCCTTATTTATTTATAAGGATATTAATGTAAGAAAATATACATTACTAATTATAGACTAGCCAAATAACGATGTTTAATGTTTGTGACATAACAAACTATCCAATTAAACGTCACCTCCTATTTTTCACTTTTAGTGAATTTTCTAAAAGCTTCGAATTAGAATCGTTGGTATATTCAAAAAAAAAATAATAATACTCAAAATTTGATCTTTTTAACCCCAAAAGTAACCGATTTCTTCAGCTTCCCAGCCCCTAAAAAGTAAAAGGGTGCCCCTTTAAGAGTGAATTTTCAAAAAAACTTTTGGGTGCCTAATCCTACCCTATGTGGGAATCGATGTATGTAGGTACCTGCCAAAGATCAAAATAACTTTCTGGTTTTTCATGATTAATCATTGAATTGTGTTTTACTTAAAAGTATATAAAAAACTGGTTTTTACCCTCAGCTTCAGTCGCCTGGTTAGTAGGGAACCAGTAGATTCCCAGGAAGCCATTTGTATCCATTTCCTTTAATCGAAATCTATTAATTGATTTGAGGAAAATGTAACAGACAGAAATACTTTCTCTTATATAATATAATAGTTATTTCTCTTTAGGCCTGACGTGGGATGGAATCATGGGATTCAAACCCCATTCATATTCATAAGGCTATTATTCATTTTCTTAAGGTTTACTTAACTTCTAACAGCCACAAAAGGTGGAACGACTAAGTATTAAAATTAAATAAGGAGTTTCCCATAACTAATTAAGGCTATTGTTGCCGTGCATTGACCACTAGCTTCAATGAACAATGACATAGTATGTAAACATACGGCACTCGGCTGACATAGAATAAAAACCTCTACTAAAAGATACAAAGTTTTAGCCATAGAATTTTCATCCTCTTTCAATAGACATGTATTCTTTTTTTTTAACGTCCCACTGCTGGGCACGGGCCTCCCTTCAATACGAGGGGGATCAGGCCATAGTCCACCACGCTGGCCAAGTGCGGGTTGGCAATTCAATAGACATGTAGTGACTAGAAAGCAAAATGTTAATATTATATTACAAATCAATACAATGTTGTATTCGGCCTTTTTTTAATGTACCATTATTGGGTACTGGCCCTCCCTTAATGCGAGGGGGATCAAGTTATAGTCAAGTGCGAGTTGCCTCATTTCATGTGTTTTCGGACTACATTTGCTATGTTTTCTGCTGATTGCATATATATGTATTGATATATATATATATATATATATATATATATATATATATATATATATATATATATATATATATATATATGTATATATTTTATTGAGAAATACCGCGAGTACATATTTATCAATAGGTCATAAATTTAACATCGTGACTCAAAAATCATATTGAGAGTTAATGTGATTACCTTAATTAAACACATTGTATCTACGAGAATCCACCAACCAACAACTACTTGTGAAAATATCTATGAAATGGAAATAATATATCCCACTACTGGGCACCTTTCAATACGGGGGGGTTTAGATCATAGTCCACAACTAGCACTGACTGAGCATGTCTTTGGAAAACTTGATAGGTTCTCTCAGAAATGCAGGTTTAAGCATGAAAATTTAAGGATAAAACGGTAACAGGCAGACATACATACATACATATATAGACATAAATGCCCATTTATAATATTAGTATGAATTATATGAAACGTTTCCATTATTTTTAAATAATCCACGTTCTGTGCTTCACTTTGTAAGTGAAATATTAGATTTGTCACGCCTATTGTAAATAATAACCATAACGGCCATATATTACTGTGTTTGCACGCATTATGATTTAGGAGCATTTGTTTTAGTGCATTTGTTACGGCGCTTGCTATTATTTAAATTACTCCACTGTTGTAGTAAAAGTGTATGAGAATATCTTAAACCGACTTAAAAGAGGAGGTTCGTTAAAAAGTATGTATGTAACGTATGTGATCTTTTCTTTTTATTTTTAGAATATATATTTGTTAATTTATAGATGGTAAAGGGATTTTCTTATATAGCCTGAATTAATAATTTTATTCTATCTTTAGTTGTGTATATTTTTTTAATTTATACCATAGATTAAGCTGATATAACCTATTCATTAAAAAAAATATTGACCATACCTCCAAAAAAATTGAGTTACATCTTTTTTGAAATCCGTCAAAAACAGCTTAATAAACCTAATATATTAAAGGACGATATATGAGTTTTTTTATAAATGTAAATAAATAGAAAACTACGCGAGCAAATCGGCAATCAATAGCTAGTATAGTTTTTTAAATGTGGACCCATTCAATAATATGAACTTTAATTACAGCCCCGAAACATACGTAGGTACGTACATATTTGGTTATCAGATGTAATTGTAGAAAGCTATGACGCAAGACTAGTAACTGACTGTGTAATTTATCAGTACGCAATTATACGAGATGGTTAATTTTAACTCAAAGTATCATCTTTACAGGTAAAAGTATATAATTATAGGTTTTAGTATTAGTGTATGTTATTTTAAAATATTAAGAGATCCACTCTCACTCTACGTACATATGCTTTGTCTTTTAGTATTTTTTTGCTAAACTAGCTTCCTGTGGCGTGTTTGTATCGGCGTAATAATTTCTTTTTAGCAAAAAAAGTAACAGACTAAAACCAATTTTAACAATAATCATGCCTCTGATAAGCGTGATATTTTGTAATGCTCACCCTCGCTCCGCTCGGGTTCGTCCCTAGTTACGTTTTAACGTTTTGGTATAGATTTCTCAGAGATGAGATATTTTCCCGCATTAAAAAGTATCCAAAGTATCCTATAATAGGTTGACCAAGATAACCAGCTATCATCATGCCTTTCATCAAAATCTGTCCAGTGGTTTTGTTGTGAAGCATTCCCAGACAGAAATACACGAAAATTCTAAGAACTCTAGATTCAGCCTCCTTATCGATAATAATGACTATTTCAATAAGGGTTTCCAAAAAGTATTTAATGCACAGATTCGACTCAGAATTTTATTATATGTATACGGACCCTTACTAAATATTACCTAGAATTTAAAAAAATAATCAGGAAAATCGCTTGGTGGAGATATCATGTAACTATCATACACACACAAAAACAACAACCGAATTACATATGTACCTTCGCCTCGCTCGGGTGCGACCCTAGATACGTTTCAATTTTTTTGAGTGGAACCCTAATTCTTCTCTAAGTCTAAGTTACTCCTTATAACATCAGCTATCTGCCAGTGAAACTCCCATCAAAATCAGTACAGCCGTTTGGGCGATTTCAATAGACAAAAGCATTTCGATCCGCTTTTTTGTTGTTTCGTGAAAGAAGAACAATCTAAATAACACACAATATATAAAATAAAAAGTTAAAATTGTGTTAAAATTGAGGAAAGTGAGAGCTCATAATATGAAAAATATGGCGTCCACAAATGAAAATATCAACGGTGAAAATAAAATATTTTATTATCGAAACAAAATGAGTCTCAATTAAATTAAAAACTAAACAAATACCGTACTAATTTAATATACATTATAGAAATAATATTAGGTAATAAATATCTTCTTGATAGATTCCAACTTCCAACACGACCAGTGAGAAATCAGTCCCAGCCGACATTTTCGCATACGAAATACACCTATAATCTACATATATACGAGCATAACACTTGTGGTACAATTTTGATGATTAATTTACTCTTTATTTACTTTACACAGTCGTAATATTCGCTATGTTAAGATATTTTAAACAATAAAAAAGTACGTGTGTGTGTACTTATGTACGCACGTGAAGTTATACTTCTTTGGCGTAACAGAACAAAAATAGCTAAAGATTTCATCCCGTATGTCACAACTCCCTGTTTTTAAAAGGAATGCAGCTAAATGTTATAAGAATGTTGTAAAAATTGTAAAAAAAATGTCGCTTTCAACTAACTTCATCATGTCGCTTTTTGGCTGTCGGTGTGCGCGCGCATTGTAAAAATTTTACTCTCATATTTTTTTCCAAACGTCGCAAAAGAAGTATAACTTAAAAAATATTACATGTCACAAAATCGAAGGTCTAACCTCCGGGCTAAAATATCAAAGCTCAAAGTGTTGTATTATTGCGTTAGAAATAACCTTGTTATACAACAAAAACAAAACGCATATAGAATGTAAATTTAGAATGAGGAAATCGTTTAAAATTATTTTATTTCAACGTCCCTCGTTTATAGGAGTTTTTTTAACTATAAAAAATTACGCCTGTTTTTTAAAGTACATATTTAAGGCCGTAACAGCAACATTTTGCAAGAATATCATTTAAAAAAATTATCATAAGATAAAGTAATATGTTTTTATTCTACGAAGTTACTATATATTATCTTTAATGTGCTCTCCGAAGCTTGAAATTCAGTCTGCTTTATTATACGGTTTTAAATGGTCACCCATCTTACTCTGTGCTAATGGGAACGTGGTTTGACTTGCTATTAATAATATAATATTAACTTTACATCGTAAACCACATTGTAACGTAAAAATAATTTCGTATATTAAACTTTTTAATTTATCTCCTACCGACTCTCTTAGTCAAAATTATGTTTTTGTACCATTTGCTGTAAAAATCCTTGGCCCATGGAGTCAATGTGCTAAGCACTTCTTAAAAGACATAATACCTCGTCTTATCGCCTCTACTGGTGACAGGAGGGCTGGCTTATTTTTCGCCCAAAGCTGATTGCATTGCCATTCAGCGAGGGAATCGGCTAGCATTCTTGCCACTATTCCACGCGGACATGACTTACACCTTAATAACTAAGTGTACATTTGTTTTGTTTATATAATTAAATATATTTATAATTTTCCTTATTGCTTATAAAAAAATATTATTTGTAGACATTTTGTAGTTATTCTAATAGAATAAGAAAATACTCGTATGTGCCTAACGGCGTCTTCATTTAATATGTAATCGTAATTTTGGACCTAGTTCCAAAAGCTATTACTTTCTCGCGGTAAAAAGTATTCTATATGTTGACCCGGATAACCAGCTATCACCATACCAAATTTCATCAAAATCCCTCCAGTAGTTTTTCTGTGATGCGGAAACAGACAGACAGACAAAAATTCTAAAAACTATAGATTCGGCCTCTGTATCGATAATAATGTTTGTTTCAATAAGATTTTCCAAAAAATATTAATGTACAGATTCGGCTTAATTACAATTTTATTATATGTATAGATGGAAAATCAAAAAGCTACAGTTATTTTTTTTAAAGTATTGAACTGATGTATTTATATCAATTCGTTCGCCGTTTCGTTTATTCAAACGTTTTAACAAAATTTATAAATCCCATATTAGATGTTAAGAACTCGTTTTTAGAACTAAGCCCATTATTTGAATACGTAAATTCGCAAATATAAGATATGATAATACTCGTACGTGCCTAATGTTGTTCAACAGGTTTAACATCCGATTAGTTACCACTAAACTAACAGTCTATTCTTCCAATTTTATCTTGATTCGCTTGGATTTAGTATATATATTATTTAGAGACTCGATTTTATTTGTACTGTAATTTATATTAAAACTCTAGGTACCTATGTTTTAGCGGTTTGTATAGATTTCTCAGAGATGAAATAATTTCCCGTAGTAAAAAGTATCTTAAATGCTGACCCGGATAACCCACTATCACCATGCTCAGCAAAATCTATCTGTCCAATGGTTTTCTCGTGATGCGTTCCCAGCCAAACAGTCAGACAGAGAGACCGACAAAAATTCTAAAAACTAGAGATTCGAACTCTGTATCCATAATAATGACTATTTTCCTAAAAATATTTAATGTTCAGATTCGACTAAGTTAGAATTTTATCATACGTATAGATTTATATTCATTGTTCTTTAACCTTCTTCTCCTGAATTATCTTTAAGATCGTTCATGAAATGTTCATAAAAATTAAAAAAAAATTCTAAAAACGGGCATCTTTACATTCCTAACAATATTAAACATAAACAAACATCAAACATGTACTAAATAGAATTAGTTTTATAATAAAATTATACTTAAATACATTTTTCAACACATACAAATTTTCTTATTTATAATATTAGTACGATAAAGATGAAAATTTTATCAAAACCTATCTCTTTCACAGTGGTGGTCAACAACGTCGTGTGTCATTCGCAGTAGCCCTCATGCATGACCCAGAACTCCTCATTCTGGACGAACCCACAGTGGGCGTAGACCCTCTGCTGCGACAGTCCATCTGGACCCACCTGGTCCGCATCACCAGCTCTGGAGATAAGACTGTTATCATCACAACCCATTATATTGAAGAAGCTCGACAGGCGCATTGTGTGAGTACTCACTAACTTTCTATTCAATTTTATTTTCTTGTTCTTCTTGCTTAAAGCGTGCCAGCTGAGCATAAATTACTTCGCCATGGCCACGTAGAATGAGAAGACACGAAGGATTCACTAACTTTTACTATATAATATATCTACAAAATAATTCATACAGTAGATAATCGCCATTTATTTTAACGGAAATACTGTGAAATGCAAGGGTTATCAAAATTACTAATCTTCATGGCGAACTGTTTCCAAGTTAAAGCGCTGTGAATCTCGTGCCATGTTACAATTATATCTGGCAACCCCAAAATTGTTTCTCGACTTTCATATAAAAGTAAGATTGACATTCAGGAGTGCCTCACCCGTATCACACCTTGCACACCCCGCACGTTGCATTGCTACCTTGGCAAAGGGATAGAAAAGAATAGAGGAGGGACAGGGTGCTTTTGCGACCCTCTTGAGATTATCTTACTCTGTTATATAAATGATTTGATAATACAATACTGTTGATGTTTAATCACTCATCGATCAAAAGAATTAGCTACAAAATCAGCGACAAAAAATGTCCTCGCCAAAAGAGCGCTCATTTGAACATTCGAGCGCGCTTTTAATCTATTTTTTTTTTGTGAAAGCAACTTTAAGCATTGTATTTAAGGTTCAATTTACATTGTTGTATATTTATTTTGAATAGTATAATTACCTAAACACAATTGGTGACAGTTTTAAGACAACTTTTGCATGGGAATATGTATCTAGTACTTTTTTGATCGGTGCTGGCACTCGTAGAAATGTCTTTATGTATATAAAGATTTTCATTGCCAACTACTTATTATTTCAAAAGTAACGGCTCTGATCGCTCAAGTGATAATGTTTAATTGTGTATGTCTCGATCCGTGAAGACGTTACGCAGAGCAAATTATACGAAATGAGAAACGATAAAACGGTCTATATTACTTAAGAATTCACAGTTTTCAAAATTTAAGCCTTTATTTAAAATTAACTTATGCGTGTTTCTTGCGTTCGAAATCGCGTGTATTCGAGGGTTTTGAGGAATTGAATTTTTTTATCGAAACTAAGTATACATTATTCTTTATCTAATGAATTGCGGACGTTAAATCAAGGACTATTTCGCAAAACGCTATTTTAAAGTTAATGGTAGTAATTTAGTATCATTGCAATAGGATGATTTAGTTAGAAATATAAGCGTTACAAACAGACAAACATATCCTATTACTAGCTTTTGTTCGCGATTTCGCTCGCATAATTTATTTGAGGTTAGAGTTCGTCTATTTTCTCTAAAACAGATCTTTAAAATAATAGTAGTTTAAACTTGTATTTCTTTAAAATCGTTTTTGGACTCGTAGTTTAAATAAACAAATTATTCATTTTTTTAATACATATTAGTAAACGTAAAAGATAGATATTAAATATACCCACGTTATAGCCTAAGCGAAATAACTCAAACACAATTTTTATTTCGCATACCAAATTCCTCAATTCCAGTTCAATAAAACCAGATAGTTAATTAAAAAAATAATTCTAATATTCTGCCGTCATAAAAAAGAAGGCCGCAATATCGTCAAAGTTGATTTCGAGATATTTGAAGTTTTGTTTTAGTATTTAGTAGTAGTTTTGACGTAGCTACGATGAAATTATGGTATTATTATTATTATTATGGTATCTCCGGATTCATAAGACTTAGAGCTTTCTGAGTAAGACTATCGTAGCATTTTTTTTGCTGATTCCGAATCTGCATTTAAGTCCTTTTTGACCAAATTGCTAGTTAGGGCCTCCTTTATCATGGCGGCAGTATTGCTGTTAGCTTTATTAAATATGAACTTTATACGCATTCAGTGAACACGTGTATGTCTTTATGTTTTAATTATGTAATTTATTTATGATCATAAAATTTATAGCAAAAATATATATTGATTTATATTCATTCATTGTTTGAGTGATTGGATATTTTCAGATTTGATGTACACATTTTTTACGTTTTCTATGACAATTTTATGTCTTAAACATAAAGGGTTTTTATTGAGGATGTAATTAAATATGTTAATTTTTGTAATTAATTATGTTAAGTATGAAAATATAGTATACTCATCGAACAAAGAGTTACTAGATACACAATCAGCGACAAAAAATGTCCTCACCGAATGATCGCTCATTTGAATATTTGAATGCGTTTTTAATTCTAACGCGTAACGTGTAACGCGCTAATCTCAGAAATTACTAATCCGATTTGGAAAATTATTTTTGCATTAGATAGCCCGTTTATTGAGGAGGGCTATACGCTATATATCATCATGCCACTACCCGAGGGAACGGAGCAGGAATCCTAAATGTCAGCAACTCGGACAGACTTCAAGACATTGTTGTAAAACAGATGTTTATAATCAAACAAAAACGCGAGTAAAACCGCGGGGCACAGCTAGTGTTAGCTATCTCTATTACGAATTTCACTAAAATATGTTTAGCCGTTATAGAATAAGTAACAAACTGTGTAATATGTGATCATAATGGCTTCCATATTTCGCTTCCAGATCGGTCTTATGAGAAGTGGACGGTTGCTCGCCGAAGAATCTCCTCAAGCACTATTGACTATGTACAGCTGCGTTTCACTGGAAGATGTGTTCTTGAAGCTATCGAGAAGACAAGGTAAGTTTTTTTAGACTTATTTTTTTTGTATTTTAGGTAAAATTGTGTTTGTTTCTTAAATTTATAGGCAATTTCGTCTTATACCATTTTATTGTCTTTAAAAATAAATCACAATTTCATTCTGTTTGTCTGTTCGTTTATGTTTGTTTGTGTAATTCAGGATATATATTTTAGTTTAGAGATACTTGTATATATACGCCATGTATTTATATACATTTGTCCACGATAGATTATTTTTTTTTCATATATTATAAATAATATTTTACATAATAAATTTTTATATCAGATTCAAGACTTTAGCAGTTCTTGTTGGAAAAATAGCTCTCAAGATGTGAATGAAGGAAATGCGATTTGATGATAGAGTCACAACTCTAAAAACACTTTCTTAGATTTACGCGAATATTTTACATATGTCGGGACCCAAAATACAAAAAATCGAAGGAAAAATCCGAAAAGTTAGTTTTATTTTAAAAGTCACTATGCTATCAAAATCTCCATAACTTCGATTGACACAAGCATATACAGACAAACAGATACAACTTCCACTGATACATTTTGATAGATGTAAATAATATGACGTTAAATTACAAACGTGATTTGCACACGGTAATTTATGACATAATGACTGAGACTACTTTACACTTTCTATATCGATACTACACGTAAATTCCATGGCATAATATTTTTCCTACAATTTTCTATATAATAATTAAAAAACTTGTCCGTTTGTGGATGTGATTTTTTTATTTTTACGATTACGATTTTTTTATGTATTTCATGGGTAAATAGTATTTTTTTGGCTATCTGTCTATAGGTCATATACAAACAAAAGGGTTCATTTTAACCAAAAAATACTAGAAAGGTACTCAATCCCATCCAAAGTTTTCTTTAAACTGTCAATTGTGTTTAGGTAATTCTAGTAGAAATAAATATACAACAATTTGAATTGAACCTAAAATACGACATTTAAAGTTGTTTTCACAAAAAAATAATTAAAAGCGCGCTCAAATGTTCAAATAAGCGCTCATTCGATGAGTACATTTTTTGTCGCTGATTGTGTATCTAGTACTTTTTTGATCGATGATTTTACCAATATTTTAACTAAATTCTCATTTGAGGTTTTTCGCGTTTGGAATTTACTTTTCTTGCTGATTAATGAGTCATACGTTTTAGTTAGTGTCATAAATCATTAGTCATCATTACATAGAAAAAGCATGACTTATTTTACTATGTTAAAGTATAGTTATCATATTACGAAAATGAAATTGATCGCGATAGGTAGATCTAGTATATTATATTCTAATTGTCAGTTTCTAGGTAATATAATTGAATTTTTCTAAAAATATACCAAAATTATAAATTAAATATATAAATTGAAATATAATATATTTTAATTTTTCTTCACTAATTAAAATCAACAAACATCACATCCAGAGAGTAAACACACATTGTCAAGCGCTTTTTATCCGCTGGAGATATCTGTAATTATCAGAATTGAATGCCTTTCAATACTAGCGGAGTGAGAACTAACCCACGGTAAGAGGGGTTAGGTAACAGTTACGCAAGACGCACGTAACACATTGTGTTTCCGTCCATATATCCGTTATCCGAAGAGATCATGATTATATTATGATTATTAACCGACTTTAAAAATGAAATATGCAGTGTTTAAAATCCTTTGCGAATATATGAAGGAGCAGATAGTGACGACTTTTCATCTTTTACGTCTATATTGTACTAGCTTTTGTCTTAGGCTAAGTATATGGGGCTATGATGTAAGGGTGAAGAAGTAACAAACACTCACATACTTTAGCATTTAATATTAGTGTGCTGTTCTTTAGATACCTTTTTCTCTATCGATCTTTAAACTTATTTGGCATACAAATGCTTTGTCTTTTAATAATCTCATTTACTATTTCATTTCTGAACAAGATTTTCTTCTTTATACTGTCAATCATAAATATCAACTTGGTTTTATTCAGTAAAAGTTAAATTTATAGTTTTAGTATAGAATTCATTAAAATTTTTAAAGAACCCGTAACGTCTGCTGTAACAGGTAGTGCCTCTCAATAACTTAACCACTCTGCCATGACGAATTAATAGTTTGTCTTTATAAAAACTAAATTACCCACTACTGCAGTTTCTTGCTGTCATTACTCATTAGATTTAATATGAGACGACTAGTGAGAGCGAAAAATCTAGAAAAATACAGAAATCTAGAAGTTATTTGTGCTAAAATTTTATATATATTTTTTAACTTTTGTTAAAAATGTTAAGCTAAATTCATAGAAAAAAGATATAAAGTACATATAAAAAGCTTAAAATATAAGATATTCTAGATCCAACTTGAACAGTAGGCTATGTAATGTAGCGGTATGTATCCTGTGTTCCAATGCAGTTAAAAACGTATCTCTGATTTTTCCCTAATATTTCATATAGGAGTATAATTTTGGTTAAAAAATATACCAAACAATGATATTCAACTAGTCTTAAGTTCTCAAATGTTTACATTTCACAAAGCAGTCCAAGGCTCGGACTAATACGCGCCAACCTTCCTTTGTTCTGTTGTAATATTTCGCGATGCCACACTCTACATACTGTATACTCGTTTTATTGTCGGTCAAACGATTATCGTACCTTTTGAAATCGTGCCTTGTGATGTATTGAGAATCGCCTCAAGTTTCTGTTAGTAGTGTTATAAAAACATTGTATAATCTATATAGCGATTGTATCGTGCACCAAGGCGGTGGTAGCCCAGTGGTAACACGCTCGCTTGGGAAAACGAGTGAGGCGGGTTCAAAACCCGGGTTTCGCACATCTGATATTTGCATGTACGGATCATTTCCAAAATGATTACCACAGGATGAGGAAACCTGTCTGAGAGAACCTAGTAAGTTTTCGAAAGACATGTGCAGTCCGCCAACTTGCACTGCACTTGGGCAGCGTGGTGGACTATTCTCAATATGTATCTTAAAATGCACCTTATAATAATATTACGCATAAATTTTACAATTAATTATATACAATATATATACGTATATACCAATTTTATATGATTTAAACGAATGACGTCATCACAGCTCAATGATCTTTGAACCTTTTAACTCATCTCAGTTCTCATTAGACGTCACTTGCAAGTACTTTATTCTCGTATGTAAATTATACAACTACGACGTAAATAAAATGACGTTATAACTATAATTCGCAAGTTGTATCTTATAATAGTTCCGGTCAAACATTCCGTTATGGACCTACTTATTTTTAGTGATTAACGCTTACACGGGAATTCCCTTGCGAGACAGCACGAAGTTGCTATTATTTTATCTATATTCAATATGCATATTGCATACATATCTTTATAAATAGTAACTTATAAAGGTATTTAACGTATGTATACATAATAATTCTTTACGATTTTTTTTTAAGTTTTTAATATATTTGTGTCTGCTCAGTCCCCCCAATCGGAAACCGCTAAACTAAGTGCAATTGAGATTTTTACAGCTGCGGCTATAATCTATAATAGTGATATAACCTAGTTAGATTTCCAAAATTTTGCCTTAGAATATCTAACATGATTTGCTTATACGAAAACAATATTTAAATTGTAAAAAATACACATTACCTATTACTTTGAGGACGTCGTTTTAAAGGCCCACCTTTCCTTTCAAACCCTTTTTAAGGGAGTCTTTGGAAAATATGCCCTTAGAACGTGATGGTAATGGGCGCTTATAAGGCTGTCCTTTGTATTTTATATTTATGCATCGATCAAAAAAGTACTAGATACACAATCCCATGGAAAAGTTCTCTTAAAACTGTTACTAATTGTGTTTATGTAATTATTCTAGTTGAAATAAATACTTATACAACAATGTCAATTGAATCTTAAATGGAATGGCTTAAAGTTGTTTTCACAAAAAGAAATAAAAATTAAAATATATATTCAAATGAGCGCTCATTAGGTGAGGACATTTTTTGTCGCTGATTGTGTATCTAGTACTTTTTTGATCGATCTCTTTATGTTATAATACAATATTATATAATTTCAACTGTCACATCTCTTTACCAAAGGTCAAGCAAACCAAGTGGTAGAGCTGAATGTATCTGGCGGAGGGCTCGGCCTCAACAAGATGTCCAAGCGCGAAGAGGCGCCCTACGCGGCCGAGGACAACCAGGTGGTCGGCCTCAACTTCCACCAGAGCAAGGAGGTGTTGATTGTAGACCACGCCGCCGGCTCGAATGGAGATGTGAGTTGTTTTATTTACTTATTTATACTTTGAGACTTATTTATACTCGAGGCAGAAGTAAAAGCGCTCGCTTGGGTAACCGAATGAAGCGGATATGTTGACCCGGATAACCAGCTATTATCATACTAAATTTCATCAAAATCTGTCCAGTGGTTTTCTCGTGATGCGTTTCCAGACAGGCAATAATTCTAAAAACTATAGATTCGGCCTCTGTATCGATTATAATGACTATTTCAATAAAAAAATCCAAAAAAATATTTAATTATATAGGTTCGACTCAGAATTGTATTATATAAAAAAAAAAAAATATGTTGGGACAATAACACACAGCACCATCTAGTTCCATGGTAAGCTACGAGGCCTGTGTTATGGATACCAGATAGTTGATACACTACATATATATAACTTTAAATACATACATATTATAAATATAAACACCCATGACTGGAGTACAAACCTTCGTCATCACACAAATGAATGCCCCCAGCGGGACTCGAACCCGCGACCGCTGGCACAGCAAGTAGGGACACTACAAACTGAGCCAAACGTGTCGTCAAATGGCGCAGTCGGTAGGATACGAACCTACGCTCCCATAGGGAATCTGATTTCCAATCAGATTATATGTTTAGATATATGATTTTTTTACATTGAAAAAAGTTTTAGGAGCCCATGAGTGTTTAACTTAGAAACATGCTGATTTCAGAATTTCTATTATTGTAATTCAAGCGTCTTAATTAAAATAATTATTTTTCGCGAACAATCGCCGCAAAACTGACGAGAACTGACGAGAACAGATTATCAACCAGCTTTTTTTTTCATAATCTATAATTTAAATATTTTAATTGTCATACGTCATTCTTTAAAAAAATAGACATCAATTTTTTGTGTAAATGCGCAATTATATTAAATTTTATATTTTGTTTCTAAAATAATTGTTTAAAATACAATTTTACGTATTATGTATTTAAACGAATAATCGAGTTTTAATGAACAAAAAAGCTTCCTTTAACATTGTACAAGTAGTTAGTGTTGCTCTGTAAAAAATATTTATTATTATATCCATAATCTGTTAAACATCCTTTTTTTATTGTGGTAATTATTTTGTAATTATTATAATATACTCATATTTTTTATTTTTAGTTCTGCAATTATTAACTTATTCTGTTGTTGTTTGTTTTTCCTTGTTATATAAAACTATCTTTCATATGTAAGTCTTAAGCAAGTCCATTTATTTACTTACTTGCTTAGAATTCGTAATTTTATGACATTTTCTTCATAATTCTTAAGCGCAATAAACAACTAATAATTTCCAACCGCGTTATTTCTTTTTTTTATTTCTACGTTATAAAGCAGTGACATCTATTGATAAATTCGGAACTAGAAACAACATTAATCAATATATTAACATCTTTACAGACACACATTTATATTAAAAATATGTATAATAATTAATTATCATTTTCCTATCGTATTACCATAAATTAATCTTTTTTTTTCTCTGTTTATTCCAGCTGCCGGGAAAAATGTCGGAAGCAGTGAAGTCAGAGTGTGAAGACTGCGGGGACTGCTTCAACGTGAGTTTACTAGTTTCTATTATAAATAAAATTCTACACAAACAGTATTTCATAGTAATAATTTAACATTTTATTAGTTTTTTTTAAATCTTAAGTCTTAAGTGAAAAGTAAAGAAATGGGGAAGATATTAATTTAGTAGCAATTAAATAAATCGATTTTAGTTTTTGAATGTTGTAATCGATTTAATTATTTTTATTTTAAATTGAATAAATATATAAGAGGTCAAAATTTATTTGAAATATATATTTTAAAAATATCTATACATGGTTAAACGTTAATAATTGCGAAACAGTTTTTTTCGCAATCATTGTCTTTTGAAGTTATACTTATTTTGGGACAAATTTGGAAAAAAATATGAGTAAAATTTTTACGATGCGCGCGTACACCGACAGCCAAAAAGCGACATTATGAAGCTAACTGATAACTATTTGTTGTCGTGGTAACCGTTGTTATTTTATTTTGTTTTGCTATTTAATATTTATGTATTGTTATTACTACCTACATATAGGCAACATCTGTATTATAAGACCCTTAATTAATATCAAAATTTCTAAAAAAACGTGTATATATGAGAAACCGGTCCGCTTTAGCTAACATCCCGGGGCAAGATCAAGGCGCTGATCCAGAAGAACTTCCTCCGCATGTGGCGCAACATCGGCGTGATGCTGTTCATCTTCGCGCTGCCCGTCATGCAGGTCATACTCTTCTGCCTCGCCATCGGCAGGGACCCCAGCGGCCTGCGTCTGGTGAGTGCACACCTACACACATACATACATACACATTACACACAGACATATACTTAAACAAACGAGCTAACATACAATCGTAAAAGTTGTATCGTTAAAGTCCTTTCTTCTTTTATTAAATATAAATAACCTCGCATTCGCTTATAACACACTAACCTCAATTTGTTGGACTCTTAAAGTCTACCCGACCATGGGGTCGGGTTTTGTTGCTATTTTATTTTATTTTATTTGAGGTAGATTCGTGCGCGTATAATTTCAGAATTAAAAGATGCGAACAAAAAGAAAAGCTTAACAAGTCCAACTTGTAAAATAACAACAAAACATGAAAATGCTCAAAAAAAGGCACGGACGTATGTCTGTGGGCAGACTTATTCAAATAAAAAAAACCAACAATCGTATGGTAAATAATATATTGTAGCGCATATTTTTTGTAAATGCATGAATAAAGAGTTTCATTTCAATTTAACTTAAAACAGTTGGGATTACTAATACTTAACAGTTAAGTACACTATTTATTTTATTACCACAGTATACGACATAAAATAACCCAAGTAAGCGTTTAATGAAGGCGTGTGGCGCGCATACTACGTCGGGAGAAGCTCCCGATTGTCATACTTACTTTTATATGTCAGTCAGGAAAGGCATTTCTGTTTATCGGGATATAACTATAACTTGACGACACGTTTGGCTCAGTTTGTAATAGCCCTACTTGCTGTGCCAGCGATCGCGGGTTCGAGTCCCGCTGGGGACATTCATTTGTGTGACGATCTCGAATGTTTGTATCCCAGTCATGGGTGTTTGTTTATAATATGTATATATTTAAAGTTATAAATGTGTAGTGTATCAACTATCTGTATTTATGATACAAGCCGTAGCTTACTATGGACTAGGTTATGCTGTGTGTTAATGTCCCAACCATTTGACATATCACCATTATTGCCAATACCCCCAGTGCCGGATTTAATCTTAACACTGTCCCTGGGCATAATAAAAAATGCCGCCCTATTATCGGAATTTTGAATAAAATGTTAAAAGTTTAATTTTATTAATTATTAAGTTTTTTTTTTTGAGAAAACCATAGAATTATTTTGTAAATGATATATTAATTTTTCAAAAAATGTAGGTACCTACTAGTTTGTCTTTTTTGTATTTTTCATTTCTTGTAAACTAAAAAAAGCATTTTCGATTTTGGGAAAAAAATTTTCCACACTCTGAATTTCGCCGCCCCTAAAAATTTGCCGCCCAGGGCTCTAGGCCCGAGTGTCCATAGTGTAAATCCAGCGCCGGACACCCCATTAACACGAGAGCCACTCGCAGGCGATAGTGAACCACGACGTGAACGTGATCGACGGCAACTGCCCGTACAACGCGTCGTGCTCCATGAAGAACCTGTCGTGCCGCTACCTGGCGCACTTCAGCAACAAGACCGTCGTGAAGGAGTTCTACGCGGACGTGCCGGCGGCCACGGCGGCCGTGCGCGCCGGCCGCGCCTGGGGCGCCGTCTACTTCAACGAGAACTACACGGACTCGCTCGTCGCCAGGCTCGCCTTGGGTCAGTCATTTGTGTAGTCACGCCCGTGTAACGTATCACTGCCGGGGGACCACCCTTCGAGGAGACCGTAATCCACCACGCTGACCGAGTGCGGGCGGACTGAGCAAGTCTTTCGAAAACTTGCTACGTTCTCTCAGACATGCCGGTTTCCTCACGAAGTTTTCCTTCACCGTAAGGCAAGTGGTAATCGTGTTCGAAATTATTCGCACATGAAAATATCAGACGTGCGAGACGAGGGACTCGAACCCGCTTCACTCGGTTTCCCAAGCGAACGCGTTACCACTGGGCTACCACTGCCTCGAGTTACATCGTTTATTTACTAGCGATATATGTTGAAATATTGGCAACATATAGGAATATGCGTGTTATTTAAATAAATGCTGTATGTATCATACTGTGACGTCAGCGGGCGTTTAAAGTATCCGATGATACATTTTTTTTTAAATTTATACCAAATTTTAGTGTTTTGGAGCTGAATAATTTTTTACAATTATATAACGATGCTAGTTATTGTTTTAAAAAAAATAACGCACATTCTCTATTGAGATTTAGTTAAACTTTCACAATCACTGACGATGTTATTATGATGTAAACGGTATAACTGTGAACATGGCGCTTGTAACAGTGCTGAAATTATCGGGAACTTTAAAAAATAATTCTAAACATAATAATATTTACTAGTGACTTACATATATTATATTCAATGGAAATTAAAACCATATAATTCAAAAGTGTCTGTGTAGTGTAGTTTAGGTTTCAATAGTACAAACAAAAAAAAAATGATAAAATAATTTTAATCGCCAGTTCTTCTCAGAATTGTAGCTTTTCCTTCCCAATTTGATGGTAGGCTACATTTAATAAAAAATGCAATAGATTAATGCTTTATAAATAATCTAAAAGCTGAAAGCTAGTATTTAACTAAATGATATTTTAACCATTGCAGCGGACACGGCGGACAACGAAACGATCTCGTCCTCCGAAGTGCAGGTGTGGCTCGACATGTCCAACCAACAGATCGGGCTCATGCTCAATAGAGATATACAGTTCTCGTACCGCGACTTCGCTAAGGTTTGTTGTTGTTTATGTTGTTTTGTGGGATATTGATGGGGTTTTTATGTTTTTTTGGAACCGCACGTTATATTTGGCACACTTGGTAGATGAGGACGAGACAAAAACAAGTTATATTTCGACCGTCACGACATTTTTTATTGTTTACCTACCACGAGCACCCGCGTGACGTCACAAGTACCAGGCGGTCGTAAGTGTCGAGTGAGTGAGTATGTGTGTTTTAAGAGGTTCGTGAGTGCTCTGTGGAGGCTTTTCTTCGATGAATTTCAACATGTACGCAGTACGTTGCTCGATGTGTATGCTGTCCTGTTTTTTATGTATTTTTATTTTTTTATTATGCATCGTTTTAAAAAACAAAAAAAAAGTTATTTAAAATACTATAAGCTTCGTTTTAAAAAAAAATTGTTAATCAAAATACTATGGTTTAGTTTTTTTAAGTTTTTAGTAAAAAGAAAAAATAATGTATATTCCAGGACCTGCTATCGACATGCAACTACAACCCCAAAGTGGGCGACATCCCCATCGACTTCCAGGACCCCATCTACGGCGACAGCAACCCTTCCTTCACAGACTTCGTGGCTCCCGGGGTTATACTCACGTGAGTTACTTAATAAATTTAGTTTAAACTATTTATACTCAAAAAAGGCAAAGTCACTTACATGAAAACAACATAATAACATAAAGTAAAAAAAATATACCAATGGTCGCCACATAAGTAAGTACTCTGTTAAGGAGATATGATATATTTATAAGTGTATGAATATTAAATATTAAACGATATTAAATCGGCTATTTTCCAAAATATATTTTGGGAGCAGAGATATAAATTCGTTAATTGAGCTTACATTTTTATAGTTGATAGTAATTTGTTATAAAGTTGTGCTCCTCCAAATGTAATAATATCCTTCTTTGCATGATTTGTCTTAGTAGCATATTTTTGTTAACCCTTGTAAGAAATAGTGATGAATAGCGGGATGGAAATGTAAAACAATCAACATACAGTGGAATAGTCTGAAAGTAATATATAGATATGTATAAAAACACAAATAAAATTAAACATTTATTATTATTACTAGCGAGTAGCGACTCATCTTCGCTCCGCTCGGGTTCGGGTTATAGTTTTCTTAGAGATGAGATATTTTTCCGAAGTAAAAAATATTTCAAATGTAGATCGGGATAACCAGCTATCATCATACCAAATTTTGTCAAAATCTGTCAAGTAGTTTTTTCATGATGCGTTTATAAATAGACAGACAGGAAGACAGATGGATGGGTTTAATTGAAAATTTTATATATCCGTCCGGATATATTGAGGTTTTCCAAAAAAATATTTAATGTGCAGATTCGACTGAGAATTTTATTACATGTACTAGCGATTCACTCCGAGTCGGGTTCGTCTCTAGTTTATTTCTCGGTACAAATTTTTATCGCTATTTTCATCCCCTTAAGGGATAATTTCCGGGATAAAAAGTACCCTAAACTACGTTCTTAACGAATGTCATCTAAATCGGTTCAGTAGATACAGAGATACGACGTCACAAACTTTATCTTTTTACAATTTTAGTCTGTATAGACGATGATACGGTAGTCGTAGATTTGGATCGCGTGTCGAGAGATAATATTCGTTGGTGTCCAGCATCGTGTTCTTCCTGGCGGTGGCGCTGACGTCGTCGGCGCTGATCGTGGAGCGCATGGAGGGGCTGCTGGACCGCTCGTGGGTGGCGGGCGTGTCGCCCGGCGAGATCCTGTTCTCGCACGTGGTCACGCAGTTCGTGGTCATGGTGGGGCAGACCGCGCTCGTGCTCGTCTTCATGATCCTCGTCTTCGGCGTCAAGTGCAACGGCAACATCGCCTACGTCGTCATGCTCACGCTGCTGCAGGGTACGTTCTTGTGTTCGCGCTATACTCGTATGTGTGTATATAGTATGTGCTTAATATATGTTTTTTATATGATTTTTTTCAAGTATAGCTATTATAGCGTGTTTTTGGTTTTGGTGTATATTGATTAGTATTGAGTTTTTTTATTTGTTTATTTGTATCTTTGTTTTTAGTTTTATTTTTACTTTGTTTTTATTTATATATATTTAATGTCATGAATTTATAACATATGAAGGGCATAAACGATGAACAAAGGATGTCACGATTTTTTTGTACTGGTAACAATCCTATATGTTTACAGTACTTGCACTCCCAACTATTAGGTTCCCACAAATACTCAACGAAAATCGCTAAAAATATGTTTTTTTTAAGTTTAAAAGGAAAAAAACCCGGAAATGTCCATCATATACTGGTGAAGGAGAATTATCCAAATGGCTACATAGTAAAAAAATACTATATACTTTAATCTTAATAAAAATATTCTACTTTTAAATTATTTTAAATTGCTTTTTTCCCATAATCTATCATTGGGATATGCTTTGTTTTTTTTTTGTATTTATCTAAATTAACTTTTGATTTTAAAAAAGGAAATTTTAAATGTTTTAAATTTTTTAATAATTTTTGAACCAAAAAACCCCACGACTCCAGGTCTATGCGGCATGTGCTTCGGCTTCGTGATATCGGCCGCGTGCGAGCTGGAGCGCAACGCCATCCAGCTGGCGCTGGGCTCGTTCTACCCCACGCTGCTGCTGAGCGGCGTCATCTGGCCCATCGAGGGCATGCCGTGGGCGCTGCGCGGCGCCGCGCTGTGCCTGCCGCTCACGCTGGCCACGGGCGCGCTGCGCGCCGTGCTCACGCGCGGCTGGCCGCTGTCCGAGCCCGACGTCTACCTCGGCTTCGTCGCCACGCTCGGCTGGATCGCGCTCTTCCTCGTCGTCACCATACTCATACTCCGGTTCAAGCGCGGCTGATGAAGCGCGGCGCTGGCGGACGGAGGTACGCGGTGGCGCAGTGTAGTGATCCATACGGTCTGTGGCCTCGATGGCTTTAGGTGAGCATCGACGGGACCGATAGACCACGCTGGCCGAGTGCGGGTCGACGGTTTATTGATGTAAGATTCGGTTCGAGTGATGTGATCGTATTGAGCTTCGACGTCGACGGAAGTGTTTGAATTGTATTGAATTGTGGTTTGTTGTCTGATGTGAGGGTTGTCGGATTGTTGATTTTGTAAATTCACAGTGAACGGTTTTTCGTCAACCCTAGTAGTTACTCCCGATTGGCATATATTAATCGAATACGACAGTCGGGTGCGACTCGTTCATGTTTCATTACACGTTTGTTCTATTCAAATGCTTCTGTTAAACGATTGTATGGATTAATAGACTGTGGCAATAGTTACCGTAGAGTAAGATGCCATACGTAGACTTCTCTTTTGTTTGTGGTTAGAGCCATCTGTAGTTAGCTTCTGGTATGGTAGCAGATTGTCTTTTTTTTGTAATTTAGTCCCCAATTGGATATGGTCTGACTTTGGATATGATTGAAACGGAAATCTAACTCGCCATCTTTTGTACATAACTCGTTGTATTGCAATATGTAGATGGTTTTTTGTTTACCTTAAATTTTAGGAACAATAAAATATAACAGTGAAGTATCTGCGTTTTGCTCAGTTTATATTTAAGATATAATTATGGAGTATGTACAGTAAGTATAGGTTATATTAGATGTAAGTAGACTTAAGTAAGGTTTATGTAGCTAATGTTTCAATCTTCGTCCGGGGGATTCCCCGGTACATGAAATTAATACTTCTGATCCAAAATTATATGGAGTTTTGTTATTATTTATAATTATATACTATAATATCGATAGGTGCTGCGCAATCAGTAATGTATTTATTTCTTCTGTGGTCGTATGGTGTAGTGTAACGTAGAGAACTTGTAACACACGTGTCAGACTGTGATTATTTTTTGCTAACATTGACATTTTTGTAATGACAATTATAATAAAACTGTACCAAATAAATATGAGGTTATTTTATTTATTTATTTCTAATAATTAATTTACCTATTGTTTTTATTTTACATTTACCGACGAATCTCCTTTGTCTTCACCATTCTACATGACATTGGAGAAGTAATCTGTGCTCAACTGGCACGCTTTGGAGCCATTAACATGAGAATTAAATTGAATACTTTATCATTACTAGATACTTTTCCAATAATTATGACGAACATAATATTCATTTTAAAAAACAATAGTTGTTAATGTTTATTTGGATATTAGTAAAGTTATTTTAAATACAAAACAAAATAATAATTAAAAAAAATTGGCAAGCAAAATGTTTTAAAAAAAAAATTACAAAATAAGTTCGACGACATATACATACATTTTATAAGTTATTTATATTCCCTTGGTGGAATTAGAAAAAAATAAGATGCAGGTTCGAACCCTGTAAGTTCATAAAGCAACGAATTTACTCATAGGACCTCATCTGCATCAGAAACAAAAAATAGTTCAAATAAAATGTCAGATAGAATAGAGATGGCATTATATCGATTTGATATTTATCGATTTTATGTCAAATAGAGTTTGCGTAAAAGTTACAAAAGAATAAATAGATCCCAAAAAGGTATATTATTGCATGGGTTCTCATCACTAATCAAGAAAAATTAACTCAAATAAATGTCAATAGAAGATGTTACATGTATCGATTTGTTATTAAAGTTGTGTTAAATTAACAAAAGGTAAAAAATAGATGCCAAAAAGGGTATTTGTAGTATAAGTATTAGGTATGTCATCTAAGGTTATAAAATCCTGACCTTTCTCCAACTACAGAGGCTAGCCAATTACAGCAAGAGATATTATAATGCAGATTGAGAGGGAGAGAGCAGATACAACTATTATCTGCCCCTGTCACTCTTATTGGATATCATCAGAAGATTAAGGAGAGTGAGTAAAGAATTTTTGTGGTCTGCCTCGATACAAAATGTGTCACATACTCTCTGTTGCTATTGAGAATTCTATAATCACTTTTATACACACATACCCACTTTTAAAAAGCTCAAATCTTAAGCTTACTTAAATACCTGCAAGTCGGTTTGTTATAACACTTATAACTCGAGAACTGCTAGACCGATTCACATGATCTCTGTTTTGTTGGGTTTGCCTTCATCCCGGATTGTGTAAATCCCATGCAAAAGTCCTCTTAAAAATTAATATACAATAATGTAAATTGAATCTTAAATGCAATGCTTAAAATTGTTTAACAAAAAAGAAAGCGCGCTCAAATGGTCAGATGAGCGCTCATCAAGTGAGGACCTTTTTTGTCGCTGATTGTGTATGAAGTACTTTTTTGATCGATGATTATCTAGCTTTAAATAAGGGTTATTTGGCTACTGTCGTAAATGCAAAACTCAAAAGTAGTGCGTCACAAACACACGTACATGTGCACATGTTTGTTTGTTGTTGTTCATGTTTCACACAATATAGTAAAAGCAATGCAGTAAAAGTTACTGTTAGGTTAGCTAGCGTGGGCGGTGGTAGAATTATTTTCAGTGGGGTGCATCTGCTCCACATCAAAATATTAATTAATCTTTAAATGATTAACTTTATACTTTTTAATCATAAATGTATTTTTTTTTAATAATTGTGGGGAATATTTATTTGCTTTTTTCGCAAATATCTAAATTTAAACAGGGATTTTAGTCATATAAAATACATATTTCTTTAACTATTTTATATATTTTTCTTTATGACAAGGGAGTGCAAGTACAACCCCTTGCAACCTCCCCTCTCGGCGTCCATGGTGCCTAGAGAGGTATCGAAGAGAAGCAAGGGTAAATAGCAACACACGCAAAATAGGCGCGCAGACGTCGAGTTGCGGAAACAAGCCCGTTTATACCATACCATACCAAGGGTAGATAGCTAGTTTGGTTTAGTTTTAGGGAAAAATTTAAAATACTAAAATATTCAAATTAACAGCTTTATTATGATAAAATATTACACTTAAAAAATAACTTACAATATGTATCAAGTATCACACACTAATTTTCATTTTTTCGTTAAAATTTCACTTAGGACCTTCTTTTTCTTCTGTCCTTTGTCAAATTTATGTTTCTGGAAGAAATAAAAATTATAAAATAAAAGCATTACAAAATGATATGCATTAGAATTAAGTATACAAAATATAGGAACAACATTTATTTACGTAAAAAATATATATATATATATATATATATATATATATATATATATATATATATATATATATATATATATATATATATATATATATATAAACATATTTTTAAGGCAATTACTTAAGACTAAAGAGTATATATATGGTATAACCAGTCTATCACAAAAATGATGCGTGATTTGCTGTTAATGCTACTATTCTCGATGTTGCCATATAATATATATAATAAAGATATTGCATTATATTAGCTTATTTCTTTATTATGATGAAATCCTTTACTTTTTTACTTATCACTCAGTATACAAATTGTCATTTGTATACTATTTTAAAACATTATTGTTTGATTTGTTGTTTAGTTCTATGACTCTGTATAGATGTAGATTAGTGATGTAACGAATATTCGCATATTTTTTTGACATTCGCATTCGCAAGAAACGATGTGAATGCTTGGCGAATGTATTTGACAAACAAAAAGGAAATTATATAAGGAATGAACGGACGAATGAAAGTACAACTGTGCTTTACCCATTTTTTTATATCACTTTGTCAATTTGACTAGGTATTGCTTAAATTTGACAAATGCTATAATACTAAATTAACCTCACATCACAACAAATCTTTTCGAACGAACTCTATGTGACTAACTTCGTTCATTCAACCTTACTAAACTAACTGCTCGGCTATATTCGGTTTAAACATGGCCGACACGAAATGTCAAACTGTCTGACATTTTGCACGCGCTTTGTTTGAAAATCAACATTCGCATAACGCATTCGCAAATATTGGAGATGAATATTAGCATTCGCGAATGTGAAAAATCGAACATTGGTTACATCACTAACGTAGATATGACAAACCATCGATCAAAACAGTACTAGATCAGCAATCAGCGACAAAAAATGTCCTCACCGAATGAGGCATTATTTGCATTTGAGCGCGCTTTTAATATTTTTTTTTTGTGAAAACAACTTTAAGCATTGAATTAAGGTTCAATTTACATCGTTGTATATTTATTTCAACTTGAATAATTACCTAAACAAAATAGGTGACAGTTTTAAGAAAACTTTTGCATGGTATTGTGTATCTAGTACTTTTTTGATCGATGCACTATCTATATTATTATTTAGTCTGATGGAAATTTAAAAGAAAATATAAAATTACTATATTGTTACAGATTGTATTTAAAAATAATATTTATTTAATTAAAAATTTAATTTACCTTTTTCTTTTCTGCCGTCATACCAACAAACTCCTTCCGGACCTTCTTCTCCTTATGTGGTTGGTTCAAATTCTGACGTTTATTCGGAGGCCCTTCCCCACCATCCTGGTGATTAGAATATTTTATTTAAATATTAAATTAAAATGAGCATTTCTTGTATATACATTATAAATATATAAATGCAAATGCGCGAAATTGCGGGTTGTTTAAAGTATCCGCATTGGTATGATAATAATTCAAAAAAAATAAATTAATAGAAAATTTTGGTTTATTGGAGATGGATGTTTTTAGGGTTCCATACCCAAAGAGCAAAACGGGACCCTATTACTAAGACTCCGCTGTCCGTCCGTCTGTCTGTCTGTCTGTCTATCCATCTGTCACCAGTCTGTATCTCATGAACCGTGACAGTTAGAAAGTTGAAATTTTCACTTTAAGAAAAAAATTAAATTAAAACTAAACTTTATATGGGTCTTCCATCTTTATATGGTCTCCCATAAAATAAACGTGATTTTTTTACTGTTTTTATAGATAATGGTAAGGAACCCTTCGTGCGCAAGCCCGACTTGCACTTGGCTGTTTTTTTACAATTATATAATGATATAAACTATTGTATACAAAATAAAAAAAAACATGCATATACCCTATTGAATTGAAGATTGTATGGAAATTTTAATTTAATTCTATCGCTAGGGAAGCCCCTACAGCTAGCTCACTGCTGATATTATTATAAATATTAGCCCACCTGGTTTTTTCTTTTATTCATAACCCTTCTATAGGCTCCTTCATTTTTGTCATCACTATTATTAAATCTTCCTTTGTTGAAATTATTTACGTCTTGTCTACCATAGTTTGTCTTTTGGAACTTTTGATTTTGTCCTTGATTTTGGTAGCCTTGCCTATTCTGTCCTTGATTTTGATAACCTTGCCTATTCGGTCCGTGGTTTTGAAAACCTTGCCTATTCGGCCCTTGGTTTTGATGAACTTGCCTTTTCTGTCCTTGATTTTGATAGCCTTGTCTATTGTTTGGTTTAATTACTTTCTTTTGTGTCATTTGTGTGCATCTTTTGACTCGTAATATCCTATTTTTGATGGTCAGATCTTCTTCTGTCAGTGCTAAAGCAAGTTCCACTCCGTCTTTTGAAGCAAAGTTAATATAACCAAAACCTGTGGATTATTTTGATCATATCATTATTAAAACTTATTCTACTTAAAGATTTTGTAAACAAATAAAAAAAAAGTCATTAAGAAAACATTCCAATTTCCACATTCATGAAGAATGATTTCGTTTACTTGATTTCTTCCTTTACAATATGATTTTTATTTAAAGAAATGTGGTTTTAAAATTTTATAATGCAATTATGGTCTTTACCAAAATGACGACCATTGGGAATTTTTTACCTATTCTTTCTCTAAAATAACCTAGTTAAAAACCAATGATGCTCTTTACTCACTTGCATTGAATAAAAATAAATTTTCCTATATAGGTATCTAAAACTTTTCATTAATATATATTAACACTTTATTAGCTTCTGAGTACCACCTATTGACATCCAGCAGACAAAACTGAAGTAAATTAGTGACATGTTGGTATTCCAGCAGAGGGCAAGTGTAGGAGGAATAAAGAATGTAGAATGACGAAGGTGTAAAATCCTAGGACCACTCTGTACAAGAGTGGCTTTAAATAGATCTCAATGGCAAAAGTTGGAGTCTTTGCCAAAGCATGTGGAGATCAGATACATAAAATTATAATTTATCAACCATTTATAATATTTACAAATGTACTTTACTATCTGAATAAAGGCTATTTTATTTTTGAAGTTATACTTCTTTTGGCACATTAGGGAAGAAAATGATAAGTGATTTTTTTTACAATGCGACAGATTTAGACTACAGTATGAAGTTAGTCATTACTGGCTACAGTGTGAAATTAGTCATTAATCTCCCTTTAGTATAGTGTGAAGTGATGTCTATAAACAAGATATTTTTATCTTATGTTTCTAAGTAATGTAATAAAAAGTATAACAACAAAACCTTTTCCAGCATTTGTCTTCTTATCTCTTATAATACGGACTGACTCAATTTCGCCACATTTTTCAAACTTCGCCCTCAAAGTTTCATCTTCTATTGCAAATGGTATATTGCCTACAAAGACTGAACACTTGGGGTCGTGTTCGGTCCCCCTGGAGTCACTGCGGGACACGCGCAGGTGGTGGTCACGTAAAACCGTGTTGTTTTCACAAAGGGCCTGAAAAGATTATAAAGGCTTAATTTTCTGTAATTTTGAAAAATTATACATATTTTCTTTATTTTGTTGTGTGTAAGCTGATGATCATTTTAGTGCAATGATGAAATTAGTGAAATGATATTTTCGAGTAATATTTAGCGTTTGATAGTTGACGGCATGACATTTTATCATTTATACTGGTTTTTGTTTTGGTCTGCTAATAATGTGGAGACAGTATAAACAATAAGATATTGTTTTATAAAAGTAAATGCAGACTTTGTCTATTTTAGCTCTACCACATAAGCAATAACTAATACTATCAATTGTTTAGTTGTCAACAAAGTAACATTAAGATGTTTTGTGACTAATTCTTTATGATGAAGTTATCCTTCATTGTATTTTAGAATTAAAAAAATACTCTACCTTTTCTACTGAAGCTGCATCAGCAAATTTGACATACACATTGACTGTACTTCTGTCAGGATGTAGTTCATTTTTTATTACAGCCACTTTTGGAGTTACTGTTGCATCTTTAACTGGTACTGTGCGGATCCTAAAAGTATTATTTAAAAAAATATTTAAATGTATAAAATAAATTGTAAAGTTATGCTATAATAAAATAATTATGAAGAACAAAAGTTTTTACCTGACTGTTTCTATCTGTCCATACTGACTGAATATCTTTTTGATTTCCTTCTTACATTTAGTGCTAAAAGGTACATTGCCCACAAAAATTGTTCTTTTTACTTCATCTTCTGTTATTAGAGTTTCTTCCTTTTTAGGAGCCTCATTTTTAGGTTTCTGTTCTTCTTCATCTGAGCTTTCCTCTGCTGGACCAGGGTCTAAGGCTTTTTTATTAATTTCTTCATTTTCTGACTCCATTTCATCATCAGATTCATGTTCTGAGTCAGTATCTTCGTTGGTCACAGCATTAGGGTTGACCGCCATAACTTCATTTGTTTCAACATTAATTGGTGACTTTTTCTTCTTTTTATTTTTCTTTTTCGGACTTTGAATATTTGTCTCAATTGATACTGAAGTGTCTTCTGATTTGGTAGGCACATTTGGCTGCACTTTATTTTTTTTCTTTTTATTTTTTGTTTTGACATGATCTTGGATATTATTAGATTTTATGGATTCATTTGATTCTAAAGGCTCAACATTTGCTTCTTGTTCAACTTCTGTATGTACTACTGATTTTGACTTTTTCCTTTTCTTCTTAGATGTTATAGTTTCAGTAGTAAAATTTGTAGCTACATTTTCTTTTTCATTATCTTTTTCTTTTAAGTTGTTTTCATCTATAGACAAGTTCTCATTTTCACTTACAGAAGTACGTTGTTTTTTCTTCTTTTTAGATATACTTTTGTTTACTTCTGGTTCATTGTCTTCACTTGTTTGTAACTTTTTCTCTTTTTTCGCTAAATTATTAACATTATCATTCGCCTTTTTAGGTGATTTAGGGCTTAGCAAGATCTCATCTGTTTTAACAGCAGTGCCGTCTAATTCGTCCTTAAGATGTTTCTTTACTTTAATAGCCTTTGGGCTACTCACGCTCGTATTTCCTTCATCTTCGTTGGTAACATCTAAATCTGGGTTCTGAAATATTCTTTTGGGAGATTTCTTAACAATCGCTTTCTTTTTTTGCATGGTCGGAGAAAGAAATATAGATCTATCCTCGACAAATTCACTTTTCGGAGTAACGTTAGGAGAAGGCTGGTGTTTTGTAGGTGTGAGCGCCTTTTTAAATTTTCTAGGCCTGTTTGGCGTCACGTTACCCGATATCAATGCTGCAACGCTGCCTACGACATAATCCATGGCCAAATTGAAACAAACCGATTTAAAATAAGTTTAAAATGTCTGTACCCGTTTATCGAGCCCACATGGTATTTTTGACATTAAAAATAAAAAATAACAATGTGTTATGACTATGACTTTGACATTTTTTAATAAATTTTTTTGGCCGTTTTGATTCTCATTTTTTGAGCTTATAATAATTTATCATCTATTCTAATACATACGATATATTTTTATGATTTAAACAATTATTTCATAATATTGTAAGTAGTTGCTAATGTCATCAAACTTCTTTTATTAATTTAATAAGCCACCATTATAATAATTTCGTAACGGGTAACCTGTAACCTGTTATTTCGTTACATACATGGTAACATTGATATAATTTCGTTTGTGCCGCAGAGAAATGAGCAGAAACGACGCTTTCAATTTAAATATTTGTTATATTTGATAGTACACCGGATATTTCAGTGATAGTTCAGTGGCTTTTGTTATTCTATTGTGGATTACTTTTTAATTAAACGTAAGTACAAAATAAGATCCTAATTTGAAAAATAGATGAAGCCGCGCGCCATGTTATGCCGCCCGCCATTCTTTCAATTTATTTTTTGTAATTAAGTCTAAACCATTTATATTTATCTTGTATTTATTTAAAAGATTATTTTTACATGTAATATTTTTGCGTAGAACAATATTCAAAATAACTTTGAATTGGATTCCTATAACTTTATAAATAAGGTGAGGTTATAAAATAAATTACGCGCTCGAATCTAAAAATCTGGTCATGAATACGAAATACGATATGATTTTTTTTTGTTCAACGTTAATGCACGAGTAATCTATACTGTGCAGTATTCTCTCATTACCTATTTCTATTACCATCGAAACTAGTTTGTGCGAAAATTGTTTTTCACAAAAAACAAGGAAGTGTTTTCGCATATTTTATGTTCATGGCCTTACACAGTGATAATACTAGATATTTTTTTACTCAATAGAATATTATTATTTTAAGACTTAGCACTTGTGATATTTTTTTACAAAGTGTATTCATTAAAAATTACTACTTAGCAAGCTTAAGCTTTTAATTATTTTTAGCTTAGGACTTTAAATAAAATTTATTTTATGAAATTCCACATTACCTCATATAAAATAATATAGTGTATCAATTTGTATATCAACAAATGTATGAAGTAATAATAAGTATGTAAACAAACATTGCCTAAATGATAAATGATAAAAATAAAAGATTAATTGAATCCATTAAAAAATAATAAATAAAACATTATCATAATAATCTAATAATATTGCCAGGTCACAGGCCTTAAATTAATTTGACCTAACCTTATATCAATCTCGTTAGTTGTATACTGTATGTATACAATTATAGATAAGCAATTTATTCAGTAACCTTCTCTGATAAATTATAAATTAAATATGTGGTTTATAAATGAAACAACCGATTAAATATTTTTGAAAATTGTATAGTAAGTCATTCTGCTTTTATTTCTAAATATGTTTGAATGAGACACCTTACTATATTATAAGAAACTTCATGCAGAATCCCATAATCCCATAAATATTATAAATATGAATATTTGGATGGATAAATGTTTGTTACTTAATCATGCCAGAATGGTTCCGGATGACATTTGGCACATAGATTATAGTATATATTATATTGAATACCATATTGGTTATTTTTTATCCTGGAAAAATGTACGGTTCCTGTGGAATATCCATACTAACCATTAAAACAAACTTATAGGGATGAACCCATGCAATACGAAGTATATAATTTGGCTTGTCTTTTATATATGGGATGTCTAGTAGACAGTGTGATTTTTTTTTATGCAAAGTACTTATTATCTTGAGTTATCACACAAAATTTCAAGTTGAGGAAATAAATACTTTCGTAAATAAAGAATTCAAAGTTTGATAAATATAACCTCAATTCTGTATTAATTTATTGCTTTTTATGTATTTTTTTTTATTTTATGTAGTTTTTTTTATTTTGCAAGACGGAAGTGTTGCCATTTTAGGGAGTTCTAATTATGATGTTTGATTTTTGATTACGATGTTTAAGTACTTAATTAACTAAGGCATATAAATGGCCTAATTATAAAAAAAAATATTTATTATTATCACAAATATGTAATAGCAATAAAATTTGCCCTTTATATTGTCATTTTGACAAGAAGTTAGGTTAGTCGTCAGATAGATTAGAACAGTGACCACAATGGCAAATGCAATTAAACTAGTAAAATCGAATTTCACGCAAGGTCGAAGTAGGTAAATAGTTAACAAAACATAACCTCAAACTGAGATTTTTAAAAAATCATAAAAAAAACTGCATTTCCTCAACTTTTCCTTTGCAGGGGGATGATCTGCACACCCCTCCCCACTCCCTCCCCCACTTAAAATATATATATATATATGTGTACCCTTATATAAAAGTTCTTCCTATAATTTAACTAAACCATATACTTTTTTTTACTAGTTTTATTAAACTTACTAACTTTGCTGACGCTAAAACTAAAAAAAAAACTTTGGCTTTATGCAAAAGGCTTTTTTATGGGCTACATAGTTTCTGAGCTTAAAGCACTTAATGTCTAAACATATTATAAACATCAGCTTTACAATAATGTTTGCCAGATTTGTTGACATTTATGATTACTGCTCTGCTCCCTAGGATAGTAGCATATGTAGCCTATAGCCTTCCTCAATAAAAGGGCTATCTAATGCAAAGAGAATTTTTCAAATCAGATTAGTAGTTCCTGAGATTAGCATGTTGAAACAAACAAACTCTGCCTCTTTATAATATTAGTATAGATAAGTAACAAACTTATACAATATTAGTGACTCACCCTTGCTTTTCTCGGGTTCGTCCCTAGGTTAATTCCACAAGGCAAGATTTCCGGGATAAAAAGTATCCTATGTGCTTCCCAGGGTCTCAAACTATCTTCTTACAAAATTTCACCTAAGTCGGTTCAGTAGATCCAGAGATTACCCCCTACAACATCACAAACTCTCAAACTTTACCTCTTTATAATAATATTATTTTAATATAATTTTGTACATTGATTGAACTGGTTATTTGATGAAGCTATAACTAAAAGGAAGTATGGCCCTTTATAAAATCACTGAGGCGTGCAAATCATTGAGGTGTGCCATGTGGTAACAGGAGCCTGATTTGATAGAATTTACTCATTAAGCTTCATATAAATGAAGGGCTTCACGCTCTGTAGTTTTTACTTTCAATACTGTTCAAGAAATATGCCTTGTTGATGTTGCTGTTTAGTTAGTGAAAAGATTTTTTTTTATTTCTTTTCTTATTAATAGTGTTGTAAGTGAGGTGCGGGGTGTGGGGAGATTTAGTAGAAACACAACCACTCTGGATAACGCTCTCATTTATAATTCTCTAATGACTAATACATTATGTATGTATGTAGATTTAGTAATACATTTTTAAGTAATATATACTACTCTCTTATTTATCAAAATAAACAACATAAATCCCAGTAATTTTTTCAGAATTATCAAAATGTATACATATAGGTTTACTAGTGAGTCACCCTGGCTTCCTTCGGGTTCGACCCTAGGTGTGCTTTTAATGGATAGTATGGAATAGTCAATAGATTTTTCTCTAATGCAAATACAATTCTCAAAATCGGATTAGTAGATTGGAAGAAAATTCGTCAGATAAGCGCGTTCAAAGAAACAAACTTTGCCTCTTTATAATATTAGTATAGATTACTAGCTGAAATGTAAAGGATGTTTTGGTTTTTAAGAAAATATATGTTCTGTGTACATATATCAGATTTGTAATACTTAATTTGAAATAAATGTAATAAACTCAATATAATTTTTATATATTGATTTTTTATCTATACACACAATAATAAAATTCTGAGTTAGTTAAATCTGTACATTAAATATTTTTTAGAATATCTTATTAAAATATTCACTTTATTATCGAAACAGAGGCCGAATCTATAGCTTTTAGAATTTTTGTTTGTCTGTCTGTCTGTAACCGCATCACAAGAGAAAACCACTGGACAGATTTGGTGTGATGAGACCTGGTAATCCGGGTGAACATATAGGATAATTTTTACTGTGGCAAAATATCTCATCTTTGAGAAAATCTATATTAAATGTTAAAACATAATCGCTAGTATGTTATATTTCTTAAAGGACTTCTCTATTTTACACTTTAGTCCTAGGACATTCGTTGGTACATAATATACATATAACAAAGTGTATACAAATGCAAATTTAAAATAACAGTCTGTAATGTGCCACTTGCATAAATAGTTTCTCATTCAGACAGGCTTTTTGTTTGTTTTGAACTTAGGTTTCTCTTAGGGTCAGCTCTTTTGAATTGCAGATGTAATTTGCAAATTATTGTGAAAGGAATATATTTGACTTATTATTTTAAATAGATATCTATACATATAATAAAATTCTGAGTCGGATCTGTACATTAAATATTTTTTGGAAAATCTTATTGAAATAGACATTATCAATACACAGGTCGAATCTATAGTTTTTAGAATTTTTGTCTGTCTGTCTATCTGTTACCGCATCACGGAAAAACCACTGGAGGGGTTTTGATGAAATTTGGTATGATGGTAGCTGGTTCACCTACTTTTTTTCCAGGCAATTTTTTTTGCATTTTCTACAATCTTTTTACTTTCAATTAATACTAGGTTGTCACAGGAAAAGATTTTGTATTTTAAAAAAATGAATAATATTTTTTTTTATTTAAAATGGCCTGGAGATAAATTTTTGGTGACAACCCTTGGTCGTGTTTGTTAATATGCTTTATTGTTTAAAAAATATATTTCGCCTGGAAAAGAGTAAAGGGTCCACCACATACATCGGGATCATATAATCGGGGTCATCAAATCTTTGTCATATCCATTGAAACTTGATAGCTATAATAAAATGTGCAGATAATATAGTAATTTAATACCATAAAGCTGATGATGGCATCTAGATTTTAATATTTATTTTGCTATTGGAAAGCTACATTACCTAAAAGTAACATGAGCTATTTTTTATTTTAATAACTGGCGACTCACCCTCGATCCACTCGGGTTCGTCCCTAGTTACTTAAGAAATGGGGGAGGGGGGGGGGGGGGGGCTTTCTTTGTATGGTCTGGGACCGATTTCAAAAATATTTGATTAGGTATGTATTTAATAGGTAGGCTTTAATTACTTAGCCAAAGCACACTGACTTCGAAAATATTTGATTAGGTATGTATAGTAAATGAAAACTACCAATCAGTTATTTTTTAATTTTTAGTGCTTTTGTTTGAAGTCGGTTTTTATTTTTTTGTTAAAAAGTTTTTATTTTTCCCTTTTTAGTGTAGACAGTAGTAGCAAAGTAAGGATTCTAACGTGTTAGGCTTGTCAAATCAAACAAAATAAGCCCAAACTCAAAGTATCTACTATTAGCCGTTGAAGAGTTCCACCTATCCACCTTCTGGCCTTGCCATCAGATCAGGTCAACAACACCGAACCACTTACTATCGACGGAAATAGAAATACTTGCAAAGTTTCAAGTCAATATGACAATTAGAAGTAGGTTAAATTCATCATTAGTTGTTTTTCCACCCTTAGGGGTGGTATTTTTTTTTTAAATTTAAATGGGACCAATCTGGAACTATACCCTTTCAAACAAAACAAAAATTGTCCAAATCGGTTAATAATAGACGGAGTTCTGAGGTAACAAACATAAAAAAAAAACATACAGTCGAATTGAGAACCTCCTCCTTTTTGAAGTCGGTTGAAAATCGTAATGTTAGGTATATTTTATTATGTTAATATTAGTCCCACTGATTTTCTTTCGTCAGTTCTCAGGTCTGAGGCTTCTTCTTTCCGAACTGGTAGTAGACTCATGACGTTCAGTAAAAAAATGTAATAATTTAATGCTGAATAAAATATTTTGAATTTGAATATAAACGTCCCACTGCTAGGCGCAGGCCTCCCTTCAATATGAGAGGGATCAGTCCATAGTCCACGCTGGGTGGCGGCGTGGGCTTCATGTCTTTTGAAAACTGGCTAGGTTCACTCAGACATGCCGGTTTCCTCACTATGTTTTCCTTCACCGTAAGATAATTGGTAATCATGTTAAAAAAAAGTTTAAAGAAGGTAAAACTTCCGTATATAATATTATAATTAATGTGAAAGTTCGTGAGTATGGATGTTTGTTACTCTTTCATACCAGAACGGCTAAACGGATCTGGATGAAATTTGGCACAGAGATAGATTATAGTCTGGAATAACACATTTTCCCGGTTAACAAGGTTCCCTGTGAGATAGGTTTGTTTTTGTTTTCCTAGAGGCGGACCCGAGCGAAGTGAGGGCGAGCCTTTATTTGTTAATAATTTTTAAGACGTCTATCATTTCCATGGCTTCCTTGTTCATTCAATATGATGTTTTACGTGGAGTCTTTATCGTTCCTGAGTCACTATGTAATTATGTACGTACATTTTTTGCTCACTTATCGTCTTCCGTCGTCTGTTTTGCTGTCTACGGTATATCAGTTTGAATATTTAAGATATTATTTTTATTTATGGCTATCTAATGTTTTCACTTATTCTGTGGATGTGAATGTTTGTTGGTTTATTTTTCTTACAAAAGACATGATGTCCGCCCGGCCGATTTCGGCCACGGTGGCCGATCTCACTGAGACTAAGCACTTAGGGGAAGGTGGGGGAATTGCGGACGCTTAAGCGGAATCAAAAATAAAATTCAAACTATTAATAATAATCAGTCTGTCTTTATTAATTATTAAACTATAGCTATTTACCTATTAAATCAACAATAATTATTAAATGAGATCCATCAACATTTATTAAATTTTAATCAAAAACAAAAACATATATGTCCGTAATTACCCTTAGCTCTTGGGGTAAATACGGACCAGTGCTGGGTTAATTGCGGACAACATGGAGTATTTACGGACGAGCTCCAATTTCATTTGCAGAATTCGCAAACGTAGCCTCTTGAAGAAGACCCAGCACTGCAATTTTCATGTGCCCAATTCTTGCATTTTAAACACATAATCCAGTCTTCGGTGGGTGGGTCAAAATACTTTTCCTGGCAATAAATGCAGAAATATTCATCATTTTCTTTATCACATTCAATTTTTTTTAAGTTTCTTAAATCTTTTGGTCGTTTTTCTTTAGTCAGTTTTGGTCTCTTATTTGTAGTTTTGGTCTTCTTTTGTTCTAGGTTCTTTCTCTTTCTTTCTATTTTCTTTTGTTCTTTTTGCTCTAGGTTTACTTTTTCCTGTGTGCTGGTGAAAATAATGGAGTGTTTCTTTTTAACTAATCGTTTTGTACGAGTAGGTTTTATAGTTGGAACTTGCACTATATCACTAAGTGGTACTAAGGCAGATGGACAAGTTTGACTTGTTATACTTTGATTAACACCAGCTTCACTAACATCATCCACTAATGCAGACGTAGGTATTGTTTCGTTTAAATCGTCAAGGTTGGCATCATTATTGGAAAGTTGAAATATTTCCTGAAATTCTATTGGATTAGAAATATTTTGATTGGCAGCATCACAGACAACATGAGATTCATTCTGGGACTCATTTTGGCTTGAATTGTTGGTATTTGTTTGTATCCGTTGTTCAAGAGGAGGGACTGATGAAAACATATCACCAAAACTTTCAAAAGTGTTTTTAAATTTATCTCGATCCATTGGACAAATTCCAGCAGACCTAAAGCCATTCATAGCTTTATCAATACTTGTCGTTCTATTAAAAGCCTTTGTATAAAGGCCTACAACATCATATGCCGTAATTTTGGTTCCTGGATGGTTGACCATGAAGGATTCACATTCCCTGTTATATGCTGTTTTAGTGGGCCATGGAAAGTTAAATCTAAAGGCTGCATTTTATGGGATGTGTGAGGAGGCAAAGTTAAAACATGTATAAAATTCTTGCGACAAAATTCATGAGCTCTCAAACTAATGTGGCTTTCATGGTTGTCCAGTATAAGCAAAATAGGTTCATCTGCAGATGGTTTCGCAAATGCTTTGAAATGCTGAAGCCAATCAACGAAAATTGATTCAGTTATCCAGCCTGAGTCAGAAACACAAGCTACCATGTTACTGTTACTGTCCTTCATAAGCAGTGCATTCATCCGCTTTCTTTTAAATATAAAAAATGGGGGAATGTATGTGCCTCCAGCATTGAAACAATTTATAACTGTGGTCAAGGAACCACGTTCTGCGCTAGTACATTTACCTACTTGTCTTAAACCTTTCGGTGCGAGAATCCTGGAATTTCGTTGTACAGTACTAATCCCCGTTTCATCAACATTGTAGATTGAATTTGACTTAAATTGGTATTTTACCATGAGTGTTTTTAAATTTTCAAAAAATATATCTATTTCTTCTTGATTAAATGCTGTGATTCTATTTATTGAAGTAGCTTCTGGTCTGCGAAGTGATATATTGGGGTGTCTCGCCATAAAATTGTAATACCAATCTATACCTGCCATTTTGGTATCTTTATTGAAGTCATTTGCTATGTTATTAGCAGCGGCAAAATCAAAGGCTATTTTTCTTAAGGTAGGAATTGTTATCCCAAAGAAGGCTTTACAACATTTTAAAATAAATTCGACCAGTTCATTTTCTTGAGATTCATTAAAAACTGATTTCTTTCCTCTTTTTGGCATGGTACTAATACAGGCTTTTTTCACTTGATCAAAAAGCGTCGCTCTGGGAATGCCATACTTCTCTGCCACCTGTCGAAAAGGAGTCTTTTTGTCTTTAATTTCTTGCACAGCTCTTTGTAAAGTTTCAATGGTGTAAGTAGGTAGTTTTTTCTTTATATATTTTCGAGGCATCTGGAATATAGAATTATTTCTATAGGTTTTGATATATAATAGGTTAATTACAAAAAATATAAATTTATATAAAAATAATAGGTTTTGATAAATAATGGGGTAATTACGGACGTCCGTATTTACCCCAGGCCATTTGTCCGCAATTGACCCAAACGAGTTCGAAAAAGTACAACAACAAAATTTTTAGGTTAACAAAATTTACCAAGACAAACGGTTGTACTATTTACTCGTCATTAACATCGCAATCGACAGAAAATATGACATTCTTACTGACACTTATTCTTTTTGAATAACACTCAAAATACTTTATACCAAAAATTACATCAAAATCACAAAAAATGTAAAATTTTAATTACCTTGAAACGTGTGCGCAGCCGTCTGTCGGGAATGTTTAGTGGGCACTCAAGATGGCGGAACGTAACGCGTGATCGCGGCGGCGGGACGCGGGCGGCAGGTATAGAGTAGATATATGTTAGTCCGTATTTACCCCGCGTCCGCAATTCCCCCATCGTCCCCTACACGCGTGCACGCGCAGATACCAGTAACAGTGCATTTTTTATTCCTGTTACTCTCAAAGTCCGATAAAGATTTTTTTAACAGAAAGATTCAATAACTAAATTTGATCCGACCCGGGACTTGAACCCATGACCTCCGTCCTTCGGATGTACAGCAGTTCATACTTCATGCTATCCACTACACCAGCGAGACAGATAATAAACATTTAACGTAATTTTTATCTGACTTTATAAAAAAAGGAGGTTCTTTATTTCTTTTACATAGTATTAATAAATAAAAAAATATGTTGCGACGCTCACTTCCCAAAGGAACTCGAACCCGCGACCGCTGGCAAAGCGAGTAGCTGGCACTGCAAACTGAGCCAAACATGTCGTCATCATAGTATTAGATTGATAGTTTATGGGTTTGACTTTTTTTACTCGATACATGGAGTTAGTCTCGAAAGATTGTTTTGTAATTAAACTTTGTATTCCACATTCAAAGGTGTTTTTTTTTAAATATTTATATGATACCACTCTTGAGGTGTAATCTAATCAATTAAAACATAGTACCAATTCACAATTGAAAGATATCGTGTAACATGCATACAAAAAATGTAGACAAATTGAGTAAATTCTACATTTTACAGTCTGACGAAAAGTTACTTTTGAATGTAATTTGTAGTTATGGTCTTATCGAATCGAGGGCAGGGCACTACTATCTTGCACGAACAATTCTCATGTGATTTATGACTTAGCAATACTGCATTTCGGAAGAGTAACTGTAGAGTTTCGCATCAGCTCTTCTCAGCAGAACTGTCTTCTACACCACTGGTATTTTTTTTAGACTTAGACTCTAGAGGAGGACTTGCGTGGCATTTAATTTAAATATAAAAAAATATCAAATTAAAGATTCAATATAACATTTTGTTTGGATTTGATCATCTATTTGATGTAGTCCATCGTTAGTTTCTAGAATGTCTTATTTCGAACAGGAACTTACGATATTTTAATCGTTTGTTGTATCCGTCGAGTGCTTTAGTTTATTATATTTGTCCGAGATTAAGCTTTGATGTCCATTTGTTGTTTTGTAATACTCGATATCAAAATCTATACATATAATAAAATTGTAACTAAGCCGAATCTGTACATGAAATATTTGTTGGAAAATCTTATTGAAATGAACATTATTATTGATACAGAGGCCGAATCTATCGTTTTTAGAAGTTTTGTCTGTCAGTCTGCTACCGCATAACAAAAAACCACTGGAGGGATTTTGATGAAATTTGGTATGGTGATAGCTGGTTATCCGGGTCAACATAGGATACTTTTTACCGCGGGAAAATATCTCATTTCTGAACGCGGGCGGAGCCGCGGGCAATGCTAGTTATAATATAATTTGAATATAAGCGAATCTTCTTTTAACAATTAGGGAATGTAGTTTTGAATGAAACAATAAATTTGCAAACTATTCGAATATTTTGTTGTATTCATGAATAGTTATGAAGAAATCGTGATTTTTAATGCTCAAAATATATATGATTATTATTTAATAAACATTTTATTCACAATCTTGATACTTTGTTGTTTGATTTTTAACTATCTAGCTTTTATTAGGGGACAGGATCGCATGTCACTGTTGCTTACTCAAGTGCTTAGCTCTTATAGTTTAAAGGTCAGCCTTTAGATAATATTACATAGTCAATAAGACTTGTTACATGTATGTATATAATATAAATATATACTTAATATTTATGTTATTATGTTACTAATCTACACTAATAATATAAAGAGGTAAAGTTTTTAAGTTTGTATGTTGGAGGGTTATCTCTGAAACTAGTTCTCCCATCCTCAAAATTGTAACACTAATAAAAAGCTGTATTACCGCCAAGAGCTGTACGCAATTTTTTTTTACTTCCGATACAAAATGTGTGTACTGTCATCAAATAATTTAGAAGTGTAATCAAATAATTTCGAAGTCGGTGCCAGCCGATACAAAGCAAAGCACACCGACTTCGAAAATATTTGATTAGGTATGTATAGTAAATGAAAACGACCAATCGGTTATTTTTTACTTTTTAGTGCTTTTGTTTGAAGTCGGTTTTTATTTTTTTTTTTGTTAAAAAGTTTTAATGATGACATAACATCTAGTTTTTCTATTAGCTATATCGACTTTAGATAAGACAGTTGTTATTTGATCAAAACAATACACCATAAATTCGAAGCTTGTAATACGAGTATTCTACTTGGTATTAATTGTTATTCGTCGTATGTACCATACTATAGGCGCGGCGCGACGGTTAGGTACTGCAGAACCGTTTCCCGTTTGAACCTTTTGTAATCATCGAAGGGACGTTTTTGTATTAAATTCTATGGCAATATTTTTTTTAATATGCAATTTGAATAAGTTTTTCTCTTTAAGCATTATTTTTAACCATTCACTTTTAGTTTATTGTTTTTTGTGGTTAGGGTTTCTACTTTCTAGTATACATTTTCTTGTTCTTTTATTGAATATCGATAAGAGTACTTTAACTAATAAATAGACTTCTATTCACAATAATAGCTTGTGTTTTTATATGTTTGTTTAATATATTATTTGATAAAGAATATAAAATAGCGAAAATCGCCTAAATATTTTAAAGTTAATTAGCATAATAATTATGTTGGGACATTAACAAACAGCACCATCTACATAGTTCCATGGTAAGCTAGGTACGAGGCCTGTGTTATGGATACCAGATAGTTGATACACTACACATATATAACTTTAAATACATACAAAACTTTAAATACATATTATAAATATAAACATCCATGACTGAAGTACAAACATTCGTGCTCATCACACAAATAAATGCCCCCAGCGGAATTCGAACACGCGACCGCTGGCACAGTAAGTAGGGTCACTACAAACCACGCTGGTGCAGTAGTCGTAAAATTAACTATATTTTTTTTTACCAGATTCCATCGTTTTTACAACTTCCTCGTGTTCCACATTTAAAAACTTCCAGAAGTCTCTCTGACACACGTACTAGCGAGTTTTTAGTCAAATATTTCTGGTTATATTTTTTTTCTATTAGTTTAAGTTCAATGATTTTGTTTGTCCTCGAAACTTGGCGTGCTCCCAACACGTACACAATGAACGATTGTCTCAAAGACACCGACACTTAGCACGAATTACCAGACTAACACTAAGAAAGTAATTAACGCTATAGAGTTTCTAGAGAAAATATTGGAGTTATGATTAAATACGTTTCTTTTTGTACTAGATAATTTTAGCCATGTTCAAAAAGGGGCTTCAAGACAACTTTCTAACGATATCGTTGGATAAGAAATTAATGTTAAATATAACTAGATGTTGTCTGTCAGGTGATTTGAATATTTCCATCGAAATTTTCTACCACGTATTTATTTTATATGCATGTATTTTTTCGCTGATTTGAATGCTTTGAATGCTTTACAGCAATCATGGATATATGAAAGCATATTTTTTTATAATAGATATTTCGTAAAATTGTGGGTAGACATTGTCTGTAACAAGTATATATAATGCCTTTGAGACGTCTCAAATCTTAGTCTCTCCCGTGACCATGATAGCTGTAAAATGTTAAATAGTCGCGTAAATCTATTTTGTAAAATAGATAAACGTATTTAAATTCATCGCAAACTTAAAATATTAGTAAATTTGCTTGTATTTGTTTTTATTTACATTTAATGATAGTGACACACCTCGAGTGTGACAAAATGTGCGCGATAACGGTTGATAACAGTGTTGCATAATGTATGAATGTAACACTTATTATGTATGGAATACGGTTGAATTGAATATTTACAATTCGTAAGAAATGTTATGTTTTTATAAACTCGTTACCCGTGTTAAATATTATTTTTATTTATAGCCGTTAAAAAGGCTGGAGGCCAATTATAAATATTTTTTTTATTTCACTTGCTATATCTACATTACCTATATTATTAACGACTAGCGACTCACCCTCGTTTCGCTCGGGTTCGTCCCTAGCTTGATTCGCTATACAAAATTTCATCCCCATTTTCACCCCCTTAAGGGAGATTTCCGGGATAAAAAAATATCCTATGCCCGTCCTAGGGTCTCGAACTATCTTACCAAATTTCATCTAAATCGGTTCAGTAGATCCAGAGATTACCCCCTACAACATCACAAACTCACAATCTCACAAACTTTACCTCTTTATAAACTTATATATAAAATTTCCATGTCACAATGTTTGTTACCGTACTCCTCCGAAACGGCTTTACCGATTTTTACCAAATTTTATATGCGTATTCAGTAGGTCTGAGAATCGGCTACTATTTTCCATACCCCTAAGTGATAAGGATAAGGGTTGTCCTCCCAGACCCCACCCCAGGGACGAACCCGAGCGGAGCGAGGGTGAGTCGCTAGTATTAGTATAGAATTAAATGATAAGGTGAGCGAGTATCTACCTTCAAACAAATGAAAACATAATTAATGATAGTTTATTATTATGATACTTAACATTAACAGGCTATTATTACATTTTTTAGATACTACAAAATTACTTACTTCAATTTTATTCATATTATAAATGCAAAAGTAACTCTGTCTGTCTGTCTGTCTGTTACCTTTTTATGCTTAATCCACTTAACCGATTTATAAAATTTATATTTACGAAAGGTATGGAAATAGTTTAAGACTCTGGGAAGGACAGAGGATAGTTCTATCCGGAAAATCATCCCTTATGGGAGTGGAAGGATAGACGTTTGTAGAGGGAATAATTCATTTCTCAAGTAAAGGATATATATTTTTTTATTTTATAAAGTACTTACTTACCTACTTTATTATACCTATATATCTACGTATATGTATATTATATATAGCCTATTCTATACTAACCGTTAAATATAAATTACAATCTAAGGTGGATAACCAAATCAGTTCCTGTAAGATAACGTTATCATTTTTTTTTATATACAGACCGAAGAGATAATCATGAGATTAACTAAACGAGGTCAAATCTACACATATTCCGAACTATAATGACTCTATACTACTGTAGTCTATAGACATTGTTTTCTAGAGCAATTTAAAACATAAAATTAATTACATAATTAACGAACTATTATAGCGATGTCAGGTTCGTGTAGATCGAATTTATGTATACTACGAGTACATAATATTTATTATACTTAATCTATACGTATATAATAAAATTCTAACTAAGTCGAATCTGTACAGTAAATACTTTTTGGAAAATCTTATTGAAATAGTCATTATTATCGATATAGAGGCCGAATCTTTAGTTTTTAACATTTTTATCTAATAAAATTGTAAAAATGGACATTATTATCGATACAGGGTCCGAATCTATAGTTTTTAGAACTTTTGTCTGTCTCACTGTTACCGTATAACGGAAAAACCACTAGAGGGATTTTGTTGAAATTTGGTGTGATGATAGCTGGTTGTACGGGTCGACATATAATACTTTTTACTGCGGGAAAATATGTCATTTCTGAGAAATCTATACTAAACGTTAAAAACGTAAGTAGGGACGAACCCGAGCGGAGCGAGGGTGAATCGCTAGTCTTTGATAAATATCATTTAAATGATTGAGTCTTGCGTTAACGAAAATGACAAAACTCGTATTATTCAAACGACGATAAACAAAGCTGAGAACGTGTTTGCTTTTACTCGTAGTCTTTTGCCTCGTATTTATTTTAAGATTTTGTTTACAATTTTTTTAGAATTGTTCTAAAAATGTTTTAAGTTTAACTTTTAAAAAAAAGCACTTGAGTTGTACACATGTTACAGATGCGATACATGGTTTGTTTAGTTAACTCTCCATGAAAAAAGAGCGCTAGATATATTTAGTATGATAAGGAAATACATACATAAGAGTAAAAAACTTTTTTCGGTAATTTAACTTTTTGTGAGGTTGTATTAACATTTTTAGCAAGTATTATTATCTTTAGCAAGTAGCCTCGCGTTTGCCGGAAAAATAATTTTAGTAACAAGCAAAAAAAAACTAAACCCGCACTTGTAGGTAGTTCCAGACATTATACATTATATTATATCAGTAATCAGTATAGATAACTTGCTAGATCTATTATATCGGCACGACCCAGGACTCAAACCCAGGACCACATGTTTTCCTAATCATCGTATTCAATATTGTATGCAATTAATGTTAGTCTTAGTTTGTGGTACTATACTTATATACGGTTTCGCACTGCGAATCGCTTTCATAGATCTTAATTGGTTATGTCTTGCTCGATTCAAAATTGAGTATACCATGTTTTTGATAAAGAATCTAAACTCGCATTCAATGGATTTTTGCTGTTTTGATATAAAATATTGCATTTTTTATACTTGAATAACAAATTAATCTATACATATACTCGTAAAAAATTCTGAGTCAAATCTGTACATTAAATATTTTTTGGAAAATCCTATTGAAATAGACATTATTATCTATAACCTATAGTTTTTAGATTTTTTGTCTGTCTGTCTGTCTGTTACCGCATCATAGAAAAACCACTGAAGGGATTTTGATGAAATTTGGTATGGTGATAGCTGGTTATCCGGGTCAATATATAGGATACTTTTTATCGCGGGAAAAAGTCTCATTTCTGAGGAAATACACAAAAGCTGCAATGTAAGAGTATACTAATATGTAAAACCTAAGAATTTGGTTTTTGGTCATCTGAACGCGGGCGGAGCCGCGGGCAATGCTAGTATTATAAATAAAACTATCTTTTCGGATTTTTTCGCAGATTTATTTTGATTTTTGGATCCCGACGTTTCGAATGCTTTACAGCAATCATGGTCACGGGTTATTTGAAATATCAAATATTCATGTAAATTTAACAAAGTATTAAATCAACATTAGTTTTTATTCTATGTAATTTATAAATAACTACAGTAGGTAGTGTTAAAGGTAGGTTTTAAATATAAAACAAGCGATTAAAATAATCAACTATACAATAATTAAGAAGTACCTACCTAAGCGACCGAGCTTCGCTCTGTGTTTTTGTTTAGTCGTGTTTTCTCGGAAAAGATACATAAAATTTGCGTTTTTTTTTAGAAAAGATCTATAGGTAAACATAAAAAGCCAATCCTTGTCTAGGTACAAAATTTGATTCCAATCTTTAGAGCCGTTTTCGAGATACACGTAATATGAAGAGTTACTCATTTAATATTATAAGATATAGGTTATTGCTTTGTATGGTCATCGAACGGGCTACCATTAAGTTGGAAGTCGGATTAGTATCATTGCACTAACGTGACCATAAAAATTGAATTTATATGTTCTTTTTTTGTATCAATTTACCAACAGTTTTTTTGACACTGTCCTTGGTCTGAGAAGTACAATGATAAAATAAAACTCCTTGGCCTTCAAATATTAAAGTTTCAATAGAGTAATTTTATACTTGTGGTAGTGATCGCTCACATCTGCTCATAAAACTAATGACGGCCCTTGCTTATATTGACTGTGTGTATGTCTGTGTGTTACGGTGCATGGTAGGAACTTTTAGCGATTTATAATAATATCTGTGTGCCAGTCTATACCTTGAGAGAATATAGTTTGTTTAATGACTTTTACATTAAAACTTATTACCAAACTTTTGTATTTATAATGCATCTTATACTTAATATAATATTATATTCGATTCAAAAGTACTTGTAATAAGTCTAATTGAATATATTTCATTTCATTATTATATATGTATGTCGGTAAAAAGAGTATTCACTTGATTGAATTGGTTAGTACAGTCATAATCAAGAATTTTAATACTTTCTTAGACTGATATTCTGTCTCGTGACCATGATTGTTGTAAAGCATTTGAAACGTTGGGAACCAAAAATCAAAATAAATCCGCGAAAAAATCTGAACAGATAGTTTCATTAAAAGAAAAAAAAATTACGCGGTTTTATATAACTTGGAAGAACCTAATTAAATCTTGAAAATGAACTATTTCCTACTTCTAACTTCGTATTCCATTAGTATACCATGGAGCTGATCTGATAATGGTTTCACGACGTGAATAGTGAAATTCTTTTGAGTTTTTGAGTTTAGAAAATGAATGGATGAATGAAATGTAAAATTCCTTTTTCCACGAACTTTCCCTAAAGTAAATACTAAGCATTACGTCTTATGAAAGGAATAGTTTTTACTCTACTAAAGTAATTACTTTTTAATAAAAACTAGTTTTTTTTTTATTTTTCTTTGGACCACAGACAACATCCATTAGTGTGTATACTCGGGGTCGTTCACCCTTCTTCTATTCGAGTATAGCATAGACTATAGAACGGTTAGACAGTATAGATATCTCACGTTTTTTATGTTTTTGATGAAGGTAATGATATGAATTATAAATAAGTGATGAAATTAACTTGTATGATAATAATTTTGTCTTTTATTCTGTTTTATTTGGGTTTCTTAATTTAGATATAATCAAATATTAAACTTGTACTCGCAGTGTTTATGGATGACTAGTACTTCTTTTAGCATACATTTTTGACTAAGGAATGTTTTCAAAATCAAAGTAAAATACCCAAAAAAAGTAAAATATCACAGTGAAAGGGCTATTGATGTCTAAAATTAATACGGTCTGTGGATTTGATTTTTAAAATATATAGGTACGTGATGTTATGGTCGGGTTGGGATTAATTACAAGAGGGCTTTTTTCCTGCGGACTTGGACTTTTTTTTATAAAGAGGAAACATTTTATAACTTGTGTGAAAATAAAAATTCTATGAAATAAAATATTAATTATTATGTAGTATGAACACTTACATAGTGACGACACGTTTCGCTCAGTTTGTAGTGACCCTACTTGCTGTGCCAGCGGTCGAGGGCTTGAATCCCGCTGGGGGCATTCATTTGTGTGATGAGTACGAATGTTTGTACTCCAGTCGTGGGTGTTTATATTTATAATAGGTATGTATTTACATACTTTTGTAGTATATCAACTACCTGTACCTATCCATAACACAAGTCTCGTAGCTTACCATGGAACTAGATGGTGCTGTTTGTTAATGTCCCAACATATTTATACATATTTATTTATTTACCTACTTAGGATTTTTAATTGGATATGTTTAAACAAACATACATATTTTCTTTAGAAAATCGGCTTATTCATACATTAAAAACAATGGATGGATTACATTATGTTTTCCTAAAGCTTTCTAGGACTTGAGCAAAGCTAAGTTTCATTTCAGACACCGTCTTTGAGTAGAACTCAAATACGAGTCGAGTGTTCCGTACTACGCATTCTCTTGGAAAGCCTTATGTTCTGAGCTTGCAAAGTAAATGAAAATGTATTGTGTACATACGCGTGTCACCGCATTGGGGTGTAAAAGATGTTATATTGGCTATATAATATACTAGAGACTCACCCTCGCTTCGCTCGGGTTCGTCCCCATACAAACTTTCATCTTCATTTTCACCCCCTTCAGGGGCGATTTCCGGCCTTCCCAGGGTCTCAAACTATCTTACCAAATTTCATCTTAATTGGTTCAGGAATTTCGGAGCTTATTCGGTACAAACCAAGAAATCTTTCCTCCTTATAATATTAATAATATAGATAAATACTTATATATACATACATATTTATTTTTTAGATTCAGTTAAATACGTGTAGACCGAGCTTTGTAACCCCATAGTGCGGTCTGTGAGGCTGTTAGCTTAATTGTTTCAGTACTAGATACACAATCAGCGACAAAAAATGTCCTCGTCGAATAGCCGCTCATTTGAGCTTTGAACGCGCTTTTAATTTTTGTTGTATGAAAACAACTTAAGCATTGCATTTAAGGTTCAATTTACATTATTGTATATATTTTTTTATTATTTCGACTAGAATAATTACCTAAACACAATTAGTCAAAGTTTTAAGAGAACTTTTGCAACGGGATTTATCTAGTACTTTTTGATTGATGATTTTAATACATAAAGATGGATGGATGGACGGACGAAAGACGACTGGACACTTTGCTTTCGGAATCCTTCTTTGAATCAAAAGTCAAATGTAAGGGTAGGTATAGCAAAAAAGGCACATGTTAAATGCCAGTTTTTTTTTACTGTCGCGACACAAAATGTTGATCTTTCTACGTAGAACGAGTGTTTGACAATAATATTTGGAACGAAACGGTTGATTTTTTGCCAACGAGATCGATAGGATATAGGAAATAAAGGCTACCAATAGAAGTTTGTTTTTGTTTTTTTCTTGATACAAGTTACTAGAACACTTTTTTCCACAACTTTGTCAGACATTGTTTTTGTGTTTACACTTTATTTGAAATATTTTATATTTTGATAAAATAAACTTTTGTTGAGCCATTGCTCTTGGTAACCAGGATTTACTGACGCCTTAATCATTCTTTTGGGCATTTTAAACGATGTTTTCGCCAATTGTAATATGATTTTTATGACAATTTTTAATGAACTATGAGTTTTTGTATTCGTTTTAGAGTGAACAACGAATTAGTTTCTTTCGCATTTATGTGCTCGAAAGTTGCAACTCCTCCCGCGTAGTTGATTTATCTGTAACCAAAATATGATATATGAGGAGATTTCCAAGATGACAGATGACAGTTGTCATCAATTGTACAAGATGTCAAAATGACAGTAAATGTCATGATAATGAATGGAAATGTTATAACTTTAAGTCTCAATTACTTTTGACTCATTCGTTTCCTCAAAATAAACTTTATATATTTGGACTTCCTATCATTTCCCCTATCCAAAAATACCATACTTTCCTCCAGGGGCCGCGCCCCATACCTATACTGCAGCTATCTAGCAGCATACATATAGAATTTTATTATAAGCTTATATGTATACAATAGCCTTTAAACCCCCTTAATTCAACCCTATCGCAAAATCTCATACCTATGAACAACATTCCTACAAAATTTTAGTTTAATAAGGGGTAAAGTATGTAGTTTGAGAGATTTCGTGCTTATGTGTCTCCTATTATATTTAGTTTTTTTTTTAAATAAGGTATATTAATTAAATATGCTATTTATTTTGACTTAATATTTGTAAATCTAAAAAGTTTTCAACTTTCGTAATTGAAATAAACAACTTTTTCTACAACACATGAAAGTAGTATTTCAGGTCCATATAGTGTATGTAATGAAAATTAACTATTCGCCGCCCACCACTTCGTTTACTTTACGTAGGTACGAAACAGAGAACAAGTCTGCTATAAACTTGTTTATCTTAACAAGTACGAGCTTTTTATTTTGATTTTTAACGGAAATTACTGCCTATTCCATTTTAATGTATGTAATATACAGGGTCATTTTTAATTTACTAAAAACCTTTTGGGAATATACTATTTACAACATAACAACAACATCTGTAACAAGAAAAAATAATGTTTCTTAAATTTAACAAAAATAAAAATATTTTTATTGCACCTTCTAAACTTTAAAGTTTTGCATCTGGCCAAGTTTAAATGAGTAAACGCGGCTTCCTACACCCCTCCACCCCTTCCTCTCCACCGGACACGCACTTTCTTTTGCTAATGCTGGACTATTACCATTTAGAAGGTGCAATAAAAATATTTTTATTTTTGTTAAATTTAAGATATTTTTTTCTTACAGATGTTGTTGTTATGTTGTAAATAGTGTATACCCAAAAGGTTTTCAGTAAATTAAAAATGACCCTGTATATTCATAGTGTTTAGTAAAATACAAAAATCGAAAGTTCTAATTGTCTAAGCACCAATTCGAACTTAACTTACTTTTTTAAACGAAACGTGTATTTTAATTTTGTCAACCGAAAAGCAGTGAATGAAAGAGTTTTAAAAAAAGCGCAATTGACGACACGTTTGGCTCAGTTTGTAGTGACCTTACTTGCTGTGCCAGCGGTCGCGGGTTCGAATCCTGCTGGGGGTATTCATTTGTGTGATGAGCACGAATGTTTGTACTCCAGTCATGGATGTTTATATTTATAATATTATGTATGTATGTATTTAAAGTTATATATGTGTAGTATGTCAACTATCTGGTATCCATAACACATGCCTCGTAGCTTACCATGGAACTAGATAGCGCTGTGTGTTAATGTCCCAACATATTTATTTATAATTCAATTTCGAATTGTGCTCTATTCTTTTTAAGGACACTTGAGACGCTAATTGTGTATATTGAGTATTTGTAAATCAATGTATGTATGTATATATTTGAGGCAATTTTGCTTGATTATAGCTCTTAAGCGTATTTTAAACAACATGGAATATTATTATGTATTAATGCTATTTTTATTTATTTGCAGGTAAATCATGAGCCAGATAGTGACGCGCAAGGGGCCGGTGAAAGAGGATAAGGAAAAGGTAACGTGTTTTATATTTTATGAATTACGTAAAGATTTCAGTATGGTTTGGATTGAAGTTTTGTTGATAGAGCAACAAGAAAAGCAATTTTATAAAAAAAATTCTTGATTAGATAAATATCTTAATATTTTTTTACTTCTTAAATAGTGAATAATTTGTAATTATATAATAAAACTATCCGTCTTTAATTGTATAAAAAGCTTTTTATCTTAATATTAATTATGAGTATCTTATTAGCGACAAACGGACAGCCCGGTAAAAGAAATGAAGAAGAAAATAGCTGCCAATGCGGAGAAAGAAAAGCAAGCTGCCGAAAAAAATGCTGAAAAACCTGTTCAAAGTGAGAAAAAACACGAAAAAGCCAAAGAAAATACAGATAAACCTGTCGAAAAACCTGCTGACAAAAAAGATAAACAAGAGAAGAGTGCAGACAAAAGTGGAGAAAAGAAAGACAAGGTAGAGAAAAGTGACAAGAAAGAATCGTCTGACAAAAAAGAGACTAAAGAAGATAAACCCGCAGAAAAGAAAGAAAAGCCTGCTGAGAAGAAAGAAGTAGCTCAACCAGAGAAAAGCAATGACAATAATAAAGAGAAAAGTGGAAAGGTTAGTTGTTTGTAATATATATTGCATTTTTATCTGTAAAAGTAGCATATTTATTATTTATATTTGTCGTTGTTTTAATTTCCTTAAAAGTAAAACATTGACTTGTACTTTATTGACCAAAAAATGATTTTTCATTTAAAAAAAAATCACCATAATTTTGATTGCTTGAATAAAAAATTATACCGAAATATTTGAAAGCAACTAGTCAAATTTGTCAGTATTAATTTGAGAATTTTATCTAAAAATAGGTTGGAATAAAGCTAAATACTAACAACAATGTTTATGACAATATTTACAACCATTATAAAATTTAAATCTTATTTCCAGGCGGAACTACCAGACGACAAACAGAAGAAGCCAGAGCAAAAAGCGCGCGAAAACGGGGCGAAGGTGACAAACGGGGAACAAAATGGCGACACGGTGAGTTCGGACGAAGACCTCCAGTCCGACGTTGAGAGAGACGAGATGTTTCCGGAGCTCGCCTATGAGGACTCTGATGGGGAATACTTCGAACCCCCAACTCCTGAAGGGCTACCTAGCCGTAGCTACACCAGGCGGTCTCAGGTGTGTATCAGGTCTTCCCGTGCTCTTTATCAGGTGGTCTTCTCCTGGTCTTCTCGTGGTCTTCTCGTCGGACCGGGGTGGATAAATACCGGCTTCGAGGTTCGAGGGTTTTGTTGGTGTTTTGGATGGTTTGACTAATTGATTTTTTATGTTTTCTATTATATTTGAGAGGCATAGGGGGTGGATTTTTGAATTTGAATTGAAAGTGTTATTTTTCTTTGAAATCCTTTTTTTACTTTCTTTATGTAAAATTAAAAATTATTCATGAAATACAGTTTAATATAAAATACTGAATTTAAGTCTTTTGTTCTAATAGCAACTCTGTTAAAAATAAATGTAAATATTGACGTAGATATTCCTCTTTGCCTCTCGCTTACATAATATACAACTTCTTCAAAAACTCACTGAGTCTGAGTGATTGCTATTACAAGTAACGGTAAGTGACTTTAGTTTGTTTGTTTATGGGTTATTTTAAGACGTTTTATGGTGATCGGTCACGAACTGCGTGTGTGTATGTGAGTATATACTTTTTTTTTATTTTTCTTATATAAGTATTCTGATTATACCCAATAAAAAATATATTATTATTATGTTTTTGTAAGTCAATTATTATTTATAAAAGTGTGACTAACAACTTTGTATTGAGATTTGTGAATTTGTGCCACGATTAATATTTCACACAACGAAAATCATTGTGCGAATATATAATCGATTTTAGTATGGGTATAATCGATATTTTATAATTTAAATTTTGAATCATTATTTTATTTGTTCTATTGGATTACAATTTTTGCGTAATGTTTTTCGTTTTGTGATGAAACACTTTTGTATGTCCGTCATACTAAAAAATTGTATAATGGCAGATTTGAGATTTACATACAATGAATGACTATCTTTAAATATGTAGTATTGCATATAGTAATAGGGCCAAAGTTGTAGGTTGAAATTTTGTATACTTCAAAAAGGAGTTTTTTTGTGCGTATGTTTATCAATACACATATCGTACCTTTGAATTATATAAATAACGATGAGATAGTTTCCCGCAGTATGCTATTGGTGATCCGGATAACCAGCTATCATCATACCAAATTCCATCAAAATCTTTCCAGTGGTTTTTCCGTGATGCGGTAACAGACAGACAGACAAATATTCTTAAAACTATAGATTCGGCTTCTGTATCGATAGTAATGACTAATGACTATTTCAATAAGATTTTCCAAAAAATATTTAATATACAGATTCGACTCAGTTAAAATTTTATTATATGTATAGATATTTATGAGAATATGCTTATGTTAAAGTTATGAAAAAACGCTTGTGCAATTAAAAAAAATCTTCAAAAAATAGTAAAATCTCAAATTTCCATTATATGTACTTGTAATATATAAAGGCCATTCATGAAGTACTTTCACAGTAAGGGGGAAGGAAGGGTGTTTTTTAGCATGACGATGTAGTATAGGGGAGGTTGGGGCTGAGTTTTAGTTTTATTATATTTTTTAAATTAATTTGTATAATTTAAAAAAAAAACATTTGTTATGTGATTTGAATTCGGTGTAGCGGTATTCGATTTTGCTGGTTGTAGTAGATTAAAAAGTGATGGTTATATAAGATAATAAATATGCTACTTTTTGCGACTCATCAACCTCACGAGCGGATAAAAAAAAATTAGTTATATATAGATTCATTCATGATTATATATTTTTTTAATTATTTATAACTATTTATCTATATTGTGTCATGGATCGTTTAGCATCTGCTAAGTAGTGAGGGGTACTTTCTAGTCATCGTAAAGTTAAGCAACACCCAAAAAACTTGAAAAGAAAATAAATTAAAAAAAGTGACGTATGTTGCGAATGGCCCACAAATATACATGTAACGTGGCGTCACAGTATAAAAATCCATACAGTGCGCGGTCGTCCATTAACTAACGAAAATGTCAAAGGCAATGGTTGTCAAAAATACCAATTTTCATGGTGAATTGTTTTGAAGTTTAAACGCTTTAATACCACCTCATCAAGTTACAACTATATCGTAAACCCTAAAGCCGTTACGCGACTAACATATAAAAGAAAGTATGGCAGTCGGGAGCGCTCCCCGCGCACGACTGCCATGTCTTGACACCTTCGTTAGACGCCTGTATGGATTAGTCATGACGTAGAGAATTGACTGAGCAATACCCTCATGAAATTGACCACTCTATAGAAAGAGAGAAAGCAAACGTGCGGCCAATAAGGTATCTGTCTTATTCTAATTTGAATGAATGATAGAAAAAAAATGGCTATAAATATCTATTTTCATCAATCGCATTTCAATTAACACAGAAGACTTCTGGCCGCACATTTGTTTTGTCTCTGTCGCGTCTTGCCGCCATTTTTAACTGATGGCAGACAAAGAAACACTCAGTCCGCTCTCTAATGTCTATGGGTTTACACTGTGGTTTGGTGTGAGTACTAACTGTGTGGGCAGGTGAAGGCGACGCGCACGCCGGAGACTCCTCGACCGGCCTCGGATAAACGAGATCGAGATTATGTACCGGATGATGTGAGTGCACTCTACGTTGGCTTGTTGTATTCAGACGTTAATATCCCACTGCTGGGCGTGGCCGCTTTATTTGGTTATCCACGCGAGCGAGAGTATACCACTGATCCTCGAAAGACATGTGAATCCACCAACCCGCACTTGGCCAGCGTGGTGAACTATGGCCTGATACCCCTCGTCCTGAAGGGAGGCCCGTGCCCAGCAGTGAGACGTTAGAAGAGCTGAATTATTATTTTTTATTGATTAATAAGCTTTTACTTACAAAAAATTATTTCATTTAACCATATATTGCTACCAAATCTTGGTTGTAGATTTTAGCAATTAATTCCTGTATTGATTTTGAACTTCGTATGGAAATCCGGATGATAATATGAGATGATAATAAATTGAATTAAATAAATAAATTTGACGATACGTTTGGCTCAGTTGGTAGTGACCTTACTTGCTGTGCCAGCGGTCGCAGGTTCGAGTCCCGCTGGGGACATTCGTTTGTGTGATGAGCACGAATGTTTGTACTCCAGTCATGGGTGTTATATTTATAATATATATGTATTTAAAGTTATATATGTGTAGTGTATCAACTATCTGGTATCCATAACACAAGCCTCGTAGCTTACCATGGAACTAGATGGCGCTGTGCGCTGTGTGATAATAATTTGCTACTAAGCTAATCTGATAATGATATGATGGAACTAAGTGGTGGATGCTGAGACTTTACAATGGTTACCGATGTTTGACGAGTTTTATCAATGAAACTTGATCAGAAACAATTTTTTAAACCAATATTATGTACTCAAACCTTTATTACGCTGAAATGACAACATAGTACCTAAATAAAAATGCTTTTTACATATTAAATAAAACTATCTTTTCGGATTATTTCGCGGATTTATTTTGATTTTTGGTTCCCGACGTTTCGAATGCTTTACAGCATCCATGGTCACGGGAAAGACTGAGGTGTTACATGTCTTGAATGTATAGTTGTTACAGACAGCCTACCCACAATTAACAAAATGAAAGTTGCACCAATTACATTACAATATTTTAACTTTAAACATTTTTATAATTTTATAATTTTAATTATAATTGAATATGGAAAATTGTTTATTTAATTTTTGCTATTATTTTTATAATTATTACAATTTTAAAAATATTAATTAGTAATCTATATTTAGTGTTGCCATTATTATATTTATAACCATAAAGAAAAATATAAAATATAGTATCAATTATTTAAGCCATATAATTTAAAAAGTTAAAATTAATTAAGGATAATAATTTTAATTTAGTTTGCTATTATTTAAAAAACAAATTACTAAGCAACACTATTAATATATACTTTTACAAATGAAAAATGAAAAATATTAATCAGATAAGCTGTCATTTTGATCCACACAGTATGAACTTACTACATCTGCCTGTCTGTTATGTTTATATTTATTATTTGATTTTATTATATTAATAACAGGATCCCATGACGATGGTAGTACCCAGCCATCTTCCCTATTGAAATTTGGATGTTTTTTAATTTCAATGGCTTCTCGAATCATTCTTGGGCGATATCGGTTTTCTTTCGCCAGGATTTGAGGTCTATCGAAACGAATATAATGGCTTGGGCGGTCCTGGCTATGTTTGCAGACAGCAGATGTTGTATTGCGACGGTGCTTCACATCAGCTATGTGTTCTTTGACCCGGGTTCTAATGGATCGCTTTGTTTGTCCAATGTAAGAGAGCCCACAATCGCAATCAAGCTTGTAAACTCCTGCATCTTGTAGAGGGATGTGGCACTTGACAGGTGGTAAGAACTGACTAATTTTCCTTGGCGGCTTGAAGTAAGTTTTAATTGAAGCTCGCTTTAGAATGTAGCCAATCTTGTCAGTGACTCCTTTCATGTATGGCAAGACTGCAGGGACGCGCTCGACTGTGGCTGGTTTCACTCGGTCACTGTGACGCAGGCGCGGCACTTGCAGCTTGTTGTCACGCAGAACTTGCTTGACATGTTGCAGTTCTCCGGCCAGGTGTTGCTCGTCACAGATCCCGCGCGCTCTCTGAAACAAAGATTTTCCCACGGTAGCTAACTGTGAAGGATGGTGGTGAGATTCACCGTTCAGGTACCTATCAGTATGGGTCTTTTTTCTATACACAGTATGACTCAAGGTGTTATCTGGGTTTCGTTTAACTAATACATCTAGGAAAGCTAAGGTATTGTCTGATTCTAATTCCATTGTAAATTGTATTTTAGGATTTATAGAATTAAGGTGTTCTAAGAATACAGTTATTTTATCAGATGGTAATATTGTGAAAGTGTCATCTACATACCGCTTGTAGAAACGAGGGGTCACGGGTGATGTGTTCAGAGCAGTCTCCTCGAAGTCCTCCATGAAGATGTCGGCTACGACGGGGGAGACTGGCGAACCCATGGCCACTCCATCCACTTGCCTATAGAATTCACCATTCCACAGTAGATAGCCGGATGTTAGGCAGTGTTTTAAAAGTTCAATGTATTCTATTGACATGTTGTGATCTAGTAGCTTCCTAGATATTATTTCAATACAGTCTTCCACTGGTAGGCTGGTAAATAAAGACTGTACATCGAAACTAACCATTGTTTCATTGTCCATGAGTTTTAGGTGTTTAACTTCATTGACAAAATGGTAAGAGTCCTTTGTGAACGCTCTTGTTAATCCTCTGAGTGGTGAGAGTACTTTTGCTACTAGTTTAGCCAATTTGTAAGTCGGTGAGTCGATCTGACTCACAATTGGACGTAGCGGAGCGTTAGTCTTGTGTATTTTCGGAAGTCCATACAACTTAGGTGGTTTTGCACATGATGGAATAAGATTTTTAACATCAAGATTTAATGTGTCGGAGTGTTCCTTAATTAGCTTTTTAGTATTATTTAAAACGGTGGTAGTTGGATCCGTTTTAACCTTTTTGTACGTGCTCTCGTCCGACAAAAGTTGTTTTATTTTATCATTATAATCTGATGTATCCATCACAACGGTTGCATTTCCTTTGTCTGCGCGTAGAACGGTGATGTCTGACCTATTGCGTAGGTTCTTCAACGCTAAATACTCTTGTTTATTGAGGTTTGGTTTGGGCCTAGTACTACGACGTAATAAAGACGAAACATCTTGACGTATGGCCTCCATATCCTCAGTTTTCATATTGTTTTGGGCCAGGGCATCTTCAACTGCGCAAATAATGTTTTCATAAGAGGACTTCGAGGAGGACTTCGAGGAGACTGCTCTGAACACATCACCCGTGACCCCTCGTTTCTACAAGCGGTATGTAGATGACACTTTCACAATATTACCATCTGATAAAATAACTGTATTCTTAGAACACCTTAATTCTATAAATCCTAAAATACAATTTACAATGGAATTAGAATCAGACAATACCTTAGCTTTCCTAGATGTATTAGTTAAACGAAACCCAGATAACACCTTGAGTCATACTGTGTATAGAAAGAAGACCCATACTGATAGGTACCTGAACGGTGAATCTCACCACCATCCTTCACAGTTAGCTACCGTGGGAAAATCTTTGTTTCAGAGAGCGCGCGGGATCTGTGACGAGCAACACCTGGCCGGAGAACTGCAACATGTCAAGCAAGTTCTGCGTGACAACAAGCTGCAAGTGCCGCGCCTGCGTCACAGTGACCGAGTGAAACCAGCCACAGTCGAGCGCGTCCCTGCAGTCTTGCCATACATGAAAGGAGTCACTGACAAGATTGGCTACATTCTAAAGCGAGCTTCAATTAAAACTTACTTCAAGCCGCCAAGGAAAATTAGTCAGTTCTTACCACCTGTCAAGTGCCACATCCCTCTACAAGATGCAGGAGTTTACAAGCTTGATTGCGATTGTGGGCTCTCTTACATTGGACAAACAAAGCGATCCATTAGAACCCGGGTCAAAGAACACATAGCTGATGTGAAGCACCGTCGCAATACAACATCTGCTGTCTGCAAACATAGCCAGGACCGCCCAAGCCATTATATTCGTTTCGATAGACCTCAAATCCTGGCGAAAGAAAACCGATATCGCCCAAGAATGATTCGAGAAGCCATTGAAATTGAAAAACATCCAAATTTCAATAGGGAAGATGGCTGGGTACTACCATCGTCATGGGATCCTGTTATTAATATAATAAAATCAAATAATAAATATAAACATAACAGACAGGCAGATGTAGTAAGTTCATACTGTGTGGATCAAAATGACAGCTTATCTGATTAATATTTTTCATTTTTCATTTGTAAAAGTATATATTAATAGTGTTGCTTAGTAATTTGTTTTTTAAATAATAGCAAACTAAATTAAAATTATTATCCTTAATTAATTTTAACTTTTTAAATTATATGGCTTAAATAATTGATACTATATTTTATATTTTTCTTTATGGTTATAAATATAATAATGGCAACACTAAATATAGATTACTAATTAATATTTTTAAAATTGTAATAATTATAAAAATAATAGCAAAAATTAAATAAACAATTTTCCATATTCAATTATAATTAAAATTATAAAATTATAAAAATGTTTAAAGTTAAAATATTGTAATGTAATTGGTGCAACTTTCATTTTGTTAATTGTGGGTAGGCTGTCTGTAACAACTATACATTCAAGACATGTAACACCTCAGTCTTTCCCGTGACCATGGATGCTGTAAAGCATTCGAAACGTCGGGAACCAAAAATCAAAATAAATCCGCGAAATAATCCGAAAAGATAGTTTTATTTAATAATGTCAAACATTCGCGTAAATCTAAGAAAATATTATGCTTTTTACATAATTGAAAGTGTTATTTTAGTTAGTCTTTAGCCTATAACAAATTTGTATACAGATGATTTTTTCATATGTACCAGAAAGTTTAAGTTTTACGGTCGGAGTCGCGGGAAAAGCTAGTTAATATTATAGAATATACTCTTTACACATTAGTGTTTACATTATGTCCTTCCCAGGGTCTCTAACTATCTTCTTACCAAATTTCATCTAAATCGGTTCAGTAGTTTCGGAGCCTATTCAGTACAAACAAACAAAATATGAAATCTTTCCTCTTTATAATATTAGTATAGATAACGTTTATGGTACAAACTATAATATAATTTTTTTGCTACAATCTTACTGCATATAGCTTCATATATCTTTCGAGTCTTTTCTTCGCTTGATTTTTTTTCTAACATTTTTGGTTTATTTTCTCTTGTTCTAAGAATAATAAAAATATAAGTTTTTAACAAATTTTATTACGCATGTATTATTATTTATTTTATATGATAATTAAAATTTTAGTCAAAACTACTGAAAATGAAAGACGATACGCCGTCGTCCGATCGCAAACTACGTTCGGCCGACTCTCCCAAACCGCAAGACAAAAAAATTGAAAAAGTCCAGGACAAAAAATCCGAATCTCCAAAAAAAGATACTTTGAAAGTAGTACAAGAAGAGCAGAAGGAAGAGAGCGAGAAGGATGCAAATGAAGGACAGAAGAATGAAGTCGAAATTGAAGTCGTTGTTGAAGTTGAAAATGAAGGTGAGTACATTAATATTAATAAATACATCAACGAAACGTTTAGCTTAGTTTGTATTGAACTTACTTGCTATGCCAACGGTCGCGGTTTCGAGTCCCGCTGGGAGCATTCATTTGTGTGATGAACACGAAGTTATATAGGTATGTGTAGTGTATCAACTATCTGGTATCCATAACACAAGCCTCGTAGCTTACCATGGAACTAGATGGTGTTGTGTGTTAATGTCCCAACATATAAAAGAAAAAAGTATTGAGTTCGAAGCAGATATGGAGATAAGCAGTAATTATATTATCTTCGCCATTAGAAAAAATATTTGGTCGTCCAGATTCGATTTCTGCTTGTTTGAACCGATCTCTCCATGGGAATCTTACTAGATATAAAGTTCTAAAATCGGTATAGAGTAAAAAGTAGGCCAGATATTATACACAATGTCTAGGTTAATAACTTGACTGTAACGTTTGTACTATTTGTATTGAGACATTTGCCATAATGAAATAAATGATGCTAATTAGATCCGATACAGTGAGAAGCCTCACTTGTGCAAATTTTGTGGGGTGTTGTTTCTTATGTAAATTTACACTCGCCGATTTTATTATTTTCATTAACTATTTTTTGTGTTGGTACGTCTTATGTTTGAATTAGCTGTTTTCTTTAAAAATACTATCATATAAGCCTACGATCAACAATAGTACTTATTGTTGATCGAAGACTCCGTATGAAAAATTTCTTCTTCGTGCATTATTTTTGTAACTTTTAAATACATATTGCAGCATTGTGAACGTGTTTACGTTGACAGTGTCTCAATAGAACTAATCGAAATATACGCTCACTTTGCAAGTGAGCATATATTTACCGAGACTTTCCTACGCCGACCGATATCTAGCAGTATTGTCGATCGAAGGTATAAGTCATAAGGCTTAATCTCAGACTAAGGAATAATATATACATGAAGCCAAACAATAATGGTTTTAAAATAGTATACAAATTACAATTTGAACAAGAGAACTAATGCTTAAAAATACAAAATTTAACTGACAGCTATATAAAATTATCCTTATTAGTTAAAGAAATAAACAATCTGTATGGCAAAATCGAAAATAGTAACATAAACGGCAAATGACTCTACTACTTTTCACTTTGACATTTATTTTGGCGGACTCCGTTTATATAATACCTACAGGGAATAGGTCTTCCTTAAGTTATTTGTTCTGTTTGTTAACTGAGGAAATAAAATTTAATTTTTTTACCTTTCTCTTCGATTTAATTATGAATTATTATATGTACAAACAGATATTATATATATATATATATATATATATATATATATATATATATATATATATATATATATATATATATATATATATGATATTTTTTCATATGAGATATAAATGAGCATAAAAATGACTTTACAGACACTGTACAAGATTATATTAATTTTTTTACATAAAATTGGTTTGCATTTACTTGTACTGTAACATAAAAATATGTTTAATAATCGTTTTTGTGCTCATAGATATGAGTCAGTCATGTATGTATGTTTGTAAATTGTACATAAATTGACTGAATCGTAAAACTTCAAATTCTTCATGATATAACGTGCTGTCATAGAATTTAATTCACTTCAAAAGAAATATTTTACAAGTTCATTGTTAATGTTACGTAATACGTTATAGTTTTTTTTTTATTAATATATTTTTTAAATAGTTATGATAGGAAAAATTCGTTGACGATTTATCTAAGCATACATATTGCAATATAACGTCAATTATTTATTCGCATATTATGTATTAATTCGGTAACGAACGAACAATTGATAAAGAGACTAAAATGTACTTGTACCAAAGTGGCAAATGCCACGCAAATGCCAGGCGTAATAACGTATTTTAAAATTTGGCGTCCTGTGTCTTAACATTTATCGTCCCTTATAATATAAAACACGCCAGACCATTTCTTGTACTTTCAACTAAAGGGTCTTTTTGGTCTTCAACTAAAGGGTCTGTGTAGGTCTTGACTAAACTAGAGTTAAATGGCATTACACCGAATCTGTTGGCGGCTGAAAGCCAGATTTTAATTCGCACTTAATGTCTTCCGAACAATGGAAGTTTATTTAAATGATAGCACGTTATATTAACATGATTGAAGTAATATTCGCTATCGATTACATCGAGAGCGGCACGACGATAAGTGTAGTGTGACGATCCCCCTCCTCAGACGAGACACGCGTGAAGGCGGACACGAACTTCTCGAAGTCGCGGGTCAAAGTGTCGCCGTACAGGCGCAGCGCGCGCGTCGCCGACGTCGACGTGTCGCTCGTGGCTAATTATACAGGTGGGTGTGTCGTTCTTATATTCTTAACTTGTGTTTGTGTGTACGTGTGCGTGCATGTATATATGTGTGCATAAATGTGCGTGTGTGTGTGTGTGTGTGTTATTCTTTTACTGTTTCTGTTGAAACGGCTGGAAGGTTTTAAATGAATAGTACACAGATAGACCATGACCTGGAATAACAATAGGCTACTGTAAGGGATTTAAGAATGAACCCGAGCGCAGTAACGGTAGGTCGCTAGTATTGAATATGTTTTAGTGGCTAGAAGACACTTCAGTACATTTTGAGAAGTGATATTTGTTGCGTGAAAAGTATGCTATGTTTGTCTCTGGTTATATCTTCTGTATGTAAAAATTTAAGGCAATCAGTTGTTTTGATTACTCCGTAGAAGATAGATTTATACTGTAATTTTTGCAATTTTGGTACATCAATTTTTACATATGGATCTCAAATTAATGTGCATAGTGTTAATATGACAAAATGTAATCTACATTCCCATTCTCAGGCAATAACACAACAATGGAAATGGATATAACAGAGTCGTCATCTTTCATAACGGAGGAGACCCCAGAAAGCCCCTACCTGAGCGGCCTACGCAGCATCCGGGGACGAAGATCTTATAAGCCTCTGAAGGAGATGAAAAGAAACTTCGGTGTTAACTGGATTACTCGACCCACTACTACCAGTGGTAAGGGTGAGTTTTGTGTCAGTTTTTGATACACTATTGGCATGTTTAACGAAAAAAAAGTTTTATAGAAGTAATTGTTACATCCTAAGAGGATTTTCTGCAGGTAAAATGTATGGCATATTGAGGTCTCATAATTATTATTCTATTATAAAACTCTTTGGAATTGTATAAAATATTTAAAATTTTTGTATTATTGAAATCAGCACAGCTCGCGATAGTATAGTGCAGACACAACGGAACAAACGACAATTCAATACGACCGGTACCGAATACAATATATTATGTATCTATATTAACTGCCACGGTGATGTAGTGGCTAGCATGTACGACTGCACATCCGGAGGTCCCGGGTTCGAGTCCTGGGTGGAGCCATGTTTAGTTATTGAGTCTTTCTGTTAAGAAAGTTTCAGTAACACCCTGGAGTCGGGAAGTCGGCGGTGTTTTACTCCCGTGCCTGCGCCTTAACACTCAACGTAAGTGTCTCGCGTCGTCCCACCGGAGTATGAGAGTGACAGGAATAGAGAGTGCACGTTGTGTCTGTACTATATATCTCCTGCGCTCTCTCTATCTGGCTAGTCTCAACGAAATCGGTCGACGTGGTCGAAATCGGTCAGAAGGACATTATTATATGTAATACTTTGTGTTCATAATAATAATAGCAGTAAGATTAATATACAAATATTATAATTCCAGCGTCCGAACAACACAGCCGGCCGACGGGCACAGTGGTGGGACGCAAGCGCAAGCCCGACGCGGACGAGGCGGAGGCGGACCGAGAGGCGGAGGCGGACAGGGAGGCCGAGGTGGAGGCGGGGGTGGAGGCGGAGGAGAGGCGGGGAGGCAAGCGCGCCCGGCTGCTGGACCGCCTCGCGCGCCCCTTCCGCGCCGCCTCCACGCCGCTGGTGGCGAGGAGAAATGCGGAGGTGAGTGGGGAGTTGGGGGAGGTGTGGGGAGGAGGAGTCCAGAATGTTCTGTTTATTCGAATCTCTTAATCGAATTTGTTTGTTGAAGCATATCGCAAACCTAGACCTTTGGGAGTTATGCTAATCTTTACCTAGGTGTGCGATATCCTTTCTTGACCTTATTGTAACCTCATGAGTGATTGTGAAAACCTCAAATGATAAAGTGAATTAAGAATTACTGTTGGAACAGTTCAAAAGTTCTAAAGTTTCGTCATAATCGGTTCAATAGAAGACAATACGTAGATAAGAATTTTATATATTTGTTGGTTGTAAACTATACACAAGAGCTAGTTAAAAATAATATGTAGGATAATAATATGTTTAAAAAACAAAATTAAATCTATCCCACGGGAACCGTACAATTCTCCGGGCTCAAAAGTAACCTATGTGTTATTCCAAGCTATGATCTATTTCTGTACCAAATTTCATCCAGATCCATTCAGTCGTTCAGGCGCAATTGAGTAACAAACATCAATCCATCCATTCGTTTATAATATCAAAATAACAGCTTTTTACTAAATTCATATAAAATTATACCTATAAGGTATTTATAGAAAAAATACAATTTTTAAAAATTTTGTCTGTTTGACTGTTATTCGGCTAATTTCCGAAACAGCTGGACCGATTTTGGTGGGACATTCAATGGCAGTTAGCTGATGTTATAAGGAGTAACTTTTAGGGTTCTGCTCAAAAAATTTAAACGTACCTAGGGACGCTAGTAATATTATATGTATAATGAAATGTTTATCCACAGATCGTAGGTATCAACACAGACCTGCCCCTGACGGCCCCCGTGGCCGGCCCCGACCCCTTCGACCCCGAAGCCATCAAGCCCCCCATGCCCCTCACGGTCCCCCACGTGACCCTCACGCCCCCGCACGGGGGCCCCGCGGGCCCCGCGGCCGAACGCGACGCAAAGAGGTGTGTGCTCATGTAAGTACATATGTATGTATGTAGGTATGTAATACATATTGTATGTGTGTACCATTTGTGGAGAATGTTTATTATGTCATAGTAAATGCTCATCGAAGAGTTTTGAATGTGTTCAAAGTAATTTTTCGTTTTGATATTGGTTATGTCGAGGTTACATTTGAAAAGTAAATGAATAGGTTTCTTTAGACAATTATATGAAGTTGGATAAAGTGTATTTAATACAATAATAATAAAGATGTTACTAGCGGAGAGTGTTCTTTTAGTTTACCAGTTCATTTTTTTTTATTTAGGCCTTATAACAGCCAATGGTTAGTTCTATTGAAATGATCAGGGCCGAATTAACCATGTTTTCGAACTTATTGAAATACATTTTTTTCTACCACAATGCAATTATGTGCGTAGTTACATTATTAGGTAGATTTCATATAATTTCAACTATAGTATTTGCCCTCATGATGAAATTTTCACCTATTTTTTTAAATTTTCAAATTAAATTTTCACTCAATGAAACATTTTCAAATATTTTTCTCTATTCGTGGGGCCTAGGTAGTTGCCTACACTGCCTTATGGATAATCTGGCCCTGGAAATGCTTATAATATATTCAATTTACACCAGCCTTTCTATATATAAAGTGTGTTGACATAACCAAGACATATGTATTGTTTGCATCTTTACATAAAATTGTAGTCTGTAAGAATATGGACACCCTCTCTATTCTTATTATATATATACATACATATAAAAAAGAGACGTTTTTAATAACATTCTACACAAATGTTTTATAAATATTGTATTATAAGTGTGGACTTTTGTCCGCTGAAGCCTCGGGGGTACAAATTGTACTATACTCTTGTTGAAACGTTACATTTTGATAATGTTACTATATTGAAATGCAAAATTGATTGTTTATTGACTTTATGTTACAGTCGAAATATTACCGGTTTGAACTTAGTATAATATGTATGTATTTATGTAGATACATATGTATGTTGGATTCTCACACTTTTTTTTATATGTTAGGAATAACTTTCATATGCAGATTTTCCTTTGTAGTGTTTTTTTAAAACTAGCTAAATAATTAATTAACCAATTTTGCATTTCAATGGTAACATAATAATTGTTATAAGACGTTTTTTATATTGAATAGAATAATGCTGGGGAGAAATGTTTTTAAGGAAATAAATATTTAAAAAAATATTATAGTATGAGATGTGTTCACAAAATAAAAGCACAGATTGTATTTGGATTTTTTCTTAAGGCTTATTGGTTCTGATATTTCACCCTTTTTATGAGTAAATTGTTTTTTTTTTAGATAAAGTTACTTAAAAAAACATTAAACATTTAAATCAACATATTATTATGATGATAATATATTTTAATTATATTATTATTATACATGTGTGTTCTCTTTGTTTTTAAGAGTTAGTATAAAATCATTGATGATGGCTAAATTGACTGTTTAGTTTGAATCATTCAGCCTTCGATCCATCATAAAATGTTTTGTGAACATGAGAAATAAAAAACAAATTAAAAATTGTATATTTCTTTAGCATTCTACAAATTGTCTATAAAATCATATTATGAAATATTATGTAATATCCATAGACGTAGAGAATGAATTGAGCATAACTTTCATTAAATTGACTTGATTGATTGATTGAATTGATTGAGAGATAGCGAACGTGCGGCCAATAGGTACCTACCTGTCTTTTATTCCAATTTGAATTTATAAATGGAATGTAAAATGCTAATAAATATCTATCTTCTTAATCGAATTTCAATTAACACAAAAGACTTCTGGCCGCACATTCGTTTTGTCTCTATCGCACCTTGCCGCCATTTTTAGCTGACGGCTGGCGAAGAAACACTCAGTCCACTCTATGTCTATGGTAAAATCTGAACAAAACAATTCCCCTAAAGTACCCACCGCGGTATGAAATTTTAAACTGCGACTATCGTTCTAGCTAAGTTTTATCATGCGACTTGTATATGTAGGGACTTGCTATGGATTGACAATTTAAAACATTTTCTCCTTTTTTGTAATCTGGTTAAGGTTTATATAAAAATTGGCAAAAACATCTATTTTTATAAAAAGTGAATTTGTTTTTTTTTTATACTTGATTTATAGCATGTCCTATTGCCTTTTAAATATGAAGTTTAAAATTGATTCGACCTCTAATATAGTCCAGCAGACGGTAGCTTTTATGTCAAATTATTTGGTCGTCTCCTGGAGTATATAATATTAAAGAGAAACACAAAGGTGGTTCAATTTTAAAACGTGCTAGGTTAAGTTTTAATATATACATACAATAAAAGTAAAGAGATATTTTTGTTTTTTATTTTATTATTAACCCCTATAAGTTGGGGGGCTTAGATTTCTTAGTTTTTTGACTTCGGCTCAAGCAATAATAGCGAATATAAATAAATCAGAAACCAAAAGTATGTGAATTTTATACGGTAAACGTTTATTTTGCTTTTGCAAAGGTAGAGTTCTTGTAGTTATAGTCCGAGGTGCGGCCGATGGAAATAAGACCTTAGTTGTTATGAAATTTACGATGATTTTATCCTCTTTTGTGTTTATTATATTTTTTTTTTCTACAACCATGACAATAGATGGAAACCACCGATAAACGCCATATTTTGATTTGAGCCACTTCTGCCATGTAGAGATTACTATTACGTCAGTCGGTTATGAATGAATTTAGCCAAACATTAACTGGTTGGTGGGGGCTCGATACCAGTCAATGTAAAATATTTTCTTTTAAAATTAATAGAGTAAATCGCAATCAATATTTAGTTATTTTAATGATGGCTCAAAGTATTTTTATCATATTATATAATATTGAAGGAAACATTGATTCTAAAAATGCTTTAAATTTTTCACATAGCAACAATTTCGTGTTAGGGTTAATATAGAGCTAGAATGTTCTAGATTACGTGTGTTTTATACATTTTATTAAGTATTAATTTGTCGTCCATTGAATTTAATTTGATTTTTTTTTTAATAAAATCCTTTTTTTTTTGTAAGTATAATTAATGTAATTAGTGTAATGAAGATTATAATTATATAGAATTGATAATTTTTGTTAATAAATCATTGAAATCGAAATTATTTGTTTTATTTCACTAGCCCTTAAGACTATAAAGGTAAAATATTGTGTAGGTCCTGGATGAAAATTGGCACTTAGAACATGTCTTGGACTGACATTCATTATAATAATATATTCTGCATCAAATGGTCCCCATTGGAAATTAAGTAGGATATCTTCTTAAAATTTATATAGGAGTGGTATAACTACTAATCTATACAGATAAATAAAATTGAAGTGTCTGTTCTTTCTGCTAACTGTTCTTCTTTTTACTAAATGCAGATGGATGTATACACGGTACATATAGCAAAACATTTTTTTTTACAATTTTTGTTTGTCTGTTTGTTTAGGCTAATCTCTGAAATGGCTGGACCGATTTTGACGGGACTTTCTCTGGCAGATAGCTGATGTAATAAGGAGTAACTTAGGCTACTTTTATTTTAGAAAAAAAATAGGGTCCTATGAAAAAAATTAAAACCAATGAAAATTTTTATAATATCCGATTCAAATAGGGAAGTTGTATACATACCCTAGAGACGAAGCCGAGCGAAGCGAGGGTGAGTCTCTAGTCTATACTAACAATATTATAAAGAGACTACCATTGCCCGCGGCTCCGCCCGCGTTCAGATGATTAAATTCTTAGGTTTTACTTATTAGTGTACTCTTACAATGCAGTTTTTTGTATTTTTTCTCAGAAATGAGATATTTGCCCGCGGTAAAAAGTATCCTATATGTTGACCCGGATAACCAGCTATCATCATATCAAATTTCATCAAAATCTGTACAGTGGTTTTCTTGTGATGCGGTAATAGACAGACAGACAGACAAAAATTCCAAAACTTATAGTTTTTTTTTAAATCAATGACTAACCCAAAACATTTATTGAAATGTTTATTCGTTTGTGTGTATGTCTGTCGACTGTTTGTATATCTGTGTACGTTTCACGCAAAAATACTGAACTGATTTTAATAAAATGTTATGTAGTGATAAGTTATTACTCGGGTCAACATTTTCTTTTACTACAGAAAAATCTCTCATTCCCTTGGAAAGACGCCATAACTGATTATATCCGAGTTGTCTTAGAAAACATAGCTAGCTCTAGCCAAACTTTAAGAGATAGATACCTACTTAGTTATATCAAAACAATGCACCAGAAAATTGTAGGTCTTAAAAGTGCTACAGAAAAGTCTACAATAGCATGTGTCTATCTTCTAACGTACACTTACCATAACTATTCATATAAGTATATTCAAAACGTACCTAGGGACGCTCCCGAGCTAAGCGAAGGTAAGTTAAGTAAGGGAGCATCCATTAATAACGTAAGGCGTTTAGGGGGAGAGGGGGTCGAGCAAAATCTCACTCAATCTCACGTGGGGGGAGGGGGTTGTGTCTCGGCAAATATCCCGTAATTTTTTTCTGCAAGAAACATTGTAAAATTGAGAGAAGACTGGCTTAATTTAAGTAAAAAAGTGTCCTCCACTAAAATATGGCTAAATCATGACGTATTCATTTTTTGGAGGCAATTTATTCATTTATTAAATATGAACAAATATTTTTTATCATTCAATAAATATTCGTTAATCTATACAAATAAATAAAAATGAAGTGTCTGTTTGTAATATCAAAATAACAGCTTTTTACTAAATTCACATGAAATGAAAGTACATACGGTATTAATAAGAAAAAAAAACCTATTCTAAAATTTTTGTCTGTCTGTTTGTTCCCGTGTCTTCGAAACGGCTGGACTAATTTTGAAGGGACTTTCACTGGCAGATAGCTGATCTTATAAGGATTAACTTGGCCTACTTTTATTTTAAAAAAGAATCAGGGTTCCGTGAAAAACATTAAAACCCATGAAATTGTGAGCAAAATCGTACGTAGGGATCGCACTCGAGCAAAGTGAGGGTAAATCGCTAGCAGTAAATAAAACACTAGCAAACGACTAACTAGCTTGTATTTATTTATATTTAACCAGTTTTGTATGTTTTATGGTTTCTTAAATACATAACAGACTGAATAAATATTTAAATTTACAGAAAGCGTCAATGACCGGGCGATTGATTTATTTTATAGAAAAAATCATATGAGCTCATAGACCACAATTTTAATATTATACTTAATGGTAAGCGGTAGCCCAGTGTAAACGTGCTCGCTTGGGAAACCGAGTGAAGCGGGTTCAAATCTCGGGTCTCGCACCTCTGATATTTTCTCTGTTGGACTACGGCCTAATCCCCTGGCATTGATTGGAGGCCCGTGCACAGCGGGCCAGCTATGGGGCGTTAAAAAGGGCTGCACACACAGGTGGCCCAATTCGGTGGGCGATGTACCATGTGGGTTGCTCCTGGCACTTCTCTGATAGCAGAGTGGACCTTGGAGCAACCCCATGGTTGCTGTGGTCTGCTTCGGTAGGCCTGCCGTCGGAGCTTTTTAGGGCTCCTTATCTGAAAGAGTAAAAGGAATCCTTATAGGATTTCTTCGAAGCCAACTCATACATCGAATATTGATCCCATGAAATACCCATAAATTCGATTATTGACGAACAATATGTAGGTATTAGTGAATAACTTAATAAGGCTTGGCACAACGGATGGCTTGGATATTATAAATACATGAATTAAACGTCCAGTACATTATATACAGATTTTTGTCATATATTATGGTATTCAGCTTTCGAAAGATAACGATGAGTTAGTAGATATTATTCGCTCCTCAATGTTGAAATCGCAAACTGACGCAATATAGGTACCTACCCTGCCACTCCTCAAAACTTGCTATTTTTAGAACTGACTGATTTTAGACAGCTAAAATCTGAGTTTATGTTTGTCTGTTTGTCGAAGGGCTTAATTTTTTGTACCGGAGAAATTCCCAACAAAAAGTAAATTTAGGGAAATCCCCACTCAAAGAAAGTTTATTGAAGTTTTTTTTACCAGACTAAGACATATTTTACATGATTAAGTAATACAAATTTGCTCGATGCGGAAATCAAACCCGTGACTATATCGTATCATGACATCATTCCATTGACTTGTTCATTATGCTTGCAAATATTTTGATTGCTGATATAGCTACTTATGTAAATAGGATATGTACAATGTACATATATGTAGGTATGTCTCCGAGCATCGCTCGGTGGAAGCGTAAACCATTATTAATCTAAATAAATCTAAAGAAATTCTGTTTTACTTTTCTATTTGTGAGACACACGTAGCTAACACGCGACATAAAACAACAAACGATAATTAAAAAATATCCAGATTATTGTTAAGAAACAAAAAATTAAGAATATATATAAAATAAAAGCTTTTAACATATTAAACTTTCATATTTAGTTAAAGTTCAAAGCTTTAAACAAAAAATAATTTACAAAAATAAAAAAAAAACCCCGACAGCGTAAAAAGCGAACTAAAAAGATAGAACAAGTAGACAAAGAAACAAAGGATTATGCAGACATACAATTCTAAGGCGCCAATTTGTGTCTAGAAAAAAAATCGTGCGAATCAATCGAATGGAGTGTCAAATATATAGGCTTTCAAGAGGCACGTTTGGCTCAGTTTGTAGTGACCCTACTTGCTACGCCAAAGGTCGCGGGTTCGAGTCCCGCTGGGGGCATACGTTTGTGTGATGAGCACGAATGTTTGTACTCCAGTCATGGATGTTTAGATTTATAATATGTATGTATTTAAAGTTATATATGTATAATGTATCAACTATCTGGTATCCATAACACAAGCCTCATAGCTTACCATGGAACTAGATGGCGCTGTGTGTTAATGTCCTGACATATTTATTTAATGTCCTGACATATTTAATTACCAAAAATATATACAACTGACATATTATGTAATAATAATTAAAAAGTTGTAAATAAAAAAGTCATTTACAAATAAGTACGATACGACGGCATAATACTATGTTCCTTCGTCAACTGTTCCCGTCTTTTTAGTTCACTTTTTACGCAGTCGGATTTTTAATTTTTCGAAATTATTTTTTTTCTTCTCTGTTTGTCAATCGATTCAGTTTTTTTTATTTAGTAGGTAGCCATTGACGAACAATCAATAAAAACATTTTGTTGTAAATTCTATTCATATATTACGTTTTCCATTTTCAGCAATAATGTTGTCGAATTTCGACCACTTGGCAAACACCAGTAATAAGTAACAACTATTACTATATAAGTATATGTTAAGTTAAAAATATATAATATTTTTAATTTTTAAATATTTCATTCTAAATAATTTTGTTATTTTTTGCAATAACTTTCAAATAATGTTTACAAGATCATTTACAGTGATAAATAAAAGCTTATAATATCTAGTAGAAGTTGAGTGGATTGTAAAGACATTTACACCATAGGTTTACATGTTCAATGAATAAGCGGACTACTACATCGATCAAAAAAGTACTACATACACAATCCCATGCAAAAGTTCTCTTAAAACTGTTACTAATTGTGTTTAGGTTTTAATTATTCTTCTAATTATTCTAGTTGAAATAAATATACCTACGACAATGTAAATTGAACCTTAAAAGCAATGTTTAAAGTTGTTTTCACAAAAAAAAAACTACTGAGAGTATTATAAATGCGAAAGTTTTTACTGTTGGATGGATTTGAATGAAATATAGTATACAGATATACTATGACCTGGAAGTCATAGGCTACTGTTTGGAACTAGAGGTGCGCCCGAGCGGAACGAGGATATTTAGCTAGTTGAATATAAATTGATATTACAAATATTATATGATCTGTGATGTTACTTAATAGGTATATAAGTATAAAATAATATTTCAAAATTTTCTTTTAATTCTTCTCAGAATTCACTGGGACTCGTAAACTAATAAGGCACTAGCTCGATCCATTCCTCTGCCTAAATTTTAGAAATAGAAAAGATGCGGCATGCATTTTTCGTGTGAATATAACAAGCTGCACAAATGTGAACCAATTCTATATTATTAGGTAAAAAGATTTTGAAGTCAGCATTAGTTAGGTAGTATTTAATACACCTAGCAAATACTATTCTGCAGTGATATTTCCGCTTTCTGTAAAAAATATTAAAATGCTGTGAGCTGACTTTGTTGAGGTAAAAAGCACAAAAAGCTTACTACTTACTTGAATCACAGCCCTTTCTTTTCCATACATAACATAACATAACCGTACAACAAAATATTTTGTTCTTCTGTTTCAGGAAAAATTACAATAGAAATCGTAAAATTTAATTAAAAATCGTATCGTGATCGTGATATGTAAAGAGAACGTTATTATAATTCTCAATAAATATTACATAAAATAATAGTCAGTCAGTATTGGAGAGTTGTTGGAGAAGTACGTGCCGACGTCTACAGGTGAGCTCTTTCGTAATTACTGACGTAAGTCCACACTATACATACATATTTAATATTTACCTACTTGTTCCGTTATGTTTATTTGTTTGTATTATATGTGAAAGTAGAATATAAGAGACTAGTAACTGTTTGTGGCTTCACTTGAAAGAATTTTACTTCAGATAAACTTAGTAAAAAACTAAAAAGAAATAGTTTTGGGACTTTGTCGTTTATAAGTAAAAGTAACACTTAAAATTGACTTTAATATTAATAATAATGGGGTATTTTGAAATCTCAGACAGTAAAAATATAATTATTTTATAATAATAGTGACATTAGGTGGTTAGAAAGATTGGCTCGTTCAAACAAGCAAACAAATTCTTTAGCTTTATATATTACATAATGTATTAATTTAATTCGAGTATTAAATTAAACTTAGAAATTATAAGAATTTCGAAAGAAATGCTGTAACGAGTACAAATATTTGTACACGATTTTTAATATTAGAATATTTAGCAACTTCCGTGTCTATTTAAGAAATAATATATTTGTATTATAATCTCACAGTTGTAACATAATGCATGCACAAACAGACAATAGTAAAAGTATTGTTGACCTTACGGTTTTTTTAATGTCCACATTTTTTTTAAATGTCATCCCCTATTTTTCGTTCCTCGAGAATGTACTTAAATTTTAGTCAATCTTAACATATAAAGTTGGAATGTCTATTACTAAATGCATATCAAATTATATACGGTACTTATAAGAAAAACACAATTTTTAAGATTTTTGTTTGTCTGTTTATTTTTCCGGCTAATTCCCTAACGACTGTACTGATTTTGACGGGACTTTCACTGGCAGATAGCTGATATTATAAGGAGTAACTTAGGCTACTTTTATTTTAGAAAAAGAATTAGGTTCCCGCTCAAAAAAATTAAAACGTAACTATAGTATAATTATTAACGTAGTATAATTTAAATAAAACATTTTATAGAAACATCCAACCTCTTGTATATCCTTTAGGGGTTAAATTTTAAACATTCTGTCTTATGCCGATACCTTACTTAACACCAGGAACCTACCTGCCAAATTTCAAGTTTATAACAGTATTTATATTTTAGATTTCATGTTAAATAAAACAATTTTTCGAATGTTTTCGTGGAACATTTCGTGATGAATCAGTGAGTGGTATTGTGCTTTCCAATTATATTTAGCCATACGCGATATATAGGATTACGTCAAATAAATACACTTACTTATTAGTTACACAGTATATATTTTATAACATTATTATTTCATGCCTTTATCGATTCACTTTCACCTTTTACGCTCATCAGACTTGCTTCGGTAATTAAGAAAATAACATACAAATCGTATTTGCTAATAAAAATTGCATTTAAATTGAAAATTTAGCGAAATTCAAATCGGAAACCCGCTCCAATGGTTTCATACTACACAATATTTTTGCTATAAATATAACCTTCTCGTTATTAAAAATGGTACACCGAATTTTAAATTAATGTTTATTATTATTATTTGATATTTTATATAAAACTGACTTTTAGGTGTTTTTTTGAGGATTTACTTTCCTTTTTGGTTCCGGACGTTTCATTTCGGTCATACAGTTGTTATAGACAGTAATGTCTGTGACAACTATATAAGTAACTAGCATTGCCCGCGGCTCCGCTCGCGTTCAGATGAACAAAAACCAAATTCTTAGGTTTTACATATTAGTATACTCTTACAATGCAGTTTTTGTATTTTTTCTCAAAAATAAGATATTTTATCGCGGTAAAAAGTATCCTATATGTTGACCCGGATAACCAGCTATCATCATACCAAATTTCATCAAAATCTGTCCAGTGGTTTTCTCGTGATGCGGTAACAGACAGACAGACAGACAAAAATTCTAAAAACTATAGATTCGGACTCTGTATCGATAATAATGTCTATTTCAATAAGATTTTCCAAAAAATATTTAATGTACAGATTCGACTTAGTTACAATATTATTATATGTATAGATGAATGCACATTTGTGACTTCAAAAACCTTAGTCTCTTCTACCGCGACCATGTGCGCTATAAAGCATTTGAAAAGTCGGGAACCAAAAATAAAATATATCCACGAAATAATCCGATTTGTTTCTTTTTTAATTTATGTGAACTAACTTTTAGATATACAATCTATTCATTAAACATAGAATTATGAAAACTCGAATCACAAAAAAATCCACCCCAAATTATAATTTTTAAAGTTATACCTATATTTTTTGAAGTTATTATTATATATTTGACCTACTTATTTTGGCACGTTTTGAAAAAAATATGAGAGTAAAATCTTTACGATGCACGCGCGCACCGACAGCCAAAAAGCGACACGATGAAGTTAGCTGCATTCCTTTTACAAACAGAGAGTTGTGACATACGGGATGTAACCTTTAGCTATTTTTGTTCTGTTACGCCGAAGAAGTATAACTTCTTAAAATTTTTGGTAATGGTTATGGTCGTATTTTAAGCACTGGGGGAACACTAGTATTTATATTAATACGTTTTAACGTGTAGTATAGATTTCTCAGAGATAAGTAATTTTCCCACAGCAAAAAGTATCCTGTATGTTGGATCCCAACAACCAGCTATCATCATACCAAATTTCATCAAAATCTGTCCAGCGGTTCCCTCGCGATGCGGTTACAGGCAGACACAGACAGACAGACGAAAATTCTAAAAACTATAAATTCAAGCTCTGTATCGATAATAATGACTATTTATATATATTTCAATAAGATTTTCCAAAAAAAATTTTATGTACGGATTCGACTCAGAATTTTGTTATATGAATAGATAATAGATATATTAAAACGAGAAGACAAAACTTTTTACTTCTTTTAGATATGTACCTACTCGTATATTGCGTACGGCGGAGCACGAGCTTTGGGGTAATCGTTTATTTGGAGAATGGTATAAGCTCCTACCATACATTTTGTAAGCCTTGACGGAAATAAAACAGCTATTTAATAATTTCTTGTGAAAGTATTAGCTTAGATAAAATAAAAAAAATCTTATATAAAAAACATCTTATCGAAATTTGTCCGTTGAAAATACATTGAAAAGCCTTAATAAACAAGTTTCAATAATTTTATTTAAATGCAATTACATATCGGATTAGGTTGTCTACAAAGCTGAATTGATGCTCGAAATACATTAAAACTTGAATGCCCCGTTCATTATTCGTTATAGACATAACGATAATATGACACATGATTTTACGACGTTAAAAGAGAACGGATTTATATTTAAAAGAGCATATTACTAGCAGACTGCTCTGGCCTAATTAAACCTTTTTTTTTAACTTTTCAAAGATCTATATACCATCCATTAAAATTAGTTTAGTTTTTTAGTTTCTATCTGTCTGTCTGTGATCGCATCACGAAAAAACCACTCTAGGGATTTTGATGTATGATGTTTATTATTATAAGAAGGCTTAGCAAATATATTAGAAGGACAGTGTCGGACAGAGGTATAAATATCGAACATTTAGAGCACATAAAACGTAGAACGACAGATAACATTAAGAAACTAAATGTTTAATTGGTCATTAATGAGAGTTTCATTAACTACAACAAGGTGTAATTTATAGTTAGAGCGTTGAAACGTTGACAAGATTTTGAGAACAAACAAACTAACTGATTTTAATCATTAATACATAATTAATTTATTCCAATAAATAAAAATGTTGTGTTTCTATTCCAAAAATATTTTAAATATAAAATAATGCATTGAAGTTTGCATGAAAATACACACACACACACACATATATATATATATATATATATATATATATATATATATATATATATATATATATATATATATATATATATATATATATATATATATATATATATATATATATATGTGTATATATATATATATATATATATATATATATATATATATGCATTTCGAAATTTCAATTTTGACATTTCCTTTATGAAATCAAAAAAAAAACACTAATATGTGTCCAAAAGAATGAATTTTGAAAAATCCTTTCTTATCGGATGCCTGCATCATATAAGGAATACGTCCTCCAAATTTCACGTTTCTACGACCAGCGGCTGTGTGTTGATCAGTCAGTCAGTCAGTCAGGACAAAGCCTATTTATAGCGGTAACGAGTATTTATAGCGGAGCTCTGGGCAAAAGTAAGTTTAATCAATACTTGTTAATGCCTGCAGAGAAACAATAAAACATTCTATTTCGCTTCTATTGACATTTCCTTTAAACGAAATAAGTTAATTATAATAAAAACCGACTGCATAAAAGGTAACTAAAAAGATGGAAATAAATTGATGAAGGAATATAGTATTATGCAGTCCGCCAGTCTGAAATCCTCCATTTTAATTTTTTAACTATTTTTATATAGTCTATGATACTCGCGTTATCAAGACGAATCTAACGACGATGATTTATAATAATTAAAATCGGCCCACGGCTCTAGAATGCCACATAGGAAAAAACAAACATACATACATATACTGATAAACACATTACCCCCCTTTGCGTCGCCCAGTCGGGTAAAAATGTTTAGTTAAACCTTTGATTATGAAAAATCTCCAAACTCTAGAAAGAAAGAGATGAATGTAATTAATTTTACAATGAGTAAGTAGTTTTACAACGAATGTAATACTTATCTAAAGTGACCAATACGCGACTTTCGATGCAGAAGCCGGTTCTACGCACGCCACTGCGGTGGTAAAGAAAAAGTTAATTAAAAATGATCTCATCTATCTATACATGTATCAATGCATAGGATATAAGACGATAACGGGACCAAAATTTGTATCGATTTGTTTTACAACTATACATATCTATACATAAGTATAATAAAATTCTAACTAAGTCAAATCTGTACATTAAATATTTTTTGGGAAATCTAATTGAAATAGACATTATTATCGATACAGAGTCCGAATCTATAGTTTTTAGAATTTTTGTCTGTCTGTCTGTCTGTCTGTTACCGCATCACGAGAAAACCACTGGACAGATTTTGATGAAATTTGGTATGATGATAGCTGGTTATCCGGGTCAACATATAGGCTACTTTTTACCGAGGGAAAAAATCTCATTTCTGAGAAAAATACAAAAACACAAAAACCGCATTGTAAGAGTATACTAATATGTAAAACCTAAGAATTACGTTTTTGGTCATCTGAACGCGGGCGGAGCCGCGGGCAATGCTAGTATTATAATAAAATTCTAAGTTGAATCTTTTTTGAAAATCTTATTGAAATAGTCATTATTATCGATACAGAGTCCGAGTCTATAATTTTTAGATTTTTTTTATGTCTGCCTGGGAACGCATCACGAGAAAACAACTGGACAGATTTTTATGAAATTTAGTATGATGATAGCTGGTTATCCGGGTCAATATATATTATATAGGATACTTTTTACTGCGGGAAAATATCTCATCTCTGAGAAATCTATACTCAACGTTAAGACGTAACTAGGACAAACCCAAACGGAGCGAGGTTGAGTCGCTAGTAATACATAATTTTACTAAGGATAGGATCGGACTTTAATCGTGGGGGTCAATTAAGGGGTAATTAAGGAGGGGTCATGTCCCCATGCCCACTTGGCATGGCCCCTCGGGGCAGCCCCCATCACTCTCCCTTAAGTTCGGCTCTGAAGTTTAAAACGGAAGTCATGTTTATTGTTAAAATATATACATACACGGGCGGAAGAAGCTGGTGAAAGTTAGTCTTACTTTTATAACATTATATTATTTTCATGTGATGTATGTATTAACCTACCTATAAATTTTGAGTTTTCTAAGATGAATTTATTCATTAAATTGTACGCTTAAATAATTTTTCTTTTCAATAATTATTTATTATTGTATAGAAGAATTAGTATAAAAACATAAAAAATATAAAGACGTCCAACAAAAAATTACGGAATAGGTATAACATTATGTTGAGACATTAACACACAGCACCATCTAGTTCCATGGTAAGCTACGTGGCTTGCGTTATGGATACCAGATAGGTAGATACATCACACTTATATAACTTTAATACATATACATTATAAATATAAACACCCATGACTGGAATACAAGCATTCGTGCTCATCACATAAATAAATGCCCCCAACGGGACTCGAACTTGCGACTGCTGGCGCAGCAAGTAGGGTCACTACAAACTGAGCCAAACCTGTCGTCAATTCTAGATAACAGCATAAATTGTGGACACTAAATGGTGCGTTGAACTCGCTACTAACTGTATCATTAGCGCATATAAATATTATAATCTACACGAAAAAATATTTCGGTGTTTGTAATTTAAATTTTAAATAAGACTGTATCTATAAATATCTATCTAGTTTTGTTTACATTTTTTTATTTACTAATAATAATAAAAGATATACGATAATACGTAGAAGTTCACATGAACATAATCTGCATGCACCTATTAAATTGATCGTTTTAAACACTTTAAAGCTAAATTCCAAGTACCAAATTGTTTAAAGTTTTTATATTAGTCTATAGCGAAGACAGTAAAGTTCAGACCAAAATCTATCAAGTAAAAAAAATTATATATTAAATTATTTTTTTTAATTAACAGAAAGACTATTATTAATTATCTGTGATATTGACTATGTCAAAAAAATATGAATTTAATACGTCAAAATTGTAAAAACCTATCAACGGGCCAACTCGATTCGCACTGGCAAAATCTGCAAAATGCTCGAAGAGAAAGTTAAGTTTTTGTGCTTTATTTGATGCAAGATTTGGAACAGGTAATTGTTGATTATGTAATTCAGTGAGGTAGACTCATAATAGGGAAGTACTCATCGTGTACCCTATCTGCTGTGCCAGCAGTCGCGGGTTCAAATCCCGCTGGGGGAATTCACTTGTGTGAGGAGCACGATTGTTTTTACTCCAGTCATTGGTGTTTATATTTATAATATGTATTTATTTAAAGTTATATAAATGTCTATCAACTATCTGGTATCTATAACACAAGCTTCGTAGCTTACCATGGAACTAGATGGTGCTGTGTGTTAATGTCCCAACATATTTATTTTATATTTTATTTACTTACTAGCTATTGTAAATGTGCCTCAAACGCTGAAACAGCTGGACACATTTTGATAAAATTTAGTACACAGATAGACTATGACCTAGAATAAGACATACGCTACTGTTATTAATAAAATTATTCAAAAAGTGGTGCTGGTCATTTACCACAAGATTAATCTGTATAAATATTATAAATGTGAAAGTTTGTGAGTATGGATGTTTGTTACTCTTTCACGCCAGAACGGCTAAACGGACCTAGATGAAATTTTGGCAGATAGATTATAGTCTGGAATAACACATAGGCTACTGTTAGGCACCTAGCTTAAATAAACAGTACAATATAGGTTAAAAAAACTTAGTGGTGTTAAATAAACAGAATCGAACTCGCGATCTCTGGCTTGGAAAGTAATCTAAAATGCGAAGTAAAGAGCTTAAAGCTAGATACTTCGTGATTTATCGCGGTTTGATTAGTTGAAAGTCGCGTTCACTTGACCAAGGCGAGGCGTCGGGAATCCCGCAGAAATCTAGATACCAGTTGTCACACCTAAAACGGAACGACTGTTCTGTGTTGACTGATTAATTACAAGCAGACAAACTGACAAAAATTTTAATAAATATATTTTTCTTATAAGTACCGTATATACTTTCATATTATATTCATATTATTTAGTATTATTATTTATTAGTATTATATTCTTATTATTTAGTAAAAAGCTCTTGTTTTGGCGTTACAAACAGACACTTCAATTTTATTTATTTGTATGGACGCCAAGTTCTATTTTAAGAATAATGTCGAAAGAAATGGGGGCTTATAGGTATTATATGTATATGTTACTAGTAAAAACCACGGCTACGCCTGAGTTCAATCTATAAAAAAACTCTTTGACTTTATGTTATACAGCGACTCACCCTCGCTCGGGTTCGTCGCTATGTATTTATATATTATTGTTCATACAAAAATACTAAAATCGCGATTAAAAAATGGGGGTGGAGAGAGAGTGAAAAATACTTCACGACCTATTCTCATACCTACCAACTATACAAAAAAAAATCATTAAAACCGGTCGAGCCGTTTCGGAGGAGTGCGACCACAAACACCGTGACACGAGATATTTATATTATATTAGATTATTTACAATTTACTTTTATATAATTTAATAAATGTGTTATTTTCCTCAACGTAAAGTGCTTTGTTTACTGTCGATGGTCACAAGCTTTCATTTACTTTTAGCCATGTCAAGGACAGAATTGTAATAAAGTATCTTTATTTATTTATTTAAAGACTTTTAAAGTGCATTCAAATAAATTATTACATATTATTGTTGTATGTAATTTTATGTTCTAAGTTTTTCCTACATTATATTATCATACAGTTGAAAAACATATTACTGAATAGTGATGAGATATATATGTATGTATGTATGTATGTATGTATATACTTATTAAGGAAAGAATTATGAAAATCGATTCAGTTTTAGTAAAGATGTCGTGTAACATACTAACATATCTACAAGTATAGATTTTGTAGTCGGCCTAAAGAACATCTATATATTTTTTAGAAAATCTTATTGAAATAGTAATTATTATTATCGATACAGACGCCGAATCGCATAGTTTTTAGAATATTTGTCTGTCTGTCTGTCTGTCTGTCTGTCTGGGAACGCATCACGAGAAAACCACTAGACGGATTTCGATGAAATTTGGGATGATGATAGCTGGTTATACGGGTCAACATATAGGATACTTTTTACTGCGGGAAAATATCTCATCTCTGAGAAATCTATACTAATCGCTAAAACGTAACTAGAGATGAACCCGAGCGGAGCGAGTGTGAGTTGCTAGTAATATAAGAAAATCAAATAAAATAAACTCTTCTCACTCACTCCCTACAATGTAAAATAATGGCTATTTGCGCAAACCAAGCGATGCCAAGATTCCCCATTTTAAAAATCGTATCCGCGACCCATGTGGTGTTAGCCCAAACCCTTATTTATTATCAAGCTTTCGTTAGCTTTTTAAATCTTGGGAGCTTAACCTACCCAGGAGGTGGGGGGCCACGACTCACGACTCATCAAATCTTCGAGTGTAGGCTTATTAGTTTTGACGAATCCAAAACATTATGATTAATCAAAATTGTTTTTTGTTTTTTAAAACTTTAATAACAATTATATGATTTATGCCTAATAATATTACGGCTTAGATATTTATTTATACTTATGTTTATCAATGACCCTTATATCAAAGACTTGTCCAATCTAGTCTCATAGGCCTTGGCACGGGATATTACTACTGCATGTATGTAATTGTTTTATGTGTCTACACACTCAGTGAGGCCGTCAGTACTTAGTATGCTTCGTTGAGCAGTGGTTAGCAGACGTTAGATATTTTCGCTTCACTTTATATCTAACTACAAACTAGCTATTTACTCCCACTTTGCTCGGGTCCTGTCTTTTTATTATACACTAGCGACTCACCCTCGCTTCGCTCGGGTTCGTCCCAGCAACATTTCCCTTACAAACTTTCATCTCAATTTTCACCCCCTTAAGGGATGATTTCCGGGATAAAAAGTATCCCATGTCCATCTCAGGGTCTTAAACTATCTTCTTACCAAATTTCATCTAAATCGGTTCAGTAGATCCAGAGATTACCCCCTGCAACGTCACAAACTCACAATCTCACAATCTCACAAACTTTACCTCTTTATAATATTAGTATAGACTAGCAAAGTAGCAACTTACCCTCGCTTTACTCGGGTTTCTTCCTGTGGTAATTGTATCCTAGATGTTGACCCGAGTAATAAGTTTTCATTACACATATTTAGTGAAAATCCGTGAAGCACTTTTTGCGTGAAATGAACACACGACATACAGACAAACAAACAAATTTTTTTATAAATTTTGCTTGTATTCAGCCCTTTTTGAAGTCCCATTGCTGGGCACGGGCCTCCCTTCAATACGAGGGGGATCAGGCCATAGTCCACCACGCTGGCCAAGTGCGGGTTGGCGGACCTCACATGTCTTTCGAAATCTTGCTAGGTTCTCTCAGACATGCAGGTTTCCTCACGGTGTTTTCGTTCACCGTAAGACAAGTGGTAATCATGTTAGAAATGATTCGCACATGAAAATATCAGAGGTGCGAGACCCTGGATTTGAACCCGCTTAACTCGGTTTCCCAAGCGAGCGCAAACTGGGCTACCACTGCCTAAATAACTTTTGCTTTGAGGATCTATATTATGTACATGATATGCAACAGTCATTACTCATTGTTTTTAAAAAATATTTCAAGTACGGACTTCGCTGTTTTATTATATGTATGGATTATACTTTCTTATATTTACGAATATTGTTAAACCAAAAATCAAAACAAATCCACGAAATAATCCGAAAAGGTTTTATTTAAAATATTTATTATGATTACTAATTATATTATTTTTTATTATCTACGTTTACGTTATATTGTAATGTAGTATCAAAGTCGAGTTTCTATATCGATTATTTTTTTATATTGTAACACAATTAAGTAACAATTAAAAAAAACGACCTCCAGGCACTAAAATGTAAATAATAACTAAACGGAGATTTCCATTTAGAATAGATACCTCATCAGATATTTTCGAAGTCGGTGCCAGCCGATGCAAAGCAAATCTAATATATTTCGATACGTAAAATACATATTTACCTATTAGATATTCATATCTTAAAATATTTGTAGGCTGTAACGGAATATAAAGTAATGAAAGTTGTTTCTATTTTTACCCGACAGCGGAAGCAAAGGAGGGTAATGTGTTTAATATATATTAATAAATAGATTATATCCCCACGTAAACGTGTATGTACTAGGTGCTGGACCTATGGTGGAGGAAATGACCTTCGCAATCAAACAAAATATGCAACTCATTTTTGGACACATTTCAATAGCTTATACTTAAAAGCTTGTTAGAAAAACATGTTTACATTTAGGTTAGTTGCTTAAGAGCTTTAAATTTTATTATATGATGCGATGGATCGTTTTTTTATGTACTAAATCCTGTTCATATACTAGCGACTCACCCCCGCTTCGATCGGGTTTGTCTCTAGATACGTTTTAACGGTTAGTATGGAATAGAGGGTTGTATTATAACGTGTTTTTCTTTGTGAATGAGATAATGTCCCGCGGTAAAAGCCTATGTCATTCTCCAGCCCTCCAACTATCTCCACACAAAAAATCACGCCAATCCATCAGTCTGTTTTGACGTGAAAGCAGGACAAACAAACAAACAAAATCAAAGTCATACTGTATATCGTAGAAAGAGAGTGTCAAATCTAAAAATACATTCAAGTAGTTTATATTAATTTTAAGGTTGCGTTCATAATTATAAAGTAGGAAGGACAAAAAAAAATATGATTTTTAAATTTTTCCGTGAAATTTTTCCAATTTTTCTCTTCATAAGGACCTTCCTCGGACTTCAACGAATATTTAAAAAAAAATTAGCCGAATTGGTCTAGCCGTCGCGTAGTCGAGTTTTACGCTTAGCAAAATATCTTCATTTTTATTTATAAGAAGAAGAAGATGTTCTCCTCAATTTTTCTATAATGATTATGGATCGACGTTCTTATGTTTACAAATGAAGTCGCAAGCACAAGACATTCATATTAATAAATTAATTTACCCGACAGACGTTGCTTTGATTAAATTTGAATAAAATTGCTTGCATATTTAAGTTTATACAAAAATCTCACACAAAAAACAATCTATGTTTTTCATTTTTTTCCTAAAAGCCTTATTATACGTATATATTTTTTATAAGCATTTAAAAAATTCGGTAAAATGCTAGTCTGACTCCCACACCGAAGGTTCCGTAGCAAAAAACATAAAAATAAGTTTTTTTTTGTGATGTAACTACAAAATTACATGTTTTGGATTATTCCCTTTACTTGTGCATTAAGATATTTCTTGTTACCAAATGTCACGATTGTAGGTTAGCGGGAAGTACCCTATACGTTTTGATTGTCTTGCGAATTCCCTATCGAGCATCAAAATATGCGACACAGATGGTATGGCCACCTGTGTCATTTGATTACTTGACTTAGAAGTTTGATATTTCGCAGCTCAAAGGTTTTGCAGAGCCGAATATTTGATATTAATTTTAACTTGATACCTCTACGCGTTCTTGAGAAAAAGGGTCCAGACAGACGGACGGACTGACAACAAAGTGATCGATGAAGGTTCCTTTTTTTCCTTTTGACGCGCGGAACCCTAAACATTGCCAAATTATATGATGTTGTTTAAGCGATGCATTTTCCTACGAACAGCATTTCATTTATATTTACATACATATATAGAGATTAATTTGTACCAGAAGGACACACGACATAAATGATCACGCATGGTCGTCTAGAATGCAAAACACTTAATCGACCTATAGGGAAAATTACAATATAGGTTTCTAGGATAATTATTAGATTGACTACATTAAAACACATTATTTGATTATACAAACTAGCGAGTATTTTAACCGACTTCAAAAAAAGGATGTTCTCAATTCAAATGTATTATTTTTGAGCATGTTACGATTTGTTTTCGCCAATTATAAATGGATTTTCAGAATTTGCTTTTAGTAAGCGTTGCTCCCTAAACTTAACCCCTGTTTTCTTTTACTTCAACAGAGGCTAATTACTGTATATAATGTACATACACTATAACTACGAGTAATAATATCACTTATAATTAATTTCTTATAACATCAACTTTTTCATACAAAAATAATCACAGACCTTCACAAGTGTTTTTCTACATACTTATCTAATTTACGCATTTAACGCGTCGAACACCGAACCCAACTATCACTGTACAGTAGTCAGTACCAGACATGTCCTACTGAGATATAAGGTCATGTAACAGAATCTTTTTGGTAAATCTAAAATAGGCCATGCGGGCTAAATGTACGTAATATCTTATCTATGAAAGTATTTAGCATTTAATGGCTTATAATTAAAAAATATTAGGTCATTGCCGACTGTAAATTTTATCTCGCTAGGGTTTCGCACTAGGAGATTTTAAACTATGTATTTATATAAAAGAGATAGACCCAAATATAGAATAATTAATTATTTTTATATATATCATCCAAAGCTTCCATCGTAAGTTACTAACGTTTTTTTTTTTGGAAGATATGTCAACAGGACTAAATGAAAGTAAAAAAGTGGATTTTAGTGCGGATAAGTGTTCATAAGACTTCAAAAAGCGTGTTCTCAACTCAAATGTTTTTTTTTGTGTATGTTACGATATATTTTCGCCAATTATAAAATCGATTTTCAGAATTCTGCCTTTCTTGAACGTTCCACCCCTAAACTACCTCATTTTATTTTTGATCTGGTTTAAGTATGTGACAAAAGGAAAACAAAAACGTACAAATGTCTTTTACAATTTGAGGGATAAATCCTAATTTATTTATCATATATATTATATTATCCTTCATATATCCAACAGCAACTTCTGCAAATAGCAATTCACTTCAAAACTCACATACTCCTGTGCTAAAATGCTTTTTCTTTAGTATATTACTGCGTGTTACGGGAAAGCTACGGGATGTCTTTCCCGTAACACGCAGAAATGCTATTCCTTCTCGGAATAAAAAGGGGCCTACGCCGAAAGTGGTTTCGACCGAATAATCGATCAGCCAGAATATCTTTTTTATAATATATTTTTTATCAATATCATATTGTCTTAAATGCCATATTTTGCTTTTCAGTGGTGGTTAAATGTTTACAAATTGCCGATATACATAAGATTAAGAGAGAGTTAAACGATGTAGGATTAACCTTCGTCAAGATAAAAATCTTAATGAATCTTTTATCTGAATTCTCTACGGTTGAAGAGATCGATCGTCACGACATATTATTTACAAATTAGTTATTTAGTTAAGGATCAACTAAGTGAATACATTTAATAACATTATGAAAATAATAAAGCCGACTGCGTACAAACAAACTAAAAAGATGAAAGCAAGATGTAGTAATAATTTTTTTTATTAGTAACTAAGCCTATTTTTATTATCATATTTTTTTTAAAGATTATCGTTTTATAATACATATGTACATAATATATATATATATATATAAATATATATATATATATATAATATATAATATATATAGTGACATATAAGGATATATAAGAATAAAGCAATAAGAATTATATAATACATGCTACCGTGTAAATTACTGTTAAAATTAACTTTTATATATGTATATACTTAATCTCTGTATAAGTGAACAGTGTGCTCGTTAAGAGAAATAAATGTCTTAAACCCTTTTAAATATTTACCACCCTCCTTTGGACTTCGCCGCAGTCGAGTAAATAGACGAAGGCAAGACATTTCAGTACATATTTTTCATCTGTTTGCTAATTTTCTTTTTTTTCGTTTTGTAGCTATTGATGTGTTTGTTTGTCATCAATAAAAAAGTATTATTTTAAAATAAAACTCTCTTTTCGGAATATTTCGCGGATTTATTTTGATTTTTGATTACCGACGTTTCGAATGCTTTACAGCAATCATGGTCACTGGGGAGACTGAGGTTATAGACGTCTCAAAGGCATTATATACTTGTTACAGACAGTTTCTATCTACAATTTCACAAAAATTATTTCAAAAATGCAAAAAATGGCACCAAAATAACTTACAATATTTATTGATTTTAAATCTAAACATTTTAATTTTTTTAACTAGTATTATTGTACTTAAATATGGCATTTAAGTACAATAATACTAGTTTTTTTTTTATTTAATTTTTTTTAATTAACTGCCTCGGTGGTGTAGTGGCTAGCATGTACGGCTGCACACCCGGAGGTCCTGGGTTCGAGTCCCGGGTCGGGTCAAGTTTAGTTATTGAGTCTTTCTGTATATTAAGCCTCAGTAACAGCCCGGAGTTGGGAAGTTGGCGGTGTTTCACCCCCGTGCCTCGGAGAGCACGTAAAGCCGTCGGTCCTGCGCCTTAACTCTCACTGATCGTGTCGAGCAGTCGTCCCACCGGAGTATGAGAGTGACAGGAATAGAAAGTGCACCTGTGCCTGCGCGTACACTTGTGCACTATAATATCTCCTGCGCAGTTGGCTAGTCTCAATGAGATTGGCCGCAGTGGCCGGAATCGGTCAGGAGAACATCAAATATGGCAATATTATTTATTTAATTATAGCTATTATTATTATTATAAATATTACAATTTTAAAAAAGTATTATGTTCGAATTTCGACCATTTTTACGTTTATTATTAAAATTTTATTTAAAGTATATATCTTGCACACCTCCATTACGATATATACCAGATATTTAGTATGTACATTGTAATAACATGACCATGTTTTATGAAATTTATGAGAATATTTTACATACATGTTCTATAATACATTTATGTATTATAGAATATTTTACATATGCAACTATGCATTGGTCGTCATTTGTGTCAGTTAGATTACTCGTGATAGAAGTGTATAAGGTTCTAGGACGTATTCAAGTAATATTATATACTTATAGTACAGAAAGTATTTTCATAATAAGTGTATTTTATTAAAAGTTAGCTGAGCGATAGACGTTGTCCTGTACAAAGTTCTTTAAATTTGTTTGGGATCTTTGATTTCGTGTAAATTTTTAAACGAAAAGAGTATTTTTTTTGTTTTTCCTGAATTTCCCAATATTTTGGGATTTTTCTCCGGTTAACCCTTAGAAGTCAAACTCAAAGCCAGTATCATCTCAGTCGAATTACGTCCACTGCTGGATATAGGCCTCCCCAAAAAATTTACATAACACCGACTTTGACCAAGTCGTCTTTCCACCTTGTAGGAGACCTTCACATCCTTCGCTTTCTTAATACTTTTTGTGTATTATTGATGTTGTTATGAATTGGCCAGTTTGGGACCGGGGATTCAGTAAGTGAGTGAAAATTTCGGTTCTGTATTATATCTAGATTGATAAAATTTCCTTTATTTCAGAGAAAACAATGGGGTGGCACACCGCCCTCTTCCTGCTGGCCGCAGTCCAGCTCAGCACACAGTACCTGTTGCCTGGCGACGTGACTCCTTCACATTACGACGTCCGACTAATATACGACATAGATCCGAAGAGCAACTTCAGCTTCTTCGGTGTAGTCGACATTTCGGTAAGTTTGCTAAAAAAAATTCTAAATAAATCTAAACGTATAATAAAATTCTAACTGAGCCGAATCTATAGTTTTTAAAATTTTTGTCTGTCTGTCTGAGAACGCATCACAAGAAAACCACTGGACAGATTTTGATGAAATTTGGTATGATGATAGCTGTTTATCCGGGTCAACACATAGGATATCTTTACTGTGTATGCATATAAATATATCTAAAGGTACGCACATATGTATATAACTTAAGGTAGCTATAAATAACGTGCGGTAGGGGGGTTCGGCTTCGGGTGACATACGGTTGGGGGTAACATCCGTCTATTTACAATACACAAAATAAAAATAACGTCTCGACACCTTTCTTGCCTGCGGCTGCTATCTGTTTGAGAGTGACATATGTAAAAAGCCTGTGATTGTGTAAGTGCTGCCTGTTTGGGGGGTGGTATCTATATTATTATGGAAACGATTCAATTTTTTTTTATATTTACTTACACCCCTATACATAGGCATTGACAATTAGAAATTATACCAATTGAAAAGTTATGGTACAATGTAACTTTAAAATGTAAATAGGTGCTAAGTAAAGCTGGAATGGAGTGCTAGTATCAATATAGAAGGAAATAACAGAATAGAACGATAAAGAGATATATTTTAGTAACAAAACATTTTGAAATAGTCTAAGCTATCGATAAGCGATAAAAATAGGTACTTGGAAACGCACAAACAGCTCATAATGACGAGTAATGACTTCCTCCGTGAAAATGAACGGTGTATTTTTAGTAAAAATGGACTCATTATAATATGGCGTGCAGTCTTTTAAAACACATGTTATTTAACCTACTGACCTGAGCTGTAGGCTCCCATTTACATACATGTGTGTTCACTTTATGTTAACAAAAATAGCCATATAATACTCAAAAAACTATATACAATATCCATACAATGGTAAAATTCTACTTTGTTTATTTCAAAGGAATATTTAAAAATGTATGAGAATAATCAATGTCGAATGTACTTGAACACTGCATCACGAGATAAATGCCTATCGCAGACTGCTGTGGGTGGGTGGTGGTTTGTATGACCAATACAAATATTCGCCTGTTCTCCAAATGGAGGCAACACTGCCCCAGACAAAGAGGTTTTCAAGTGTATATTTGTATGTAACATGGTTATTGAGGTTTTTTTTAATTTACGACCAAATTATAAGAGATAATTTTGTTTTTGATTAATTATTTTGATTTTGTATAATTTTCTAAGATGTGTATGTACAGATATGTAGATATTAAATACATACCAGCTACTTACCCTCGATCCGATCGGGTTCGTCCCTAAGTACGTTTTAACGTTTAGTATAGATTTCTCAGAGGTAAAATATTTTTTCCGCAGCAAAAAGTATCCTATATGTAGACCCGGATTACCAGCTATCATCATACCAAATTTCATCAAAATCTGTCCAGTGGTTTTCACGTGATGCGTTCCCAGACAGACAGATCGACAAAAATTCTAAAAACGATAGATTCGGCCTGTATATCAATAATAATGACTATTACAATAAGATTTTCCAAAAAATATTTAAAGCACAGATTTGACTCAGAATTTAATTATAAGTAGGTATACATGTGATACACTGGCACATTTCTCATAATAGTGCAATTATAAAATAAGTGCACGTGTCAAATAGGAAACCTTCGCACTAACATTGCCTCGCGCACGTCGAGCATGACAAGTGGGCGACTGACCTCTCTATGTATACATACATTCTGTTGAGACAGTTCACAGTATACATTCTGCAACTATCGTCATAGTTTACTAAACATATTTTTTAGTTTTATTTTTATCTATATATGTATAAATAGGCAAAGAGAAAGCAGTTTGTCCCTTTTTCTCCTCTGTTTGTCAACCGATTTTCTTTTTTAAGTTATTCTTCTTTTGGCGCGTTTAAAAAAAGACATGAGAGTAATACTTTTACGATGCGCGCGCATATCGACAGCCAAAAAGCGACATGATGAAGTTAGTTGCATTCCTTTTATAAACAGAGAGTTGTGACGTACGGGATGAAATCTTTAGCTATGTTTGTTCTGTTACGCCAAAGAAGTATAACTTCTTACGTGCGTACATAAGTATACGTTTTTTTCTTGTTGTAATAGCTATTGACGAGTTTTAGTGTTAACAATAAAATGAATTTCAACCACTGGACGAATACTAGTATTAATAATTCACCTATAATGAGTAACATAATGGTCCACCAATAATGATTATAATTTATGAGCGCCGTACCCAAGTCGCAAAGGGTTTGACCTTGACCTTAAAAAAAGAAGTAATAATAAAAATCTCGCTGAATTTCTTTCGTCAGGCAGTAATAGCTCAGTAATTGCGCGCTCGTTTGGAGAACGATATGTAGCAGGTTTTAATGCCGGGTCTCGCACTTCAGATATCTTCGTGTGCGAATAAATTTCAACATGATTATCACTCGCCTTACGGTAAAGGAAAACATCGTGAGGAAACCTGCATGTCTTAAAGAACTAGTTTTTGAAAGACATGATATGATGACCCCCAAACTGCACTTGGTCAGCGTGGTGGACTATGGCTTCATCCCCTTAGTATTTAAGGGAGGCCCATGCCCAGCAGTGGGATGATAAAAAAGGCCGTAATACAATTTGCTTCGCAAGATCATCTTAGGGCTGAAGTTTTTTCTTTTCGAAGAAGTGGAAGACTCATGACATCCAGTAAAAAAATGCTAAATATTTATAATATATTTTTTTTTTTGGACTTTGAACGTAAATCTTATTATTATTAGTAAGCCTACGCCATGGGTCCGTATGTCTATCCTAACTTTAACGGATTATATCTTTTAAACAGTTAAATGAAGCTGGTTAAAAATTGAAATTATAAAAAAATATATAAAGCATACATTTACGGGAATTCCCCATATAAGAAACGTATTTCTTATTGAAATGGTAATATAAGCGTTACATTTTGCAAAGCATGAGTCATGTAGCGGTAGGTAGGTAGGGTAGGTATTGATCCAATTGATGACAGATACAGGCTAATTCGACCACAAAGAGGAAATTCGACCAAAATCATTATTGAAAATTTAAGGAAAACGTATTATTATGTATAGAATTTACCTATCTATAAATATAATAAAAAAAACTGTTAACAACATTTTTTTATTGATAATATGTACTAAAGCTCGTTAATAACTGCTAAACAAAGAAGAAAATCGGTTGACAAACACTCTTTTACAAATATGGTTAGCTATTAAGCTGTACATTGAAAATGTATGAGTATCGCATTGTCTTGTGGTTACGTTCTACAACAACAGTATACAAGTGGACCGTCACTTGGATAACTATTAAAAAAAGAAATACGCGGTTGCTGACTATATTCTTTGCTTTAAAGAATACATTTTACAAGGAAAAAGCATTTTAATATTAGATATTAATGTGAGATTCACAGCGTCCTTTTGAATGAATCAAATGTCAAATATTCGCGTAAACCTAAGAAAGTTTAAAGCGTCCTTTTAATTCCTTTTCACGCTTAAACCACTGATTCCGATGTAATTTAATTTAATTATGATTATTTACCTATCTTATCATATAGTAAAATAGCTAGATTTTCCCTTTTTTTAGTAGCTGGATGAGCTTTTGTGTTATCAAAAAAATTGAAAAAGTTTTTTATACAGACAGGTAAATTGTATTTATATACACATGTTTTCCTCAAATTTTTAATAATAGACACTAGATTTAAATAAATTTTCGATCAGAAAATGCAGATAAATTGATAATGTTGTGTACCTGCTTACGTACATTTATAATCCCAGCAAAAGCAAAAAATCGATCAAGTGCAAGTCGGACACAAACAATTCCGTAACATAATCCATTTTTTTTTATTTGCATGGCAGCTTTTTGAAATTCGCCATCTTGGTTTTTTTTATTATTTGTTGTTATAGCGACAATAGAATTACATACTCTTTCAAAATTTCAACTCTCTACCTGTTACGGTTCATGAGATACAGCTTGCTGACAGACAAACTGACGGACAGTGGAGGCTTAGTAACAGGGTACCGTTTGCACCCTTCGGATACGGAACCCCAAAAAGAGCTCAATAGGGCACAGACAATATATCTGTGGGTGTTGTTAGGTACTACATACTCATTAATGTAAAAAAAACAGTATATTTCAATTGCGCAGGATTTTTGAATTTGAGTCGATCGCCAAAGGTGTTTAACCTCGAAAAATAGAAAATTAATCACGCTTATTCATAACCCAGTTTAAGCGTATTGTTGCTATTGTATTGTTATGACGCCCACGCCGCGCACGTAGTGGCCCCGAAAACGTACTCTTGCGATACAAATTCTAAAAAATATCGCTTTTTACTTACTCTGTATGCAATATTTTAGTAGCCAATTGTGGACAATATTAGAGTCTAATGCCCGATTTCACCAACATCCCATAGCTACCACCTACGTATGGGATACCTAGCTTAAAAGTTCCCCTAAACTAGCCCCTAAATTAAATTTCGTTTTACCATCGTCAGAGCCCGTATTTCTAGTACCTATATTTAGGTGGCATTTTAACAATTAGGTGACCCCTAACTGTCGGTGAAACAGAAACTGTCCCCTAACGGCCCCCTAACCATGCTTAGGGGATCCCTTAAACTTAGTTGACGTTGGTGAAATCGGCCATAAGTCTCTTTTATTTAATTTTTTGAATGTTTTAGAATTATAGGTAAAATTAAAGATCGTTAAACTTTACACTTTATTGCTTGTAGTACGGACTACGGAACCTTCGTGCATGAGTACGACTCGCGCTTGACATTTTTGTTTGATCATTTTAAACAAAGTTTAATTGAAACATAGTTATTGCTTATTAGTAAGTCCATTACAGGTATTTATGTCTCATAATGCATATTTATTTTTGTTGTTCTTTATTTATTTATTACTCGGCATATATTTATGAATATAGTTGTTGACTTTGCTCGGGTGGTAAGTTGATAAATGTACACAGGGAGGTAGCCCACTTTGGTGGATGGTGTACCATGCGGGTTGCTCCCGGTGCTTCTCTGACAGCAGAGTAGACTGTGGGAGCGGCCTCTTGACTGTGTGGTCTGTTTCTTCAAGTCTACTGTTGGGGCGTCGTGGTTGAATGCGTAATCGATCCTGCGACGCCCCATTAAGACGAGGGAGGTTTCGTTGGGTTTTAGTGGGTAGAATTGGCTTTTTTAGCCAGTGAGTCCTACATAACCATCTGTATGTATGCAAGTGGTATGCGTAAATGCATTTTCTAATATTAAAAATCTCCATTATAAAAAAAGGTATATTCCCACAACGGCCTTAGGGGCTAGGGGTTTGGGTGAAGAAGAGTCTCACAAGATAGATTTTCTCAGCTTTATAAAAAAAAAAAACAATCACCTTTACAAACATTTTATTTCACTCAAATCTCTTTAACTTTTACAGTAGTAATCAACTCACACAAACAATTACTATAATTAACAGCAATAACTTAAATAAAACTCTTTTTTCGGATTTTTTCGCGGATTTATTTTTATTTTTGGTTCCCGACGTTTCGAATGCTTTACAGCAATTATAACAATTGTTAAAATAAAAATAAAATGGGCGCGTGTAACCTTTACGCGTAGTTGAAGTAAAACTTCTTTGGCAAATATCGCAATTAAATGAAAACAAATCAATAATTAATTTGTTTAAATAAGGCATATTAAGCATATTATAATCATATATTAGAATATTGTATACGGAAAGAATATAAAATTATATGTCAGACAATAACAACGGTTACCATGTCAACATGGCTATTTATTCTATCTCGTTCCCTCGCCGGCTTAATCCTATATATTTATGTGTTAGTCTCTTTCTAGTGTCGCATTGCCGTTTCATGGAGTTTCAAATCACGATTATAAAGAAGTTTCACTTCAAAAGTATTGTAAGGTACGTAAAATGGCATCATGGGATGCCATTTTTGTATTTTTTGAATTTATTTTGTTATTTTGTGGGTAGGCAGTGTGTAACAAGTATATAACGCCTTTGAGAGTCTAAAACCTTAGTCTTTCCCGTGACCATGATTGCTGTTTAAAGCAATGCTTTAGCATTCGAAATGTCGGGAACCAAAAATCGTAATCGTACTAAACATAAGTAGGGACGAACCCGAACGAAGCAAGGCTCAGTCTCCAGTTTAATAATAAAATAAACTAATAAACTCCCCCCAAAATAAAGAAACGGATAAACTAAATAACACTTTTTAAATCGACTAAAAAGTCTGGGAACTTTAACTGTAATAAATATAGTTTTAAAAGGGTCTGCATACATTAGCGTTTCGAAACAAAAATGACGACCGATGTAAGTACAAATATGTATAAGTTACGTCATTTATTTTTGAATTTTTAACATGTTTTCTAAAATGTACATGCAATTTATTAAAGAAAAAGCGCTAAAGTGCGTCACAACAGTTATATATATATGTATATATGTCGTTGTTGTTTTGTTATATATTTGTAGATGTAAGAGATTGCTCATAGCAATAAGACCGCTTTTGCATGCCTTTTGTCCTTGTGTGTGCAATAATATATATATATATATATATATATATATATATATATATATATATATATATATATATATATATATATATATATATATATAAAAATTCTAACTGAGTCGAATCTGTACATTAAATATTTTTTGGAAAATATTATTCAAATAATACTTTCTTAGATTTACGCGAATATTTGACATTTTAAATTTAACTATCTTTTCGGAATTTTCGCGAATTTATTTTGATTTTTGGTCCCCGACGTTTCTAATGGTTTACATCAATCATGGTCACGGGAGAGACTAAGGTTTTAGACATCTCAAAGACGTTACATACTTGTTACAGACAATTGTCGGGAACCAAAAATCAAAATCTATTCGCGAAAAAATCCGAAAATATAGTATTATTGAAATAGTCATTATTATCGATACAGAGGCTGAATCTATAGTTTTTACAATTTTTGTCTGTCTGTCTGGGAAGGCATCACGAGAGAACCACTGGACAGATTTGATGAAATTTGGTATGATGATAGCTGGTGGAGGAAATATGCATGATTTCCTCACGATGTTTCCCTTCACCGAATTAACGAGTGGTAATCATGTTGAAAATGATTCGCCCACGAAAATCTTCATTTGGAGAAGCTTCATTTGGTTTTTGAAACGAGCGCGTTACTACTGGGCTATCACTGCTTGACATTATTATTATATAAAGATAAATTCGACTAAATTGCTTATTGTGTTTCATTTTGATTTCATTTAGATCTTCAATATTATATCAACAATAGATAAGACACTGACATTTAACAGTATGAATGTTTTTATCACGAGTGGTACTCAATGCGATACTCATCGTTTTAATTATATTGAATAAATAAATAAATGAATAATATGATTATCAAACCATGAATTACTTTTATTTAATCCTGTTTTTATATAGGTTTTTGTCCGCGGCGTTGTAGTCTATACATCAATAAAAAGTCAAAGTGAAATACGCCATCTTCTTTATGAATTTTCTTCAAATACATTTACAATTTGAAGAACAAAATCTCACTTACACACTATTGCACTTATAATTAAGTATTACTGTAATATAGACCATCGAATCCGTGATATCTGGTAATCCTGCGATTCATATATCTACGTCATCGGAACACGCAATGACTGAGCTTTTACGGTGGTGACAGAATATCGTGATGCAAATATATTTTGTTTTTAATCTGTCGACACGGCCTTGTATCTGCCCTCATCTTACCTCGTCCTTCAGTGGAGTGGACTGAAGATAGGCTGTGGAATACATGGAGAGCGACCGAAGTTTAGCAAAAGCATAAATCTCGGACAAGTGCTTTAGGTTTGCGTCATTTTACAGTGTGCAGAAACAAATCTACGTAAGTGCTACACTTACCAATCTGTCTATATTACCTCGGATGACAAAGCTGCTCTGCTAGCTCTGCTTCCGGATTCAAGCATAGTCTCATCAAAACTCTAGGCAACAGGAACAAAGTAGTCTTAACTTGGGTACCGATTCATGCAGGCATACCTGGAGTGTCTTTCTAGGCACATCCGGCAGTATATTTCAGTTGCAGCGCTTAGTGGTGAAGTCTAACTCAACAATCGACAATCATAATAGACCAGTCATGGTGACAGTTATACCTATCTTATAGCTGCAGCAAAAAAATAAAAAAAAACCTTCAGATTATTTTTTTTAATTAAGCGCTATTCCGTGGACAACTTATTCTTTACCCATGTCAAGCGGACAAAAGAGACATATAAAATTTTTTGCAGGTTCCACGGTTGCTAGAATACCATTTGAGTGTGAATGTAATTGTAGCAATCAACAATAATATCAAAACAATAAAAAATATACTTCAATTGAATTGAACGTGTTTCAGATAACACCAAAGCAAAATACCCCAAAAATCGTACTTCACGCCCAAGATTTTTCAATTGATGAAGACAGAATCACAGTGGTTGGTCCAGATGAATCACCAAAAGTCAATGACGTCAAATATAATGAAACTCTGAACTTTGTGGTCATCTCTCTTAGTGAAGAGTTAAAAGAGAATGAGATCTATAAGCTAACGATACCGTTTTCTGGCAACTTGGTCAAAGGTCTTGACGGCGCCTACATCAGTACCTATACCAACAAGAAAAACCAAAAAACTGAGTAAGTATAATTTTATTAAGTTAAAACCTCTGGTTTTTTGCTATAAATTAATATACCATGGGAACTACTCCATTTAGAGACTTTTTCAGTTCTTTGCTAATATTTTTTGACAGAGTTCTAAATACTTATTTTTTTATTTTGATTATGAAATATTAATAATAATTAATTAATCAACTAAAGGTGTTATATAATAATTATTTCATTTATCTAAATAATTATTATATAATAACTGCCTCGGTGGTGTAGTGGCTAGCATGTACGGCTGCACACCCGGAGGTCCTGGGTTCGAGTCCCGGGTCGGGCCAAGTTTAGTTATTGAGTCTTTCTGTATAGTAAGCCTCAATAACAGCCCGGAGTTGGGAAGTTGGCGGTGTTTCACCCCCGTGCCTCGGAGAGCACGTAAAGCCGTCGGTCCTGCGCCTTAACTCTCACTGGTCGTGTCGAGTAGTCGTCCCACCGGAGTATGAGAGTGAGAGGAATAGAGAATGCACTTGTGTCTACGCGTACACTTGTGCACTGTAATATCTCCTGCGCAGTTTGTTAGTCTCAATGAGATTAGCCGCCGTGGCCGGAATCGGTCAGGAGAACATCATCATTTCATTTATCAGTTACTAGTTTGAAAAATCCTTATCTAGTAAACTATCATTTTTCATTTTACATAAGTAAGCAAACCAACAAACTTATATCTGTATTAAAAATAAATTAAATAATTTTTATCCTGCAGGTACCTAATATCGACTCAATTTGAAGCTATATTAGCTCGCAAGGCTTTCCCCTGCTTTGACGAGCCCATATACAAAGCTACCTTCAGCATCAATGTGGGCCATCACAGAGACTACACAGCGGTTTCTAACATGCCATTACTTTCTTCGAGTGATACCAAGTATGTTTATTCGATAATAGCTTCGCCAGTGTCGGGACGTTAAAGAATTGTGTATCTGTGTGATGTTCTCAACCGAATCTCTATTCTTTATCCTTCAGTTACCATTAATTTAATAAGATGCAGCCACTTAAGACATATTTCTTTCTGCAGTTCTTAGGACCGACTTTTTTATCCCTCTACTAGACTTATACAGTTATTGTGTTTATTAAACGTCAATATCTAGTAAACGATTGTGTTTTTAAATCTCTATGCGTTTTAAGTCATACATACATATGTAGACTTTGAGATGGACATATAAAGCAAGGTAGTATTGTTCTTGTCTGGCTTATAAAATTAACTTTGCATGAGTTAATAAACAGCCTGTTTAGTGTCTATATTACATGTTGTTATAATAACAAGATTCTTTTTTCAGTGCCCTTGAAGAACATTGGCCGTGGCAAAGTATAGGAGAGAAATTCAAGTGAGTTTTCTTTAAAAAATATGATATATTTTTGCTGGAATTAGTGTGTGAAAAAAATGTTTCGTATTATTTCACAACTAGCGACAAATTTCCGCTTTCTTAAATATGTCTGTACGCAACTTTTTAAATATTAAATGTCCATTTTCTTTTAGGAAGGATAAATCATTATTCAAATGGGACCAGTTCGACAAATCAGTGCCGATGTCAACTTACCTAGTGGCTTACGTTGTGTCCACCTTCGCCTACGTGGAGAGTCCGAAAGAACTGTCTCATACTAAGTTTAGAATCTGGGCCCGAAGTGACGCTATCGACCAGGTAATGTCACAATAATTACATGTATAACTGTGGGTATGCAGACTTGGGAAAGAAAGAAATTCCAACTGTTTTTATAGAAGCTGGCATTCGTCACTTTCTGAAATAATTTTTTTCAAAAAAATAGCGCAACTATCGAAAATATATCAGTAAAATATCAGTAATATGGTATCTTTAAGTGTCACGCTTTCGAGATATCTGGGGATGCAGAGCATCATTTAACAGCTATGGGAACTTTTTAGAGATTATTATCGTTTTTGTACGGCGAAATTTAATTCTTCAATCATTTCAGAATCTTGATAATTACACAGTATCGCCGATAACTTAATAGTGAAACCAAATCAAACTTTATTCAAATAGACTTATTATACAAGCTTCGCTTTATAACTTATTACTGTTGTCTTCTAAATATGCGTGTACATATGTATTAGTTAAAATTGTTTTTGTGTTAATACATATAGTTAAATGTATTAAAAGGATTAATATAAGAAATACTATAATTAGTCTTAAGAACCGAACTGTTAATTTTCAGAAAATCAAAGTTACTTTTGAAAATGTTAATAAATAATCTAGTTCTAAAAAATCCGTAACATCAACTGAAAAAATCTTACTCATAACAATTACTAAAATATCATCTTTTATTTTTTCAGACATCATACGCGGCCCAAATAGGTCCGAAAGTGCTATCCCACTTCGAGAAATGGTTCAACGTGCCCTTCCCTCTGCCGAAGCAGGACATGATCGCCATCCCCGACTTCGCGGCCGGTGCTATGGAAAATTGGGGGTTGATAACTTATAGAGAGACGGCCTTGTTGTATGACAAGAAAGAGTCTTCCTTCCTTAATAAGGAACGAGTAGCTGAGGTGAGATGCTACATTCGATGATTCAGGCAAACACAACAATTCATGTGATATTGACTCGCCATAAGTTTTATCGCAGTAATTATAGTGTTCATAATTTATTTATTTTTTCAATATTTAGTTGATAAAAAAACGTGTATGCAACATTCATTTGATTCAGTTAATTAGATTTGATTATGTGCTTATCAAAAATATACACTTGAACAAAATTACATATAAAAGCTAATTTACCAATAAAACTATTTCTCTGTGTCCCAGGTCGTAGCCCACGAGTTGGCCCACCAGTGGTTTGGCAACCTGGTGACTATGAAGTGGTGGTCTGATCTCTGGCTCAACGAGGGTTTCGCCACATTTATGGGCACAGTGGGTATGGCGGCCGTTGAGCCCGAGTGGCGTGTGGAAGTGAATAAGGGTATAGACGACATCTTATCTGTTCTTTCTTTGGACGCTTTGGAGTCTTCTCATCCGGTGAGTTGTCTTTTTACCAGATACAGTAGATTATTATATTTCATTAGTCTAACATTGAAGAATTTTTATTGTTATTAAAAAAAATATTTGATTATTTAGGTGTCAATGCCATTGGACGATCCCAAGCGCATATCAGAGATATTCGACACGATCTCGTACTTAAAGGGCGCGACACTCATACGCATGATGCGCATGTTCCTTGGGGAGGATGTCTTTAGGAAGGCCTTGCATAAGTGAGTACTAATGATTATTAGAAAATTATATTGAGCTGTTAAAATTCAATGTAATTTAATTACTGAAAGACTGTTGAAATTTCAAATTCAACTGTCAACCATTACACAACAAGAATCGTTCTAGACATAACCACAATAGGTTCTAACGGCTCTAAAGCTAATATAGGTAATATAAATTTTTGCTCTTAAAAATTCCAGCTCTTTACCGTCTATGTATGTAATAAAATTCTAACTAAGCCGAATCTTTACACTTTACTTAACATGAAATATTTTTTGGAAAATCTTATTAAAATAGACATTATTATCGATACAGAGGCCGAATCTATAGTTTTTAGAATTTTTGTCTGTCTGTCTGTCTGTCTGTGTGTTACCGCATCACGGAAAAACCACTGGAGGGATTTTGATGAAATTTGGTATGGTGATAGCTGGTTATCCGGGTCAACATATAGGATATTTTTACTGCGGGAAAATATCTTATTTCTGAGAAAAAATACAAAAACTGCAACGTAAGAGTATACTAATATGTAAAACTTAAGAACTTGGTTTTTAGTCATCTGAACGCGGGCGGAGCCGCGGGCAATGCTAGTACTTACTATATTTTTGGTACTTTGGACCTTATTAAAACATTTTTAAATGATTATAGTTTTCTAGTCTCTTATAAAAATGCAAGCGTAGTGTAAACTTGTAATCAATTTATTTAAAGTGAATATATACATATATTCACTGTGTGTATACATTTTCATAGTAAATTAATCTATACTAGTATTATTATGAAGTATGCTTTGCTTATAGGCAGTGGTAGCCCAGTGGGGACGCGCTCGCTTGGGAAACCGAGTGAAGCGGGTTCAAATCCCGAGTCTCGCACCTCTGATATTTTCATGTGCGAATCATTTCCAACATGATTACCACTTGTCTTAACGGTGAAGGAAAACATCGTGAGGAAACCTGCATGTCTGAGAGAATCTAGTAAGTTTTCAAAAGACATGTGAAGTCCGCCAACCTGCACTTGGCCAGCGTGGTGAACTATGGCCTGATCCCCGTCGTATTGAAGAGCACGTTAAAAAGGGCTGAATACAATACAATACATGCTTTGCTTACAAGCGTTTATCTAAGAAACTACCAGCCTAATTTGAGAAATAAAATCTAGATTCGAGTCCTGAGATGTATCAATATGATTTTGTATCGAATACGGATGTTGATACGACGTAATGTATGCGTTACTTACTCGTAGTTATAATATTATTCAAACAAATATCGATTGCAGCTATCTAATGAAATACTCGTACTCCAACGCGGAGCAAGACGACCTGTGGGCAGAGCTGACAGCTGTCAACAGGCAATATGACGGCCTGAGCAGAAACGTCACCGTCAAGCAGGTTATGGACACGTGGACCAAGCAGACTGGCTTTCCGCTGCTCACCGTCAACAGGGACTATGCTGACAACTCCTTGACTTTGTCACAGGTATGACTTTAGCTTGTACATATATAGCTATGTGATGAAATCTTGGCAGTCTATTTTAAGTTGCTTCTTCTAATCATGATGCTATAACTTTATCTGGGTTTGGATCAAATATTATAATATTTGATATCATTGAGCTGATTGGATGAGGAAGCCAGGAGAAAAAAAAAATTGAATGCACCTAAAAGCTTTAATTTAATCTTTGATGCTACAGAATCTTCTATGCGCAAGTCATATTCGCTTGTGCTTGTGCGATATGGCTGCTTGTTTGAATAATTTGTTGTCGACAAAAATTTTTGCTGTTATGACCGGTAAGCCATTATAAATCTTTGTTTAGTTCCTGTCAAATTAAATACATTTTGGCGGTCGTTCAAGATTAACCCAAGTTATTTTACGCAAACTACTTGAGGCAATGTCCTCTTCTTTAATAAACTCTTTTGTAGGGTTTCTGTTATCCTCAATCCTTACTAGAATAGCAATATTATCCGCTAATATCCTTATTGACATTTTTATCCGATGGAGTTTCAATTTTTCCTTGAGAGATCCTTTCGAAGCGAGAGGTCTTCAATTTCAAATTCTCAAATAATCTTGACTTACCGTGCCATATCTCTATGTCTGCTAATTTGCCAATCTCGAAGATGTCTAAATTATTTTTTTAATCTAACTAAAAGGATATTTCTAAAGAGTAAACATACTTATCATAACTTTGGCATTTCACAATTTTCCGTCATCTATAACTACTAAAACTCTACTACCTTAAAATTCAAGCTTTATTATTATTTAATTACAAAATTCGTTTATATACTCCTTTTTGTGTCTATTATTATAGAAAAGATACTTCTCCCTGAGCCCTTCCACCCGCACCACATCGTCCTGGTGGGTGCCTCTCAGCGTGCTCTGTCAGAAAGAGGATCCCTCCAGCCAACAGGTCCAGTGGTTAGGAGAGAATGAAGGTGTGGGTCAGGAGCACAGGTTCGAGCACGGTGCTGGGCCTGATGAGTGGGTGCTATTCAATTATAATATGATTGGTGAGTATTATTTTTTTGTAGATTGTTATATTTTTCGCAATTTTTTACTATATCCGACTAGAACTGGAACTTAATGATACTCTGCTACTAGCAGACTGCTAGATCTTTGTGTAACCATAACAACATTCATAAATAAATTTAAAAAGGTTAACAATTTTATTGTATTTAAGATCAACAAAAATGTTATTAATTCTTTAAAATTAAATAATAATTAAATTAATAATCGAAAAGAAAAAAAAGAAAAATTAAAGGACACGGCAGTACTTGCGAAAAGTTCGAGAAAAGCAATATATTTTTTAATGTTTTGTAACTTTTTTTTATATACTTCAAGCAAACTTTTAAAAATCAAATAATCTTTTAGTAAAGTTAATTAAATACGATGTTTAATAGTATAGAACAAAAATAAAAATATTCACATAATAGACAAAAGAAATGTCATATAAAAAATATTATATCACGCAATAAAGATATTGTTATATACATATGTACGACCGTTTTATCGTCCCGCTGCTGGGCACGGCCCTCCCTTCAATACGAGGGGGCATAGTCCACCACTCTGGCTCAGTACGGGTTGGCGGACTGCACATGTCTTTCGAAAACTTGCTAGGTTCTCCCAGAGATGCAGGTTTCCTCACGATGTTTTTCTTCACCGTAAGGCAGTAGTAATCGTGTTGGAAATGATTTGCACATGAAAATATTAGAGATGCGAGACTCGGGATTTTAACTTGCTTCACTCGGTTTCCCAAGCGACCGCGTTACCACTGGGCTACTACTGCCACATAGCATTATTATGTACATGAGATATAACGAAATTTGTTGCGTGTATGAAATTTCAATTAGATTCCACATATATGATAAAATATTTTTATATCTAGCTCCGTACCGCGTACAGTACGACGAGCGCAACTGGAAGCTTCTGACCAAGACGTTAACCAGCGACAGGTACACAACGATCCCGATGGAGGGTCGCGTGCAACTGTTGTCGGATGCTTTCGCCCTCGCTTGGAACAACGAGTTGGATTATGGAACTAGTATGGAGTGAGTCTTGTGCTATTAATTGACTTTTAAAAAAACACTTATTTTGAGTACGTATGTGTTACTTTTTGATGCGATTTTCTAGTTTTCATTTAAATAGACTAAACCTGTAGGTTACTTCAGCATAAATTTCACAAACAAAAAAGTAATGAAACTTGTTTCTATTTTTACCTGACTGCGGAAGCAAAGGAGGGTAATGTATTTAATATATATATATATAGTCGCGGAATTATTGGCAATCATGGTCACGGTAGTCTCTCCCGTAACCATGATTACTGTAAAGCATTCGAAGCGTCGGGAACCAAAATTCAAAATAGACCCGTAAAAATAGTAAACATAATAAAATTCCGTAAAGATGGTTCTATTTAAAAATCTAAAAAAGTATTAGTAATGTTTAAACAAGATATCTCCATTATAATTTCTATCCGTATCGCATAAACATTAGCAATTTGGCATTAATAATAGTAATGATGTGATGTTTTTAGGCTCGCAAGTTATCTCCAACGTGAAATTGAATATGCACCACTCAGTACCGGTGTCGATGCTTTAGGGAAGATCGAGAACGTTTTAAAGAGAACAGCTGACTATGGAGCTTTCCAGAAGTTTATGAGGAGATTGATCACTTACGCCTATGAAAAAGCCGGCGGTTTATCCGTTAAGAAAATTGTCAATGGAGATGATCTAAATAGTGTTAAAATGCAGGTTAGTATATACAAAATATGTACATGACAAATAAAACTTGATTGAAATCCTCAGCTGTTCAGTGATCTCTGTTTATGAAATATTTTAAAATTGTTGATTATTTGACTTAATATCAACATCCCTCAAACATACAAACATGGGTAGTCAAAATTCAAAGCACAATTAAATCATATAAAGCGCCATCTATTGATTTGCTTAAATAACATGATATCTGTTGATCGGAGTTGTTTACATTCTTTACCTCTTAAGCGACTGATAAGTAATAACAACATTATGCAAATTATTGACATGATTCATTTAGTTATGTTTAATATTATTTGCTGTTTTAAAATTAAATTATAACCATAATTATTTTCGTACCAGGTATTGACGAGTTCATGGGCATGCCGAGTAAAGGTGGCGGGCTGCGAAGAAAACGCCATGCAGATGTTCCAGCAGTGGATGGACACTGAAAATCCCGATGAGAACAATCCGTGAGTTTTATTCCTTTTGAATGGCCTCAAAATTTAAAAGTTACTCAATTCAAAGTTCATTAAAAAAAGAAGACTCACTCAATTCAGGAGTGTGTTTTTTGGTGGACTGATTTTCATGATTCTATGTGTAAGGAAAAAATTATGATAAAAGTAACAAGAAAAAAAATGTACCTGATCGGTCGACGTCACAATCAGACTACGATTATAATTGTGAAAGTTTTTATAAGTTTGTCTAACAAGCGATTAATTAACCATTAAATTACCGAAATAAACCGTTTTTTTAAATGGGTTTTAAGCCCTATTTTGGTTAGCGAGTATAACAAATCTTATTCTCCTTTTATCTTATCAGCATCCCCGTGGATCTGCGTCGCACGGTGTACTGCGTAGCGCTAGAGCACGGTGGTGTCCGAGAGTGGCGCTTCGCTCTCGCCCGGCGGAGGAACTCTAACGTGGCGGCAGCTCGAAACCAACTGCTGTATGCACTGGCCTGCTCGCGAGATGTGTGGATACTGGCGCAGTGAGTCATCTCTCTTTCTTCTACTCGCACTTATCCCATCCCATCTTATTACTATTATAAATGTCAAAGTTTAGATGGATGTTTGGATATTTGTTATTCAATCACGCCAGAACGGCTGAACGGATCTGGATGAAATTTTGCTCAGAGATAGATTATAGTCTAGAATAGCACATAGACTACTTATCTTTTTATCCCGAAAAAATGTACGGTTCCCGTGGGATATACATACTAACCGTTGAAATATAAAGCGACGATGAGTCGCTTGTAATTATTATTTTTCAAGCTAGTGGCAGGTAATAAGATCCTCTATCGGCCGAAGAACTAACCTCGAGCTCGAACTATAGTCTGTGTGTAATGTTTATGAATGTATAGCTCTAAGCATCTAAAGTCGACAAAGCAATAAGAACTGTAACTGTTGGTAAGTAGTAAACAGCTATTTTTAGTTGTGACAACAGCTAAAAAGGTAATCGGTCATACTTGATATTACATGTGATAGCCAGTGTGAATTAAGTGGGATCTCTACAAAACTATTTATTTTCTGCTATTGCTTAATAGTGTATAAACTCCATTAATAGGGTAATACTGCCTCGTTAATCTACTGCACAGCATGTAGCAGCCTGAGGAGTCCGACTGGCTGGGTACCACCCCTTTATCTATTTCTCCCGCCAAGCAACAATTAATACATTGTTGTGTTCCGGTTTGAAGGATAAGGTAGCCAGCGCAATTACAGGCAAGAGGCATATAATCTTAGTCCTCACAGTGACAACGCACCTGCGGTTCCATATTTTTGTAACATAAAACCTAAGTGCATGAACCGTAGGTGCTATAGCCGGCAGGTACCGCTTTCCATCAGGTGGGCTATCTGCTCGTTTGTCACTGAATACCTTAAAAAAATTCTACAATTTGCAGATCCTGAGAACATCACCAGGCAGATCGTATCATACCAGTTTGCCACTTTTGTACTAGATTTGATTTTCTTTTCATAGGTATTTAGAGTGGACGGTAACGGATGGTTCTGAAATCCGTCGCCAGGACGGTGGCAGTGTAATAAGTTCTGTCGTGCACTCAACCGTCGGGTACTACGTGGCTAAGGACTTCATCTACAACAGGATCGAGGATATATATAATGCGTATGTTTTATACGACTTTTTATGTCTAATTTTTTGACGAAATCTATTTTCTTTTGTAGAGTTATTAAATAAAAAATCAACGCTTTAAATGCACAATTATAAACAACAAATTATTTACAACAGATTTTACTTATGGTATAAAATAAATTATGCAGTCCTTGATATGCCAATAGAAGTAATATTTTAGTTTATTGAGTCTTAATTACCTAAATAATATTTTGTATTTCATTAATATCTAATAATCGATCCTATTACCAAATAATTTACTAATATAAAAATTGTGATTAATACTTGTAATTATAACCAAAGTGTTTATTCACTGTATTTTATTTATATACAAAATATATAATGTTACGTTTTTATATACATAATAATGGTTTAATTGATATCTGTCACTATATTTTTGGTTTTTACAGTTTCCGCGGCCAGAACAGAGTTATGGGTAGAATTCTAAAAGCGTTATTGAATCAGTTCACTACTGACAAGGAACTTAATGAGGTGAGTACAACAACTGCAACACTATTTTAGGTGAAGGATTATTGAAACATAATAACCGCCTATGTTTAAACTAGTACGAGCAGATTTGATCCTATAATACTTTCTTAGATTTACGCGAATCTTTGACATTTTTAAATAAAACTATCTTTTCGGATTATTTCGCGGATTTATTTGCGGGAGAGTCTCTCCCGTGACCATGGATGCTGTAAAGCATTCGAAACGTCGGGAACCAAAAATCAAAATAAATTCGCGAAATAATCCGAAAAGATAGTTTTATTTAAAAACAGATTTGATCCTATTAAAGATCAAATGTGTGTTTTGATTTTAAATTTCTTAGCTTTTGAAGTATTATATAACACTATTTCTTTGCTTGAATTTTGTAAAAAAAAAGAATAACAGTACATTGTGTGTTACTCCAGATCATACTGTGTCTTTGTATGTACTGAAATTCATCCAAATTTGTCCATCCGTTTCAGCGCGAAGAAGAAACAACTTATAAATTTTCTTACTCATATTAGTAGTCCGATTAGTTTTATTAAACAATTAGTTATCCCGAATTAGCGTTTATATATTGTTTTTTTTTCACTGTTTTAATTACAATAAATAATATACAGTTCCTGGAATGGAAAGAAAACAACGCTAAGTACCTCTCCGAGTCAAAAATCGCAGTATCTCAAGGCATTGAGAATGCGCGTCTTAACATCGCCTGGTTGAAGAAGAACAAGAAAACAGTCGTTGACAAGCTTCGACAATATTCTCTGTAAGATTAAGTTACTAATTATTGTATTTCGTAAACTATGTAGATGCAGATAGAGTTGACATTGCTGTAATTACTAATCTATGGTAGAAGCCTTTATGGATGCTCCAGTATTACTTTTAGATAAAAAGGTTTATTATTTTACATCAGCCTAAATAACTTATACATTCAGTTGTAAATACTTTTTGAGCAAAGTATAAGTGTTTTTTTTATTAATTTATGAATTTGTTTTCTACCGTCGTTAAATTATACTAAAAATAAATTATAACACTTTAACTTACAAAAAAATACTTAATTTTATTGTTCGTTTTTGATAGGATTTCATTAACTTTAGAAAAATTAGAAAAAATATGTAGTTTTATTTGCGACTCACTTCGAACGGACTATGTAATAATATGATGATAATATTTAATTGTAGTTTTGTCAATTGTTTAAGAGTGTTTTAGCTATTTCTGTAATGTATCTAGGTTGTGTTTAAATTATTGTAATGTACAATACAAATCGCATGTTGCTAGTAAGTAATAATACTTTGAATTATTTAAGCTTTGCACGAACACTTCTGGATACGTTTTCAAATAATCAATATTATGCAGTGATTTTTGATATTTGGAACTAAGTATTTTTTGTTAACAATATTAGATTTTTTGTTAACTTTTAAAATATCAGTGAAATTTATTTTTGATTGATATTTTATGTGTTAATATCCTAGCCCTCCAACGCCGTACGTAGCGTCGTGGAAATCAAGACCAGTGTTTTTATCTGCTTTGTACGCTATACATAATATAACAAGGATGAAACTTAAAAAAAACGTTTTTAGATAAAAAAATGCCGACATCCTAAGTATTATATTATTTATAGTTATTTTTTTTATGTTTCATAATAATATAATTAAATATGATATTCAATTGTGAAAGTTGTACTTGACCCAAACTCTGCCGTGCGCCCATTTTTTAAATATGAATCCGTCCCTCACTGTTACCTCTTGAAATGTGAATTTTGTATTTTTGTTTTTTTTTATAAATTATATTTTTGCACTATTTAACTACACTTGTTAATGTCACAAATAAAGATGTTTTAAATTATATTTTTATTTTATTTTGAAACCTGATGAAAGCTGGCTAGCTGTAGAATTATATTTACTATGAAACCAGTATATTTATATCTGTAAAGAATTATACTTAGTGTAGTTCAGTAGTATAGCAATTTTGAATTTATACGTTATTAGTAACTAGTGAAACTAGTGGTCCATAGCCCACCACGCCGGCCAAGTGCAGATTGGCGGACTTCACATGTTCTTCGAAAACTTGCTAGATTCTTTTCGATATCCAAGTGTCCTAACGATGTTTTTCTTCACAATATTAGATTAACATGTGGTAATCATATAAGAAATTATTCGCACATAGAAAACCAGACATGCAAAACCTGGGATTTGAACCCGCTTCCTTTAGTTTTCCGCGGGAGCACATCACAATGGGCTAATGCCATTTCAATTATGTTATGTTTTATGTACCTATACAATTTGTTCTCCTGACCGATTTCGGCCACGATGGCCAATCTCACTGATGATTGACTAGCCAACTGCGCAGAAGATATTATAGTGCAGCGCGTGTACGCGCAGACACAACGTGCACTCTCTATTCCTGTCACTCTCATACTCTGGTGGGGCGACCACTCGACACTACCAGTGAGAGTTAAGGCGCAGGACCGACGGCTTTACGTGCTCTCCGAGGCACGGGGGTGAAACATCACCAACTTCCTAACTCCGCAATCTCCGAAAAACTCAGTAATTAAACTTGGCCCTACCCGGCATTCGAACCCAGGACCTCCAGATTTGCAGCCGTACATGCTAGCCACTAGACCACCGAGGTAGTTTATTATAAGTAATTATTTATGTATATTAATTATAATCTATACTAATCTATATAAATATTATAAAGAGGTGAAGTTTGAGAGTTTGTGACGTTGTAGGGGGTAATCTCTGGATCTACTAAACCGAATTAGATGAAATTTGGTAAAAAGATAGTTTGCGACCCTAGGAAGAACATAGGATACTTTGTATTATTTATTTGTTAAGGGGGTGAAAATGGGGATGAAAGTTTGTAATAGGAAGCAAGCTAAGGAAGAATCCGAGCGAAGCGAGGGTGAATCGCTAGCAATAGCTAAAATTCTAGATTTTACCCAATATTATTTAAATATTAATTACTAATTTACACTTTATGAATACTTTACAGAGATTTTGTGGATATTGAAGACAATATAGAACTTAGTTCGAGTGGATTACGTAACATACTCCAGTGTTTTTATTTGTCTGTAACGTTATTGTTAATTCATATTGTAAAATAGTTTTAAAATGTAAATAGACTTATCAAATCAATTTTTAAGGTTTTTTAATCTCGTTCACTGTTTTTTTAATAATTTATACATTATAATATGTAGATTTTTTATCAACGTTAATTACAAAATGCATTTTGCATTTGGTCTAAGCTTGCTAGTTCATTTTTTCTTACAGAAGCTTGTAGCTAAAACTTTAAAAGACTTAAAGACTTCTCAAAGCTATAGAAGCTGTTAAGTTATTACATAAATAGATAAAAAAGGAGTTTTCATTAACTTTCTATGATTCTCTCGAGTCGTAAAAGAGCCATAGGCAACTATATAATAATAATAATTTATTGAGCAATAAAATACATAATACATTGACGACACGTTTGGTTCAGTTTGTAGTGATCCTACTTGCTGTGCCAGCGGTCGCGGGTTCAAGTCCCGCTGGGGGCATTCATTTGTGTGATGAGCACGAATGTTTGTACTATAGTCATGGGTATTTACATTTATAATATGTATGTATTTAAAGTCATATATGTGTAGTGTATCAACTATCTGGTATCCATAACACAAACCTCGTAGCTTACTATGGAACTAGATGGTGCTGTGTGTTAATGTTCTAATTTATTTATTATTATTATAAACAGTAAACAATATTACATACGAAAACAAACATACATATATTATTATACAGAACAACCTTAGTATCTAATCTCAGTTTAACTTAGGCTGTGTCGACACAAAAGATTATATAGCCTTTGTTGCGTATATAAAAGCGGAATATGACTCAATAATTAATAATGAAATCTCAGGTAATAAATAAAGGCAGATACATGTCTCACAGTGAGAACATCCGTTAAGAAAGGATTTTTTTTAAATTGAACCTCTCAAGGCGTAGAAGTGTTTAAAAGTGTTTATGAAAACGCGCCAATTTTTGATTTATAATGACCTTAATTGGAGTTATGAGTAGTTTTTATGATTAGAAATGAACACTATACTTTATTTTGTCTGCGCATGCTAATTTTTGGAAAATCTCTAAGGGTCCGATTTAAATATAAAATACTATGTAACTTTGACAGAACCTCAATATCATTCAATTCAATACTTTGTTATTTATCTTTTAGGAATATCATTCGAAATGGAATTATAGTCGATGTCCGCCGTCGTTGGACGCCAGTGAAAAATAAAACAGTTTATAGTAAAAAAATTTAATGAATATACATCCTTATAATACGTAATACTACAAAATGTCACGTAAGAGAACATCAATGGCACCGACGGTAACTGACCGGCCAACATTCAAATATTCACTAAAATACAAAAGGCACTTTTTTAATAATTAAATACAATTTTCTTTTTCAATTCAATTCAATTCTTTTTAATATGTTCAAAACGTGCCAGTAGATAATTTTGACACATAATGTTTGAGTGTTGCTGTCAAGAATTAGCCAACTTTTAAAATTATTTATTTTGATTATGATTCAAAGTTAGCTTTTTTTAACAATGACTTCAAACATTTTTTGAAAATTAAAATATTTAATACAAACTATTAGAAAAATAAAAAATCAATTATTATCAATATTTTGTATACGATATTTATTTATTATTATAAATTCACATAAGGCACGATTATAATTATTACACTTTATTACAGATAAAAAATACAGTAAAATAAAACTAAATAGTATGAATACTATTAAAAATATCACATTTCATATCGTCGCCTTAAAACTTACCTCTAATTCTAAATTATTACTAAATTATATAATAATTAATATTAATGGCAACACTATATAAGTCAAAGTTTTAATATCAGGCAATAGAAAATTGAAAACTATCTTTAAAGTTATTAAAAGTACTTTAAAAATGGCAGTAATAATAAAATATAATAATTTATATTTTTTCACCTTCATTTTAAATAATCAAAAAAATCTGTGAAATAAACGGATGCATACAATGACAATTTTTCGTATATTAACTATCTATAATTTTATGTACATTTTGAAATTTATATTTTTATCGCATTTTTATTCATAAAAATGATTTTAATTTAATGTACCCTCTAATGAGACAAAATTGGCCTTGTTTCTTGTTTCATAACTATTTAAATTAATTTAAATATCAATATCGATATTTTAAATTAAATTGTCTTTTGTTTTTTTTTATAAATACCTTAATGTATGTATTGCCAGTACATTAATCAACATTTTTTGTGTACTTTATAATTTTTCAAACATAATCATAATCTTCTTAAACACAGTTATTAAAATATATTTTTGTGCATCTGACGATAATATTTTTTTATTACACTTTTTCTCTTATACTATAATATATATGTATGTATATATTAAAAATATAATTATTTATGCAAAGATTATTATTTTAAATGTTTTTCAAAGATTATTATTTTAAAATTATTTTTGAATAAAACTATCTTAGTCAAGGGAGAGGCTGCATACGACACGGGAGAGACTGACCATGATTGCTGTAAAACATTAGAAACGTCGGGAATGAAAAATCAAAATAAATCCGCGAAAATTCCGAAGAGATACTTTTATTTGAAAATGTCAAATACTCACGTAAATCTAAGAAAGTGCCAACATTTTTTATATTTACTTACTCTCCTTTTTAGGCGATTTCATCTTGGTAAAACAATCTCATCACAAAGACGAAAGTTTGTAAGTTTTTGCCACAAATGTTTATCGTCGACCATGAGAAGGTTAAAATAGCAAAAATTAATATTATATCTTAAGATTGTTGGGGCCACCAAGAACATAGATATATACATATATTCGACATAATATAACTGCTATAGAACTTCTGTCATAATGAGAAAGTATGACTAACAGGCAGTACCACAAGAAATCTTGACTTAATAGTTAGAATTTTTTAAATTCAGTATTAATTTCTTGGTATATTTTTAATTCAAATTCTAAGCTACAATATGGAGTTAAAATTTTGTTCTATGTACTAACGGATATGGTATATAAATAGTACAATAGAGGAGTATAGATACATTCTTTCTTTCATTACAAAATCATTTCTAAACATAACTGGACGCTACAAACTCACGTCAACTCATTATCAGGTGTTTGCAATATAATATTTTCTAATATAAAAAAAACATAGAATTTTTTTTTATTAAATCTTTTGTACATATACTTCAAACGAAGGAAAAACCGACTTAAGAAATAATTAATTAGTATTTTTGTATGATATGAATACTAAAAAAAAACTTAATATCTAAGAAAAATGCTTTATAACGACAGGTATATTTCGACATAATATTACAACAAAATTAATTAAATTCAAACTCAAAATGCATTCAACAAATTACACAATCATTATTTCAAATGAATTATTCATCCAATACGAACAAACAAAACATTTACTTCCATATCAAATTAGAAACGTTCAGAATCGTTCTTTTTCATTCATCTGATCTATCCATATTGATTATTAACTTAACCTTTCTTTAAAGTTAAACAACAAGCAAGACCTAATTTGAATGAACGAACGAATGAATGAATGAATGATTGATTGAATGAATGAATGAACTGTATAGAACTTTAATTATGACACTTTAAATAAAATTCTACCTTTCAGTCATCATTCATCCGGCACTATATTGGGCCTATTCACATTCCGTCTCTTGCGCAAAGTGCCAAGGATCTGTAACATTTCCTTCACAGCTTCAGGCTGTTCGTCTTTAGGTTTTTTCTCCATGAAATTCTGCTCTCTGGACTTTAGTTGGAATTTGCCACCTTTGATTTGGTCCACTATCGCGTCTATTGCACCACCTGGAAAAGATATTTTTTCTAGAAATTTTGCAATTTTTTTTAATAAAGCAGTCAAGTTTTTAATTTATCATACTAATACTAAAGTTACTTATATAAAAATCTTAAATTGAGGTTGTCAAAGTACAGTTGTTGTACTCATTTATCAAAAAAATAATAGATTAAAATTTTGAACAATACATTATATTACACGCTGTAACGAACTTTACATTTTAAATTATAACACTTTTAGACGGGCAGTGTGAATTAGCGTCATGAAAAGTCATCAACTACATATTTTTACACATACACACACACAATAAATTTGTACTTTTTAAAATATTTAATACAAACTATTAAAAAAAACCATTATTAAGAATATTTTGTATACGATATTTATTATTATAAATGAATATTTAATATTAACGGAAATGCAAGGATTGTCCAAAATATATCAATTTATGGCAAACAGGTCAGAAGTCTAAGCTATGTGCACCATGTTTGGGCACCAAGGAAAACTCCAAAATTTCTCCCAACAAACCCGTTTACTATAATTGCAAAAATAACGTGCGCTGCCTCCATAACCCTGTCAACCTAAAGCCGTCTCCCGACTGCCACATTATAAAACATTGTAAAAAATTATAAATCAATGTTGTGCGGGCTATCTGTAATATTATGTTTATTGATGTAACTTCGATATTTAAAAGAGCAACTGTCGAGTTTCTCTTGGGCTCTTCTCAGCAGAACTGCTTTCCGAGCCGGTGGTAGCTTCCACACGGACTGACTACACTGACGCTCTTTAAATTGAGGATTCAAAGGTGCTTGTAATAAGTCTATTTAAATAAAATATCATTACGAACGTTCATTATAAACTAGATTCTATGGATTAGTAGACTGGTAACACTATAGACGTACCTCCATTTTGTTTAGTCTTTTTCAATTGCGCTCCTTTGCTAGCGAGCATGTCTGCCATATCCTCTATACTGGAGGGTGGTTTAAATGCCATGGGGGGTGGTGGTGGTGGGGGTGGTGGAGGCATTGTGGGTGGTGGGGGAGGGGGAGGCATGGTGGGTGGACAGGGAGGTACTGGTGAGGGTTGTGGGGGTAGTGGTTGTTCTGGTTCCGGTTCTGGTAATGGTTCTTGTGGTTTTGGTGGTTCCTGTTGTGGTTCTGAAATTAAATATATACATATAATATAAGGGGAAAATTGATGTTAGTCTGCTTTATTGATGTTGTTTAAGATTGTTTAGTCTAGACTAAGAACATAATTATTTATTGATAAATCAATAAGAAATCGTCATGCGGTTAAGATATGCAATTATCGACTTTTACAGTTCAAATTAACATGGTTGCCTTCATATCATCGTTAAGTCGATAGAATCACTGTATTTCAAACTTCTAAATTTGGCTAGCTTAGCTAAGCCCCAAATTATTTATTTATTCAATATTGGAGTACATAATGCATTTTAAGATTTATGCAAATATTTGACATTTTAAATCCATACTTCCATACTAATGTTATATGTAAATGTGAAAGTGTGTTTGTTTGTTTATTTGTCTTTCTTTCACGTCCAAACGGAGTGACGGATTGTCGTGATTTTTTTGTGAATGGAGATAATTGGAGGGCTGAAGTGAACATAAGCTACTTTTCACTGCGGGAATTTATCTCATTCCCACGGGAAAACACGTTATAATACAACCCACAACAACTCATCATATCTATACATATACAGGGTGGCCAAAAAAACGTTGACAAGTGATTTTTCAAATAATTTTATTAACTTTAAACTTAAATGAAATTATGCTATAAATTATAAAAATACAACTTATTTTTTACAAGAATCCCTATTTGTCTTTAAAATAACCTTCTTTAGCGCGAATGCATAGAGTCAAACGCTTGGTAAAATTTCCACAATTTTCCGTACTTCCTCAACAGATATTTTGTCCCACTCCCGTGTAAGAGTAGCCTTCAGGTCATAAACAGTTCTATGAGGCGTAGAACAGGTCCTTGCCTCTAATATTGACCATAAACTGAAATCCATTGGATTCAGATCAGGCGAGTAGGTTGGCCATTCTTTTGAGCTGATGAAATCAGGGAAATTGCTTTTGCACCACTGTTGAACACTTAAAGCTCTGTGAGCTGGAGCAGAGTCTTGTTGAAATATCCATGAATGGTTACCACAGTGCTGTTGACTCCAAGGAATAACCACAGATTCAAGGATGTCTCGTCGGTAATTTTCTTGGTTAATTTTTATACCATTTTCTACAAAAATGAGGGGAGTTTTGCCAGTGGCGCAAATTGCACCCCAAATCATAATTGAATTTGCGTTTTGGCGACGTGGAATGGCTGCGGCAGCTCCAGGACGAGTGGAAGACCAGATCCTGTCATTTTGGTGATTATGGGCTTGTTCTATCGAAAACAATTTTTCGTCGGAGAATACGATATTTTTCCAATTTGAAGCAGCGGAGCGTTGTTTAAGCAAACGACATCTCTCAAGGCGAACTTTTTTGTCTTTCTCTGTAAGCAATTGCGCTTTTCTGAGTTTGTATGGTATCAATTGGAGATCATATTTCACTATACGCTGCACGGTGGAGCGACTTATCCCCAAGTCTCGCGACATTTTTCTCACCTTGGTATGTGGATTTCGGACTAATCTTTGTTTGATAATGTGTTGGTTCCTAGCAGTTCGAACAGTCCGCTTGCGTCCTCTCCCAGGACGGTCTCCGATGTGGCCGAGCTCAACATAACGTTTAATTGCTGAAGAAACTAGCTGACGACTAACACCAAGAATGTTTACTATCTCACACTGCCGTTTTCCACGATCATACAATGAAATTATGGCTCCACGCCGCTCTGACATAACGTAATAAATATATTTTAAAACTTTTTAGCCAACAAACAATATTAAAATGGCGCCAAAGAATGAAGAAAGAATAAACAAAAACAAAAGAGAACGCAAGGCATTCCATTTTTAAAATATTATTTTTTTAATTTTGTCAACGTTATTTTGGACCACGGTGTATAATTATCTATTCCATACCAACAGTTAAAACGTACCTAGGGACGAACCCGAGCAAAGCGAGGGTGAGTTGCTAGTAATAAATAAAATCTTACCTATAACTATCTTCTCTTCTACAACATCTTCTTTGACTTTGACATCCAATATTTTCTCTTTCTTTTCATTACCGCCATTTTCAAAATAGCTAATTCTGGACATGAGGTTGGATTTCTTCGGTTTCTTCTCCATTTCGGCTAACTTTCTCTCCGCTCTCTCCGCTCGTTCTAGAGCTTTCTGCGCGTCTTCTTCAGCTAACTTTATCTTCTCTTCCCACAAGAATATATCTGTATCCTCTTGTTTTTCTGCTAGCTTTAACTATGGGATGAAAATAAATAATGATTATTAGAATACTTTCATTTTATTACAATTATTTATTTATTATTTTTTAAAAACTATCTGACCCGACAAACCTCGTTTTGTCAAATCAAGTGTGTAGCGGGACTGTTTAGAAAAATGGTGTTTTATGTGTTTCTGGGCAGTTTTTCCAATTTTTCTCTTCATGAGAACCTTCTTCGGACTTTTGAGGATATTTGAATAAAAAAAATCAGTTCAGTTGTTCTCGTGTTTTGCGCTTAGCAAAAGAAGTAGTGGTCCATTTTTATTTATACAGATAAACAAACATAACTCGCACGGATAAAGAATTGAATCATAAATAATGTTGCTTTATTGAAAGCTATCGCTCGGAAACTGTCTCCGTCATAACTCACCCTCGCTGGTACGGTCAGAGGAAAAATAGTGATGTTTTATTCGTAATAATAATTTCATTTATTATATTAATATTTATTTTATTTCAGACCTTCGAGATACTCCTTCCTGCCCGTGAACGAAAAATAATATTGGATTTCATATTTAGTGAAAGCGATCGTAATGTTTCTAATCAATATCGTCTATATTTCTTAAATACCGAGCGGAGCGGTCGTCGGTTTAGGTCGAGTGTGTGCGTGCACGTGCCTGCAGGTCCTCGAGCTGGTCGCGGTGGCGCAGCGCCTGCAGCTCGAGCGCGCCGCGCAGGCTGTCCACCTCGGCCAGCAGCAGGCCCAGGCGGCCGGCGGCGCCCAGCTCGCCCAGCTCGCCCAGCAGCAGCGCCGAGCGGTGCGCCAGCACCGTCGCGCGCTTCGTCGCGTCGCGCGCCTCCGACTTGTACCTGTGGCGGCGGCCCGTTAAATATTTTAACACTTTCTTACATTTATGCCAATACTCGCAAGACCCGCGACTTCGCTCGCGTTATAAAATCCGATAACGTAGTTATCGGATTTTTTGCGCGGATTTATTTTGATTTCCGGTTCTCGTGACCGTGATTGTTGTAAAACATTCGTAACGTCGGGAACCAAAAATCAAAATAGATCCATAAGGCTTTGCAGTCAAAATAACGAGACCTTAACATTCTTCTAATTTGAAACAAATTAAAAGAATAACAAACAAAAGAAAAACAAACTGTCTACATCATTACGCAAATTTTAGTCATACACCTTTAATAGTATCCAAATAAAATGATTGAGACTTACGAACAAACGGACAGATTGGTCAAAGTTATAAGGCTTCGGTTTTTGCCTTTAGACTACAGACCCCTAAAAAAATAATAAACCTCGAAATTTGGATTACAATCGGGGAGGATATCGCATAAGATAAGATATAAAACAAAATCTCCTGTTTGAAGTCGGCCAAATTTAAAATGGCAACCTTTTTGACAAAAGTCTATCTCTTTGGTAAATTATCTATTTACGTTTTAACGGTTAATATGAAATACAAATCTTTGAATTGAATGAAGCATACATAGGGACAGACAGACAGTTTTATACTATGTAGTGATTATCACTCACGTCAAAGCCAACTCCCGGTCCTTATCAGCATCATGTTTGAGAGCAGCCATCTCATCCAGCAGTAGCTTGGAGACGCGATGGTGTCGCTCCAGCTCTTTACGTAACTCTTCCAATTCCTTAGTCTGCTGGACAGTCTTCTCCCGTTCTGTCTCCAACTCCTGGAAATAATTCCTACTGGCTAGAATTTTTGGATATTAATTGACTTTATGTGAATTGGGAAAATAATGTTTGATTGCAAAACGTCTAGACATTAAACTTTCTAAATAGATCATATTTTTTTATAAAATGGATTCAATTCCTCGCTAGGTAAATTATTTTTTAAATCTTATGAAATATATTATATCTTTGGCTTTTATCAAATACGGTGAGAAGCATTAATCTATTGTCGCTATTATTTTCAGACAGTACAGCTGCAGTTTCGGAGGTCCTGTGTTCGAGTCCCGAGTCGAACCAAGTATTGTTATTGGGATTTTCTGTAAAGAAAATCTCATTTACAACGGAATTGGTTAATTAGAGGTGTGTTACGCCATACCCCGGAAACCACGTAATTTCGCCGGTATCATATTATCGTCCCAAGCAAATTTGAAAGTATCCGAAATCGGTGAAGAGAGCATTATTATTTTCAGATACAAGCCACCTGATATAATTAAAATCCGTGTGTACATAAATACGTTTCCATACCTGTGTAAGTTGTACATTTAGTTCGTGGGCTTCGAACTCGTGTAGCCTGGCCGCGTTCACTTCGGTCTGCAGGGTGGCTACTTGCTCGCTGAGTTCACTCACTGTGCGCTTGAGGAACTCTACCTCTTCGTTGCTACTCGTGTCGGATGCTGGAGAGGATTACACAGATGAGTGTAGTAAGATGGAAGATATAATAGGGTGTATCACTACTAGGATAATATTCAGCTTATATCACAAGGGCAAATGTGGAACATTAGTATATCGGAATGGTATGATCCCTTAGTATCACATTGACAGCACATATTTAAAAAATAAAACCATTACATCTAATCTGTAATGTGTAAAGTGAAAATATCACGTACATAGTACGTCCTTCATAGTGAAGACACGGCTCTTACCTTGGACGATTTCGCTAATGCTACATAGAATAATCGATTGTTATATATGTCGACATATATTGCTTGAATAGTATCGATTATTTCTCAGTAATATAGGCAATGAGAACAGTCTTCAAGTAACGTAAGTTAAATGTTGCACGTAATTCATTCAATTCACACTCTATTCTCCACGCATTGATAAATTTTGATTTGTCAATTATAGAATACTAGCTACTCATCTTCGCTTGGGTCCCTAGTGAAAAAAAAACCAAATGTATCCCACGGGAACCGTACATTTCTCCGAGATAAAAGTATAGTACCTATGTGCTATTCTAGACTATATGTATCTCTATGCTATATTTTATCGAGATCCGTTCAGCCGTTCTGGCGTGTTTGAGTAACAAACATCCATCCAAACTTTCGCATTTATAATATTAGTGGGATATATAATTGGATAATATGTCCTAAAATATATTTGTTGTGGGAATCATATAATGCTGCCATCAGCTCAGGATATGGTTTCACTAAAAAGAACTAGTAACACTGTAAATTTTAAATGATAAAATGCGGTTGGAAAATAAATTGAATAAAGCATTTAACGACCAGAGGTGTACTAAATAAGGCCAAAAATTTCAGGGATCATGCACATTGCATGGTATAAGAGCTATTGCACGTAGAGTTGTTACTTGTTCTTTTAATATTCTAGATTTAGAAGATCAACATGAAGATGTTCGGGGATCAAATTAAAGAAGTTGCAACAAAGAGAAACGTGTGTCATGAAATTTTATTAAATACGATTCTATTGCCCGATTTCACCAACAACCCATAAGCTACCATCTACGTATGGGATCCCTAGCTTAAAAGTTCTCCTAAACAAGCCCCTAAATTAAATTTCGTTTTACCATCGTCAGAGCCCGTATTTCTAGTACCTATATTTAGGTGGCATTTTAACATTTAGGTGACCCCTAACTGTCGGTGAAACAGAAACTGTCCCCTAACAGCCCCCTAACCATGCTTAGGGGATCCCTTAAACTTAGATAACGTTGGTGAAATCGGCCATAAGTATGTTAAATTCAAATAATGTCAATTGAAATAATAAATTCAAATAAAAAGTACATTTTTTTTACATAACTCGTTATTCCCATTTTCTCATATGTCATTAGGCAATCTTGGATATATTTTTTTCTGTAATATTTTACTAGATACATAATATTTTTCAGCCAGTAAGTAGAAAGATGAAATATAATCTTACATGATCTTGAAAAAAAATTGTGTGCTGGAAAAATTTTGTACCTCAATTACAATGAAATTAATGAACAGTACATATATGAATTGAAAAAATTTAAAATAAAAACACCTCTGTTTAACTACGCATGGTTTTTCCCTTCAGTGACTTTGACTTTATCGAAGTAGAATGACTCAATGTATGAATAATTTCATTGTTCCCGAACGTTTAAGCGGTTATGCGAATTATGTTTAAGAAAACATTAACAATCGCACATGAATTTACCTATTTACGGTTTGACGTGTTTGAGGATACGACAAAATTTTCACAGATGTCACTCTCAAATTAATAACACACACACAGGGCAAGGAATAGAAACTTGTTTTTTAAAAATTTGCATATCGTAAATTTACGGGTGTCATCCTCAATCGGGTGACGGGTGTCAACTTCAATTGGGTGACGGGTGTCATCCTCAATTGGGTGACATGGGTGACATACATAACGAAACTAGATTACTGCTACACCCTAGCTACTAATTTAGTTAGCTTCTCTATTTATAATGTCAACAAATAATCCAAATAACAAAACATATTTATTTATGCACACAATGACAGCACGTCACACACGCTACTTGGAAATCGCTTACGCACTTTAACGTTAAACGTACGATTATAAATAACCTCATTTGATTTTTGATTTATTAATAAAACTTGTTATTAATAAATTATTTTACTTGACTTTGAAGTGAAACTTCTTTAGCATTGTGATTTGAAACTCGATGAAATGAAAATGCGTCAAAGAGACAAACACATAAATATATAGGATTAAGCCGGCGCGAGAATGAGATAGAATACATTACATGTATTCCATCAGGAAGTGATAAATAATAAAAATAATGCTGAATAATATGTAATGTTATATACGAGGGTGCGTTTTTAAGTTCGCGGAATGAGAGGGTTGGAGGGGGGTGATTAGGCTCATTACGATCGTAACGTGTTTAGTGACTCATAATTAGTATAAATACGAGATTTCATTGTTATTAGACTATTAGTCTTTGAGCTATTGCCAACCAAGCAACATAATCAGGAATGAAAAGTGAAATATGGAAAAAATCGAATACCGTGCCGTTATAAAGTTCCTTACCAAGCAAGGAAAATCAGTTGCGACCATAATGGATGAGATGTCATCGGTTTACGGTGACTCTTGTCCAGGAAAAACCATAGTGTACAAGTGGCACAGTTTGTTTAAAAAAGGAAGGGAATCCCTTGAAGACGACCCGAGGCCGGGCAGGAGCATCGAGGTGACCACGCCAGAACTTATTCAAAAAGTCGAAAAACTTGTACTCGACGATGCTCGACTAAAGAAGAAACAACTCGCAGAAATGGTTGGAGTATCCGATACAACCATTTTTAAAATCCTGAACAATCATCTTGGCATGACTAAGGTCAGCGCAAGACGGGTATCGAAAATGCTCACGCCGCCGCAAAAACAACAACGCGTAGAGTTTTCACGTGCATTTTTGGACCTCTGCAATGTAAACAAGGTTGGTGTATTGAGTCGAATTGTTACTGGAGACGAAACTTGGGTTCATCATTATGAACCTGAGTCGAACCAAGACTCTATGCAGTGGCATAAAAAGGGCACAGCACCCCCCAAGAAGTTTAAGGTGTCACAGTCAGCTGGGAAACTCATGGCAACGGTCTTTTGGGACTCAGAAGGAATATTATTGATCGATTATAAAGATAAAGGTGTTTCTATAACCGGAGAATACTACGCTTCAAATTAGAGCGACTAAAAGAAGCCATTAAACAGAAAAGACGGAGAAAATTGACGAAAGGTGTGCTGCTTTTGCACGACAATGCGCCCGTCCACAAGAGCCGCGTTGCGTTGGCTGCCCTGCTTAAAGTGGGCTTCGATATTTTGAACCACCCACCCAAAATTTACCACCGATGATGAAGTTAAGGAGGCAGTTTCAGCGTATTTTGAGGACAAAGACAAAACATTTTTTTATGAGGGTATAAATAAATTAATTAAAAGATCTGAAAAATGTGTCCGTCTTGCAGGTGAATATATTGAAAAGGAAAAATAATTTGGTTTTTGTATTTCAACCCCTTACCCTTCATTCCGCGAACATAAAAACGCTCCCTCGTATGTAAAATAAAATTTAAAATAACTTTTAAACTTGGTAAAAATATTATTAAAAGAAATAAACCTTACAATAATTTATCCTACTCCTGATACTCTATATTCATCTCATTCTCTCGTTGGTTATTTTTCTGAAGTTTCACTTCTACCATGTGTGCATAACACACACGCACACTTTTTTAGTATTATAAATACTTATTTGTTTATTTGAAAAACAAACAATATTTAGAATACATATATAATAAAATTCTAACCGAGTCGAATCTGTACATTAAATATTTTTTGGGAAATCTTATTGAAATAGTCATTATTATCTATGCAGAGGCCGAATTTGTCTGTTAGTCTGTCTCTCTGCATGTATGTCTGTTTGTCTGGGAACGCATCAAGAGAAAACCACTGGACAGATTTTGATGAAATTTGGTATGAAGGTAGCTGATTATCTGCTTCAACAAATAAGGTAATTTTTGCTGCGAGAAAATATTTCATCTCTTAGACAATACAAATAAACAAAAAACAAATAATAACCTTACATAAACCAATTAAGTCTTCACAGTTTACTGACTCTTGACAAAATAAAACGCACGTTATCTTATTAAAATTAAAGTATATAAGAAGAACAGGGAAACATTACGAACATACAGTTCTAGTTAAAATTTTGAGCTTATTTAAAGAAAGCGAAAATAAAACTATGTCATTAAATATTCACTTATGCATTTGCAAGAACGGTATATAAAGCTATTACATGTACTAAATACGAAAGTGTTTATTATCTTGTCCTTATTTAACTTGGAATAAGGACAATTGTGAATGAATAAATGAATAAATTGTTGCTAATGCCTAATATATACATAGAGATAGATAGGGGTGCGCCATGTGGGTTGCTCCTGGTACTTCTCTGATAGCAGAGTGGACCGTGGAGCAACCCCATGGCCGTTTTAGTCTGCTTCGGCAGGCCTACCTTGGCGGCGTCGTGGTTGAGTGCATAAGCGATCCTGCCCATTAAGACGGGGGAGGTTCTGTTGGGTTTTAGTAGGTAATACTGGCTTTTCTAGCCGGTGAGTCCCACGTAACCAAAAGCATTTCTCAATATAAAAAAAAAGGTTAAACTTAACTACCAAGATTTGATATTTACAAAGTACTGAAGCTAACAAATTCATGTTAAAACAAACAAGTCCTCACCTGAATCATTGGCATCGGTTAGGTCGATGTCGACCGTAGCAGGTAGAGCGTGCAGGAGCGCAGTACTTCGTCTCTTCAGTTGCTTATTCTGTTTGTACCACTCTCCCGCCTGCTGCATTACCCTGGAAGTTAGGAGTTTTTCCATTAGATCGTTTGAAGCCTAATCTTATAATACCATTCACTCGGTTATATCGAAGCGGTAATTCTTTATATGAGCAATGTTTATTTTTATAGTTCGATCCAATAAAATATTAAAAAAAATTTTGCTACATAAATTTAAAAAATGGATAAATATGATGATAATACAATAAATATTAATTGTATGTATAGAAAACTAGCGAATTATCCTCGTTTTGCTCGAGTGTGTCTCTAAGCTTGAATGGTTTAAGAACGTATAAAAGACAAACATCCAAAAAAAATCCTATTTTTGCGTCAGGAACCTTTGCAGACGTATACGTCTGCAAAGGTTCCTGACGGAATAACCCATCAGATTTTCATCACAATCGGATCAATTGTTTAGGAACGCATAGAGAACAAACATACAAACATTTATTTTTATTTATATAGAAGATATAAGTTACGAGTAACACACCTAATGAATGATTTGACTGCTTTCAAGTCATATGTATGTATGTATGGTTGACCAAAAATTTAAAGCAACTCCTCTAGCCCGAAAAAGAAATCTCAAGCCTGATTATTTTGGCCTTAAGCCCTGTAGGTCGTAGGAGTACCATATTGATAGAGAAATGGCGTTAACAAATGTAGGCGAGACCGCGGGAAATGTCCAATTTATTTTATACAACAAAGGTATGTTATCACGTTGACGTAATAGCATAGAAATAGCGCAAGCTATTTACAATTCATACTTAATGAGAAACTTTGAGTGCCACACATTACACCACTCTATTATACATAGATGTGGGCGGTGACGTATTTGTATCATTCATACAACACTGTGTACTATGGAAAACTTTTTTATGTTGCAATATTAATACTGTGTATCCTGTCTTATATTATATACTAGCAACTTACCCTCGCTTTGCTTGGGTGCGTCCCTAGGTACGTTTTAATTTTTTTTTTGAGCGGAACCCGAATCCTTTTTCTAAAATGTCTCCTAAGTTACTCCTTATAACATCAGCTATCTGCCAATGAAAGTCCCGTCAAAATCAGTCCAGCCGTTTCGCAGATTAGCCGGAACAGACAGACAGATAGACGAAAATTTTAAAAATTGTGTTTTTCTTATAAGTACTGTATATAATTTCATGTGCATTTAGTAAAAAGCTGTTATTTTGATATTACAAACAGACACTTCAATTTTATTTATCTGTATAGACTAGACTAGCTTACCCACAGTAGATTGTGTTACTCCAAGTTATAATAGCCTGTCTACGTAGTAAATTTCATCCAAATCCGTCTAACCGTTTTAGCGTTAAGGAGTAAAAAACATACAGACATACAAACTTTCGCATTTAATAGTCGTCTAATTCTAAATAAATAAATATTGTGTTAAAGGCCTGTGTTATAGATACCAGATAGTTGACACACTACACATATATAGCTTTAAAATACATACATATCTATAAATGTCAGTCATCCACGACTGGAGTATAAACATTCGCGCTGATCACACAAATGAATGCCCCCAGCGGGACTCGAACCTACGACCGCTTTCACAGCACTACAAACTGAGCCAAACGTGTCGTCATAGTAATCGTGTAAAGAGTTAGCGGGACTTATAATTTCTTCTTGCGAAATCTATGTGATTAATTCCGTATGAATTTGATAACGTGTGCTATTGACTTTTGTAAACTATTTTTTATTAAGGCGCCATTTTAGAAAATGGCTTTTGGAGCTCTAAGTTTTTAAAGATTATAATAGCTAATATAAACTTTCTTAAATGCGAATATTTGACATTTTAAATAAAACTGTCTTTTAGGATTTTTTCGCGGAATTATTTTGATATTTGGCTCACGACGCGGTTTCGAATGCTGTAAAACAGCAATCATGGTCATGGGAGACACTAAGGTTTTAGATGTCTTAAAGGCATTTGTTACAGGATTTTTTGAATTCATTTTGTTATTTTGTGGGTAGGCTGTCTGTGACAATTATATAATGCCTTTGAAATTTCGAAAATATAGTTTATTTACAATTATAAAAACTGTTATATTTTTAAACAGGAGAAACTTTCGTTATTCGTAAAATCTATATCTATTAGAACAATAAATTCAAAACACTATTTGAACAACTTCGTTCGATGGCAAAATTTCCTATTTCTTTTCACTTTTATCCAACTCACTTATTATAGAATGTGTTTTATATATATATTTTTAAGTAGTTTTAGTAATTTATTACTTACGAAATTTTACAAAGAAAAAAAAATTGGACCCAGGACATATTATGTAATGCCTCAAAGATCCTTTACTTCTTATAATAACATTTTTAGACGTAGAAATGAAGTTAAGCCTTGATTTGTCATTCAATCCATCTTCTCTGTAACCGACTAGAATAAAGAGAGGTGCTCAACTCGGTTGTATATACGTGTGTACGTCACACGATAATCTTCTAAATAATAAATATGTTTAATTTACCTAAACATTTATCCCATAAATATATCATGGTCAATATCACTCTCACGGTCATGAGTCCATATGATATGGACAAAGCAAGCAATTGTAAAGTACTTGTACACGCCCTAACCTACAATGACCTAACGACTTGTTTACTTAATATCAAGTTTTAACTAAACTTCATTCATTTTATATAAATACAATATGCAGTCTACAAATCCAAAATCCATTCTGAAGAAATTATCTAAATGCAAGAGAAAATTATATTAAAATCCATTTTAGTTTAGAGAGTTGTAACGTACGTCTATGACAATGGTCGCAAGTTCAATGTTTGTGCCGATCAATAAAGTTTATAATTATTAAAACATAATAGATTATGTTTAGTTTCAAATATAGGTGCTTTTTTTGCATCCCGAAAGCTATGAGTTTAGTACCTACTAAGAAGAATTGTATACTAAATTTCAAATAGAATATAAATTTAAAACCAAAGCAACGGTTTTTTTATTATAACTTTTTTAGCAAATATATATGACTAGGAATTAAAACTTACATTTCGGTCTCTAAATCGCACTTACAAACATTCAATTTTTTAAATTTTACTTTTTGATATACACAGATAATATTAAATATAATTTGGCAATTAATATTATTATCAAAAGCCATATTTATAAAAAATATCTATATTAAAAAAACACAAACACGTATAATAAAAGAAAAAATGGGACTGAGAAGATTTTGCATCGAGAAGTGAAATTTCGTATGAAATTATAATATCGCCTCAATATCGATATTACGTACATATAATATATTCATACTTTCTAAATCGATGCAAATTGCTTATGAAATAGTGCGTATCATATTATACATATTAATAATTAATCATAAGTAAAAAATTGATTTGATTGATTACAATACAAACCCAATCTATAAGATTTTTAGGTTGTCCTTATTACTAAACTGCTGTCGGTCCGTCTGTCTGTCAGCGGGCTGTATCTCATGAACCGTAATAGGTAAAGAGTTGAAATTTTCACAGAGTGTGTATTTCTAATATCGTTATAACAAATAAAAACCAAGATGGCGAATTTCAAAATGGCCGTCATGCAAATTAAAAAAATCGATTATCACAAACGGTCTTGTACGATGGAACCCTTCGTGTTCGAGCCCGACTCGCGGTTGACTCGTTTTCTTAACTATTGAAGAGTTCCGTTATCCTCTTAAGGGCCACTATCACATCAGTTTCATGGTATCAAATTATTGGTATTGTATTGGTAATTATAATTTACATATAACGTTTTAGATCGATACTACGATTAGAAATAAATTTTATAATCGATTTCGAAGAAATGCCTAGGTACATACTAATTACTACGTATCTATACCAGGAAAGCTAATAGAAGCGTGCTAAATACATTAACTTGTTTATGTTATATACAATTAGAACAGGTTTTGATACACTTCAATTAAAGATAAGGCATTAATTAATTACTAATGGTAAAAATTAGGCCAAAATCATTATTAAAAAAATTAAGTAAAACCTATACGAATATAATTTACCTACCTATATAAAAATTTTTTTTTATTGATAACACTAAAAGCTTATCAATAGCTACTAAATAAAAAAGAAAAAAAAATTGGTTGAGAAACAGACGGGAAAAAAATGCCTTTGCCTATTTATACATACATAGATTAATGCAAGATATGCAACTTTTTACGAGATACTAGTAAGTTAGTTGTCCCGTGGGAAACAATTGAACTGACGGGATTCCTGCAATCCCATTATTGTGTAAGTTAAATTAAGGATTATCAACTTTTTTAGCTTTCATTTAATTAGCAAAGAGGATTTATTTATGACACGGTGTTGCATGCTCAATCACTTTTTTCTTACTACTACTACAGACTACGGTCACGCGTTGCTGTGGCACACATATGAAAATCGTTAATTTTTCAATAAAAAAGGTAATAATCGGGATAAAAACAATCCTATATTTTAAGTTGAAACCAATCACACATTTAAAAAAATACGTTAAGATCGGATAAGTAGTTTCGGAGTTTATTCCTGACGAACATCGTGACACGGGAATTTTATATATTAAGAAGATAATTAATAAAACGTATATAATCAACATCACTCATCTCATAAAAATGTAACCGACACCTGTGACCTACTAAATAGGATGCAGGCAGTTATAATATGTAGATATTTTCCTTATTTTTTATTACCATTAATTTATACTTATAATAAAATTATAACTAAGTAGAATCTGTACATTAAATATTTTTTTTGATTTTTTTTATTGAAATTGAAATATCGATACAGAGGTCAAATCTATAGTTTTTAGAATTTTTGTCTGTCTGTCTCTCTATGACCGCATCACGAGAAAACCAGACCACACAAATTTTGATGAAATTTGGTATGATGGTAGCTGGTTATCCGGTTCAGCGTATAGGACGATTTTTACTGCGAAAAAATATTTCATCCCTGAGAAATCTAAAAGTTAAACGTAAAAACTAGGCTCGAACCCGAACACAGCGAGGGTGAGTCGCTAGTTTGACATAAAAACACAATAATATCCAGTGTTGCTATAAAACTAAAAAGATTTCAATTATACGTATCATATAAAATCTGCTGAAACGATTTTAGTAAAACTTTAAAGTATTTATAGAACTCATCTTCCCATTTTGAAAAGTTAATTTTCAACTATAACCGTGTAAACAAGTAACAGAACTAGGTCACATTAAGTGATAACTGCAATCGACACCACAATAAGCCATTCAAACAATTGAAGCATATATCATTAAGGTAATTAAAACATAAATAAATAATTATATCTTCCTTTAATTGAATATGAATATTCAAACAAAACAAGACAAACAATTACCAACTCTATCACACAATGATAGAGTATAAAATGCAGTGTTTGTTTGTAGATTATATTTCGCCATACGGACCCTAGGACCCATTTATAATTCTTTTCATCTCCCTTCTGCTAATTGTTGACAATTTTCCATTCGGAGGCGTTTGACGCAATGCAAAGTAGTAGGAAGTTCGGAATTTTTAATTGTATGATGAGCCCATTAATATAATGTAAATGTAAAAATAGGGCTGTTTGTGTCTCTACATTTACTTTTTTACGGTTATATTTATATTATGCTTTAAATTTTTGTTAAAATTTAGTTTGTTTTTCGTTTGCAACGCGTTAACAGCAGAAACACTAGTATGTAAATATGTATTCAGTCTTTTTTAACGTGCCACAGTAGGGCTCGAGCCTCCCTTCAATACAAGTGCGGGGCGGTCTACACACGTCTTTCGAAAACCTGCTAAGTTTCCTTAGACATGCAGGTTTAATAACGATGTTTTCTCTCCACCGTAAAACAAGTGGTGATCATGTTGGAAATAATTCGCACACGAGATTATCAGAGGTGCGACACCCGGGATTTGAATCCCTTCACTCGGTTTTAAGCGAGCGGGTTACCACTGGACTACCACTGCCTCTAATATATTAATAGAAATTTTCTCTAATGTATAATTTACAAAAGTACTTATGGCATTTAAGGAGCAAAAGATTTAAGTAGAGATTTAGAGAGAATATACCCCATCGTTCTCTTATCTACCCCGAGAGGGTCTAGCGTGAAAATATGGTTAGTATGGAATAGATAGACTATATATATTTTATATAAATACAATAATCATAGGTGTGATGAGTTATTGTGGGTTGTGTTATGTTTTCCCATGGGAATGAGATAATATCCCGCGGTCAAAAGTAGCCTATGTCACTCTCCAGCCCTCCAACTATTTCCACACAAAAAATCACGTCAATCCGTCACTCCGTTTCGACGTGAAAGAAAGGCAAACAAACACACACTTTCACATTTATAATATTAGTAATTATGTATTTATACTCACTTTTGCATAACGCCAGTATCAATCTCATGTTGGTTCTTGAGTTGTTGATATTCTTTAAAGAGCTTCTCGGATACGGCTCGAAGCTTGTTGAGTTCCTTCTCCCTGTCATTGAGTTCAGCTTCGAGGTGATTGCGTTCTTCTGTGACGATGTTGTACCGACGTTGGAGGTCATCGTGCTCGCGTTTTGCTGGAATAATGACGTTTTATTATTACTTTTATTCGCTAAGTGGACGAAATTCGATCATAATCATTATTGAAAGTTTAAGGAAAACAATATATGAATACAGTTTACCTATATAAAAAATCTGTTTCCAAATGAAAATTGACAGCCATTAACAAAAGAAAAATGGTTGAAAGAGGAGAAAAATGTGCTGAAGATTTTTGTCTATTTATATGTAGATTTTATTATTTAATTAGGCCATAGTCCACCACGCTGGCCAAGTGGGACTTTAAATCTCGAATTTCCAGGATATTTAGAAATACTCACTACGTCATCCGATAAATATTATTACTGATAACAATAATAATACAAAGATACTAATTCAGCCTCTCGTAACGTCCCGCCTGCTGGGCACGAATACTTAATTTGAGGGTGATTAGGTCATAGACCACCACGCTGGATATGTGGGGCATTAAATCTCGAATTTCCAAGGTATTTAGAAAGATTCACTACTTTATTCGATAAATTTTACAAATAATTAATATTTAAATAAAAATTTACACCAACCTCAAATCACATTTAAAGTATTTATTGTAAAATTTATATAACAACCCTTTTGAGATACATATAAATTATACGTATCTTAATACACCCTCTTTTTTTTGAAGTTGATCAAATTAAGGTTTTTTTGTGTAAATACATCGAGTACATAATCAAGTTACTTAGACCATATGAGCTGGTTATGTACTCCAAGGATATGCATTTGATATGTCACTTTATCTGCTGAGATCTAGCCCGTATTTGTTGAAGCATGTCGGCGGAACAATATGGACATTACAATTGTAACTAATCTTGTGGAAATGTTATTTTAGAATATTTACTTCAATTATCTATACATATAATAAAACTAGCGGCTCATCATCGCTTCGCTCGGGTTCGCCTCTAGGAAAGCAAAAACAAACCTATCCCACGGGAACCGTACATTTTTCCGGGATAAAAAGTTAGCCTATGAGTTATTCCAGACTATAATCTATCTCTGTGCCAAATTTCATCCAGACTCATTCAACCGTTCTAGCATGAAAGAGTAACAAACATCCATACTCACAAACTTTCATATTTATAATATTAAAGCTAACCGAGTCGAATCCGTACATAAAATATTTTTTTTGAAAATCTTATTGAAATAGTCATTATTATCGATAAAGAGGCCGAATCTATATTTTTTTGAATTTTTATTTCCGTGTGTCTGTCTATCTGGGAACGCATCAAGAGAAAACCAATGGACAGATTTTGATAAAACCTGGTATGATGATAGCTGGTTATCCGGGTCAACATATAGGATACTTTTTACTGCAGGAAAATATCTTATCTCAGAGAATTCTATACTCAACGTTAAAACGTGACTAGTTACTATATAAATGCGAAACGATTTTTTGTATGTCATCCTATTATTCAGAAACGGAGTAGAAGATCGACATAATTTTTTTTTTGGGTATGGTTTCCATGGGAAAGTCTAATATTTTTTTTGGTTAAAGCGGCCCTAAACTTAACGACAACAACGTTTGACTAATAGAATATTTGATTTGGAATGTCCTTATGAGTCGTTTTGACGCTATCTTATCTTTTATTTCTCAAAGATAAATATATCGTAGATAAAATATTACATCACCAATATAATTCGTAAAACTAATTAAATTCCTTGGAAAAGTTTATTTTTCCTATTTCCTTCTTTGGAATGTAGTGAATTATATGTATATGTTTAGTCGTCCATATTACTTAGTCTTCAGCCATTTCAAATCCAAAATATTTTATTGAGCATTAAATCCACGAGTCTACTACCAGTTCAGAAAGAAGCCTCTGACCTGAGAAGAACTGGCGAAACAAACTCATAAAACCTTTCTTAAATGGGAGCGCTTAGGACAAGGAATTCAGGAATCTTTAGACTTACTTGACCAATTGAAAAGAAACCCGACTGTGTGTTTAAAACAATACACCTAGTCGTATTTCATTAAATGAATAAATAAATAAATTTAATTAATACACAATATTGATAGTCCTATTAAAATCTCTACAGATATTGCGCACTTAATCTGAGACAAACAATATTATATTATTAACATTTATTTCATGTATGTGTTAGACGACACATTTGACTGTTTGTAGTGACCTTACCTGCTGTGCCAGTAGTCGCGGGTTTGAGTACCACTGGGGGCATTCATTTGTGTGATCAGCACGAACATTTGTTCCTATCATGGGTGCTACACAAACTATTACATTAACTAATGTACATGATAATTAATAAGCTATTAAAGTTCACTTACACCAAATTCTTAATTAGATTTAAATGGCTTGCTACTAACAAAACAAAATATTAATACTTTATTTAAACTGGCCTTTTCAAGCATTTTTGAATTGTTACTTATTACATTTTTAAAATTTAAATTAATATCAGTATGCAAGTCTATGAGGAATCTATCACCAGACTACCTCTTACTTAATATACATAATGAAATTCAAAATATACTGTTTCACACTTCTTAAACATAATTTTTAAATAAACCTACTATTTAGTATAATGGCGGTGGCAAATGGGGTAAAATTAAAAATTATATATTTAAAATGTATGGGCAAAAGTTTAAACTACAATAGCAATATCCTTTTATTTTTAAAAGAATCTTAAGTTATTATATAATGTTTGATTCCTCATAATTAAATGTTATATGATAAATAAGGAACATATAAATATATTAGTATGAATATATACATACATGATTTTTAAAGTATCAAGGTTTCATGGATTTAAGAATAACATAGTTATTTAAGAATTATAGTGGTACTACATTTCAACGGTTCTCAGAGATGAGATATTTTCCTGCAGTAAAAAGTATTCTACATGTTGAGCCGGATAACCAGATCTCATCATACCAAATTTCGTTAAAATCTGTCCAGTGGTCATGTAGTGTGTGTGTGGTGTCAAGTCAGACAGATAGACAATAATTCTAAAGACTATAGATTCTGCCTCTGTATCAATAATAATTACTATTTCAATAAGATTGTCCAACAAATATTTAACTTTTTATTGTCAACTATTATCATATGAATCAGCACAACTATAATAAAATAACAAACAAATAAAGGCATTTGGTACATCTAAAATGATGCCAAAATTAACTTCATAATTATATGTATTTTAGACCAAAATCAAAGCAGAGCATATAATTTTACAAGTATAAGTAGATTGCCTTACAATGTAATTAAGTTCCAAATATATATAAACATTACTTAACGACTTGTGTTAATATAATATTAATAATGTTTGTTGAATTCAATTTTTCCTTATTCAATTTGATAATTGACTGTATTTAGACGACTCATTATTTATGTTACTGTTACATAAAATAATAATTTTGGGTTTTCATAAATTTCAATCTAATTGCACTAATGTCTTTTGTTCTAATGGTTTTATAAAATCTAATTGTAAGAGTTTGGTCTACATTTTTATTTAGCTTTGACATATATGGTTAGAATATAATAAAATAAAAACTGAAACCTAAGAGCCTACCTTTAAAGTTACCTAACTTTAAAGTTAAAACCTTATATAAATGACTAACAGAAAAGCTTATCTTCCAAATAGATTTTATCTCTACCTATTTAGTATTTTTTTTATTATTTGGTAATGAATTATTTGTCAACACAAAGAATAAACTCAATATATAATAAAAGATATGATAGTGTAAATTTACACTTGCAGTTGCTGCATAAACAAAAAACATCATTTTGCTTGTCCTAAAATATTAGCAAAGCAAGCTGTTGTTTATTTGCAAGCCTTGCATATAACATATTTAAAGATAATTTAAATTTTCATATTTTATGAGTTTTGCACTAGCAAATTAAACTACAGTTTTATATTTTTAACATTATAGTAAAAGCACTTTAAAATGTGTAATATTAAGTTCTCATAAATATACTAAATTAAATACCTATATCAAGCTATCAATATTATTATAATATTATTAATATTATATATTTGTTAATTTGCTACTCGTATACGAATACGATTCACTTTTATTAGCAGTTTTTATTATCAAACGTTCCTTTCACTTAATTAATGTATATATTGAACTATAAAAATTCACTTTTATTGGAGAATAAGTATTAATTTAGTTTATTTAATTACTTATCTATTCTTTTAAAATACTAAAATTGGAAATACTGTGATTATTGATTTTGACATTTAACCAAATATGACATAAAATAGTGCTGTGCAATTACAAATCGATATTACAAAATTCCTATAAATAACTTTAAATAATGTTGTAATCCCAAAGAATATGATGTTATCGTTTATAGATCGAAGGTAAATTACACCAGGTGTATTGCGCAGTAGTAAACATATTTAGTTATAAAGTTGTATTTGTCGCGAGTTCTACAGATTATTTACATAAAAATCTTATTGCAAACCGAGTATTCTATGTACAAAGTTACAGAACTTTTTAACCCGAGTGTTGTATAAGTTTAAGAATATATAATGCGTAAGCAACAGGTTATCGCCTATCATAATCCGACAAATGCGAGACTAGGATTTACCATTCGTACTTTCGTTTGCATATGACCCGGCCAGCTGGGGCATGCGCAGTTGCCAAACAAAAAAGTGGGAAAATTAAAGATTTCCGAGTTCAAATGAATAGTACCGACCTTTTTCTGATTTGAGGAGGTACGTTTTGTGCTTCCTCTCGGCCTCCTCGTATCTGTTCTTCCACTTTTCCACGTAAGTTGATAAAGCGATGTTCGCCTCCTTGGTGTTTTGATGCGCGTCGGGCTGCGTCATCCTGGCGGCAGTGGCTCGCGGGATCCTCGTGGCGGCGCCGCAGAGCGAGACAGCGCTCCGGCCGCCTTGACACTGATTGTTGCTCGACGCGATCGCAAATACATTATCACCGTTCCTTTTAATCATTTTTGCATTCGATTTTTTTACACGCGCGCCGCGATCGCTCGCATCGTCTCGTTTTCACATATGCACTGTTCACGTGTGTAGATCAACAGGCTGGTATGTCAGTTTGGGAAAGTGTAAAATAAAATCGCAAATAAGATCCCTTTGTTCTCGCCGTTGAGGAAAATACGCACTATCCTGTGCGCGACCCTACACCGTATCACTCGCGTTCACTCATTAAAACAGCCTTGAATAAATATGGAAATGTAAATAATATTTATAAAAATTAAACAATGTACGCGTATAACGTTTTAAAGCGACAAATAGCTCCCAGTGTCAGATTGCAACTAACGTATGCTTGTGGTTGTGATATGATAATGAAAACTTCGTCATTGTGAGTCATTAGTCTTTGTGTTTACACTTTAATGTTTATGTTTGAAGTAGTCTCAGTCCTGCATATGTGAGACTGCTTCATACTTTATAGAAACTGTTTAAAACTTTAGATAGAATTAGTTATGCATGATATTTTAGTAGTTTCCATGTAGATGCTAATAAGTCGTTAATAGATGAAACAATGAATTTCAATGAATAATAGGTACACTTAAAATAATATAATTATTATAGAAAATAGGAATCACAAGTAAGATTGTTATATAAGCTTTCATGTAAAATTCTATATGTATTTAAATTAATTATATTAAAAACAAAAGAAGTAAGTACTTACATTCAAAACATTATAAAAAGTAGGATATTCAAAAAATAAAGCTACATTGAAAAAGTACCTAATTTAAATCTGTACTAACATTATAAATATGAAAGTTTGTATGTATGGATATTTGTTACTCTTTCACGCCAGAACGGTGGAACGGATCTGGATGAAAGGCAGGCAGGTTACTTTTTATCCCAGAAAAATGTACGGTTCCCGTGGGAGAGATTTGTTTTTGTTAGGAATAAAATAAATTTAACAGTCGTGATAAATTTCTGGGAGAGTAATTAAATAAAAATTAACCATATTCCTATACAACCAATGTTTATAAATGAATAAAAATTTAAATAGTAATTGATTAATGATTACGAATATATTTCATTAATTGTATACACAAGCACACACGCAGGTAACAATCACTTAACAACAATGATTGCATTAATATGCAAAAAGAACCACAACTAGTACACTCCTACATCAAACTGGATGCATTTTGTCTAAGAACTGACGAACGGATATTCTAATTTTAACACGGTTTCGAGTGAAACGCACCGACTTGACTAAAGTAAACGACAGGACAGGCGTGTGGGTAGACGAGCCTCGGTACAAGTGATTTAATTGATGGCAATGTACAACATTAATTTGGAATTTGCTGGACATCTGCGACGGCGGCCCACCCAGGAATCGTTAAGTTACAAAATATGCTTGTTTCTTCATATTATATTGAAATGGATTTCATTACTTTCTCTTGTTATCTCAAATATATGTAATGCCGATTTCCAATTACTAATCAATTGAAATTTAAGTATATTTTTGAACAAATTACCCATGATTTCATGGATATTCGTACATTCATTCTTGTATACGTATGCATACGTATATTTTATCATTTAGTTAAAACAGACAGTATAAAAGCAATCAGTAAATTATTTAATTTAACAATTTTTACAATATCGGTTAGCAACGGCCTTTATGCAAAAACTAAAGAATTGGAGACGAGGTTAAATTGAGAAAATAGTTATCATGTAATAAAAAGTCTCGATGGCCTCACAAAACTTCTCCATATTTAGGAAAGGAGGTCAAACTCAGGCTTACCTTTGTAAAGGGCTCTCCGGCAAGGCAATCCGATTACATCATGATAGCCAACTGTGCCCGCGACGTATTCATTAAATGTGAACATGTTTCACTTTGACATTCGACTTGATAAGTTTTAAGGAGGCTTGTTTATTTGATGGTGCTTTCCTGGCCATTCAACCATAAAAGATATATGTATCTTATAGAAGTTGTTTAGCATAAAATGTAGCCTTCTTTTAAATATATAAAATGCTTATTCAAAATTATAATTGTTTTATATAATACATGGTATATTGGGTTTAAATTATTCTTTCCAAATTTAAAGCCCAGCAGGAAACTAAAATAAATTGTAATTGGTTGCCATTCTAACCTGTTTTCAAAATCCCTCTTTGCATGAATGCAAAAAGACTAAAATTTACCATATGTTTAAAACATTTATTACTTCCTGAATCTTGCGTCACTACTTTAATTTGATCTTATTTTTACGAGAGCATTAAAACCGGGATCATTCACCTCAACAATCCTATTTTTGTACCGTTGTTATCCTGAACGGAGATCATAAAATCCCAACATAGGTTTTACAAGAATTCGTATCGCTCGTAAAAGTGTAATTGTTCTAAATAAAAACTACAATTAAATATATTCAAAAGGATGTTTATTTTTATTCCTATTCCGTTTTTGAAATATATTATTTAAATAAAAATACATAATTGAACAAAAACTAAGTACATGTGTACAGATCATGTATCAATTAAATTATTAGTAAATAGATTTAAAATAAAAGTCACTTTAGACTTAAGTTTTAAATATTACTATCTAAAGTAAAGTGAATAAATTTGGTCAGTTAATTAATGTACTTCGTAGTTTTTGCAGTCCAATTAAAATCATTTAGCAGCAATTCATTGTAATCGTTTATAATGGTGTCACTTGATCCAAGATGTGTGGGAGTTAGGAATTGCGAAAGTTTTAGATCAGTGGACGTAGACCACGCTTGTAGCTTTGGAATCTACTTCCTTATTATTTCCAATCTTGTAACTATGTACTAGGTACTCTATATTTTTAACATGTGTTTATTATGGTTTTATATTAAAATTGTATTAAAGCATTTTATTTGTTAGTCTAGGACCTAGGTGATGAAGTTTATTAAATTTAATAAATATCTATACTGTTCCAACTCACGTAAGTATAATATAAGCTGTTAAAAGTACTTTATTATTAGTTGATTTATTCAAATTTTAGTCAAGAGTAAAATATAAGTTTGTTAAGCTAACGATATCTTCCTCTTTTAATTTTTATCTGATCGGATATTAATCTTGGCTCGATAACACCCAAGATATAGTATTAGAAAGTTTATGATTTTAAAATTGGGTTATCCAGTTAATAAATATTTATTTATACCATTTACACATTTAGATAATCTAGGTAAATTGATAATTACGCACTTAAAAAGATTGCCAATTTTATCGGCCGTTAACTTCTTCAAGCTTGTTACTCTTGCAGTAAAAAATAGCGGTACGCGACAAGACGAATTTAATTTATTTGTGGAGACCACTTAGTCATTACTATCGTAAGAATTTTTCTTGGAACCTTTTATAAAATTAATGCGAAGCAATTTTTACTTATTTTCTATTTCGTATGAATTCGATTTATCTTCTATATTATTATTTCCTAGTGCGTTATAGTAAACTAGTATGCCAGATTTCTCATCGGCAACTATTCAGGACCCCTCCAGGAAACTTGAAAGTATTTATTTTCAAAAATGACATACTTGCATGCTAATCCAATTTAACTTATGAAATTAATTTTCTAAAATCCTTTCTTACTGTTCACAACACAAATCCAGTGCTCTTAGACTCGGTAGCTTTGGCTGTACGCTATCTGTAACTGAATCGGCAATTGATTTTTTAAATTACTTTGATGAATGTAGCAGTTTTATAGATGTAGATTTTATCTTTTATTTAGATATTTTGATTGATTTAGGTTGTCTTGCGATTTTATTGTTTTCAATTTCCACTATTGACTAGATTTTGTATTCTATTTACTTATATATCTACTTTATTCGAAATAAAGATGTAAGTATTTATCAATAATAAAAGTATATATTCATTTATAATAAAAATCTATTACATATGTATTAGAATTGCTCGCTTGAGAAATCGAATGAAATATATTCAAATCCCGGATCTTGCACCTCTGATATTTTCATATGCGAATCCTTTCCAACGTAATTACGGTGAAGAAAAACATTGTGAGGAAACCTACATGTCTTGGAGAATCTAGTAAGTTTTCAAAAAACTTGTCATGTCCGCCAACCCGTACTTTGTGCTTGAGCTTAGGTTGGACTATGGCCCTCGTAAGTCGCATTGAATAGGGTCAGATTGTTTTATGAAAAGTATCTCAGTCTATTGTTTACATAAATAAAATGCTGCTAAAAATATTCTCCCGCAGAAATAACTGTTTCTTATGTTAAAAAAATGAAAATTATTTTTCACTTTTAAATTTGGCGCTAAAACGCCACTCTTTTAACAATCGTCGAGCGTGACGTCACTTATCATACAGAGCGTGTGTACTGTGCAGATTGTAAAGGGCTTGATTATATTCCGTTATCTGTGGGCTCGATCGATTAATTATTAATTGAAAGGGGAACAAGACTATCGAAAATGGGCGCAATTAAGTATTATCAGTATTGTTCAGTGCCTTTATGTGAAAATAATACCAATAAGACACCTGAGACATGCACCTCACTAATGATAAAAATATGCGAAAAAAGTGGATGAATTTGGCAACGTGATATTGGAAAAACCAATCCATAAAATCAATGACTTACGTATGTAAAGATAATTTTGATGTAAGTACATTACAGTATAAAATATTCATTTTAGACGCGACACTGGTCACTGCCACGGTAATGTTATGCATAACATTACCGCGTCACTGCTGTAGGTATACTATTAATCTGTATTTTGTTATGATGTTATGCTTAGAGATTATCTAGGTTCCTCGGATTATATTAAGACTAATCAGATTTTTAAACCTTCTAATTTGTCTAATAATACGTACATGAAAAATGTTATATTTCTGGATTCCGCTGAGATAAAATCAGGGCTTTAGTGAAACTTCCGCCACCATCATGACATCGATATGTGGTAAATTTGAGTTGTTAGCTCGGACAAATTTGTTCGCCATGGTATTGACCAGGAACGTAAGTAAATTTAAATATTACTTTATTTAAACGATTAAAATTTTGAGATTACAGAGAATTGCGTTTTCAAAACTACTATACACAGTACTGTATAACTACAAACTATACAGTATACACAACAAACTAGCACATATCATATAATACTGTACTAGACACTAGTGACAATGATAAGTGACGTCACAAATAGTAATTATCGTTTGTAGTCACGTGGTTTTGATATTTAATAAAATTATTCATTATGTTAAAAATAAAGAAAAATCATGATTTTTATTTAATAAGTCCTTTTAACAATAAATTTTAGCCTCATTAACTACCGTTATACAAAACATCCCTTCATTTTATTACTACAGTCCAAGACCCGGGGGAGGCCCGTACCCCGTAGTGATACCGTTAAATAAATGCTGAACATAAAATATGTACATAATAGGATATAAAAAAATCATTAATCTTTTTTTTATTTTATTAATTTGTTTTTCTTTTAACTTAAAGAAACAGGTTTAAGCTTTTTATTTTATGATAAATATTATAAAATATTTCTAAGAAGCGTCTTTATAGCTTATAGTTGAGTGCTATTATAACAAACTGAAGAAGAGAAGAATTTTTAATGACTCAGTCCCATATCATCGAACGATATTCCTCGGTGTGTGTAACCCAGCTTAGTCAATGTAAGGTTAATACAAAAACAAAGGTTGCTGTTCAAAACGTTCTAAATATAGGCATGAATGGACCAATTTCTGTGAAGCATGTGTAGTCTAGATGCATTAATTACTTGTTTATTCTATCTATTTGGAGTAGCAATTTTATTTAAATGCGATGATTGTAAAATTATGATGCTTTATGTTAATGAATAATGTATTAGTTACGTTTATGTAATTTTATCATTGAACTTCTTACAATAATCTTGTTTCTATGATCTGCGGTACATTTGTTTTCATTAAAAATAAATTAAATTTTAGGTGTCCTTACCGGGACAACCATTTTATATTTTAATAAAAGAATTTATTATTGTTCTAAGAATTATATAGACGTTAGAAATTCATTAATAATAATAATAATCTTTATTGTCCAAAAAGTTTAGCTTACAATATATTTTTATACCTGAGGGTATCGTGAGTACCACAATTTGATTTACAAATAAAATATTGTTGCTCGGTTAACAATGCTAGTAAAAGTTATTATTATGACAAATAAATATGTAAAAAACTATAAAAATAAAAGTATTGCTTGTGTCATTTTGCATATACAATAAGTGCATGAAAAAAAAGAAAAAAACAAAAGCTTAATTAATTATTTATCTATAATATATTTATATATATTACCAACTATCATTATCTATTATTTACATAATGTATTATGTATAAATAAAAATATTTTTTGTGACAAAGAATATTAACTATGCCATATGAATAGACTAAGAACGTTACTCCGTTACATTTTAGTGACTCATACTTCATAGTGTGATGACCCCAAATGCTAATGTTGATAATAGATGTAATGGTTTGAATAATAACTTCGTTAGCTCGTTATTTTTTATTTAACAGTTAATCACATTGTTATGAATATGTAATGAGAAATATAAACAATTCAATTATCAAGACAATATTTTATAGATGACGTCTATATAATCGAACATATTTTTTTGTAATTAAAATCGATGCAGTTTTTGGAAATTTACAACACTAGCCGTATACCGCCATCTATCGAATGATTTCAGAACGATAACATAAGTTACTCTTTAACATTACGTCACATTAATTGCAAATTGATGACAAAGATGGCGCTAGAAGTCTAATAATAGCGGAATATTTTGAAAACCAATAGATGACAATATTTTTAGGGTAAAACTTAAACCTATATAGATAAACTTAAAAAGTAAAACCTTATTTAAATACAAAATTTGATCCAAATCGTTAGAGCCGTTTACTTGATACATATCCAAGAATTGCTCATTTTATATGAAAAGAATAAAAACAGTAACTTCTGACCTTCGGCGTAGTAGGCCAACACTTTAACCATTAGGCTATTGAAACGGTGGCAGCGGCGACGACTTTTTGATGAATTTACCCAGGTACGAGACCTAGCTAGATCGATTTTTGGCCCCCATATTGCAAATTTCATTGAAATCGATAGAACAGTTTTCAAGTACGTGATTACAAATATATGTATATGCAAATATTGCTCGTTTAATGCTGTAACAACTTTTAGGATATAAAATTTGTACTGTAGTTATTATATTATTATACCGCGCTATGATAGTCGCATGCAAAAAAATATTCATATGAAACTTGATTATAAATAAAACAATAACTTAATAATATTTAATGATAAAAGGTTAGGTATATTATATGTTATCTAACAGAAAGCTACCGACTACCCTACTTCTAAAGGCGCAGCAAGTATAAAAAATAAACAACACGAGAGCAAAAACTTAAACTTAAGTTAAAATAATAAAACTCTAATAAAGACAATAATTGATAACTTTTTCATAAATAATGACTATTTAATGACAAAACAAAATAATAGCCAAGCTATTTAATGAGCGACAGAGGGTTACTGTGCGATATAGGGTTTTAACGAAAATATATTTGCCTAACCCCTTTGTTTAGGGATGGATTTCCATATAATAGCAGAGTGACTAGACTGCTATCTCTATTGAAACGTAATTTTGTTTTCTGAATTATGAGAAAATGTAGTGTTCTTTAATCTTTAGTGCTATCGGAATTCGCTTTTCCTTTAAATTAGGTTGAATTTTCGAAAATTAGCAAGAGATAGAGAATTAAATCATAAAGTATTTGTTTATTAAACTAGCGTTTGCCCGTGAGTCTGCTCGCGTTTTTATTCATGTATTATTACTGCGTCTAAAGAACGAAGCGTGAAGTTAGATACTCCTAGTTTTTTTCTGTTGTAGATATGATTAGTATCCTTTTTAATATATCACATTACTTTTGTATAAATATTTGTATGTATGTTACTTCTTTACCCGGAAACTGTTGGACGGATTTGGATAATATTTTGTATATAGACTATGACCATGAACGAGTCTCTAATTCGTTCATGACTGTGACTTTAGTAGAATAACACAGACTACTGCTAGTAATAAAATTAGCTAAAAGGTGGCGCTGCCTGCATACAGTGATATAAATAAATGGCACCTAGGTACCTACTCGTATCTATTATGCATTCGAGCGGAAATCAAAAAAAAAACAGAGAAATAAACACTCCAGTTTTAGATACATAATATATGTAATTGTATATTTAAAGATATATTTTTGTTTCAAAAATAATGAATATTAACACAGAGTTACTATTTTCCTCTTCTGAATTATAATCGCAATTACTTTTTTCATGAAGTTGTTGCTAACGTAAAAAAAAGAATATTATATTTTTGTTTATTATTTAATTATTTATTTATTATTATTATTTTTTAATAAGTTTTATTTTATTACTTTTTATACTTTTGAAACTCAAACGTCAAATATTTTATGATAACGTAAAATATTTGTAATATACTATTAAAATAGGTAGGTACAGTTCTTAAATTAAGGTAATATCGTATTTTTTTTATTGACAGATTAAACAATATTAAACTTGATAAAAACACAATGCTTCATTTTTTTATAATAATAATGTCAATAATTATTATGAAGCGTCGCGATAAATACACTCGTGTCAAAGGGTTGCTACCCCTTCGTTTAAGACGATATCAATTAAACTTACTTGTGAAGAGGGTATTATTATAATTACGGTATTATTATAATTATATATGAGACATATTTTGATGACAAGAATATCCGCATCACCATTAAGAATGCTTTTATTTTAGAAAATGAAACAAATTCGTGAGATAAGGAATAAAATTTTCATCAAAATACAGTTATAATTAAGACAGCGATAGCGCAGTGGCATCGCGCTCGCTTGGGAAACCGAGTGCGGCGGGTTCAAAGACCGGGTTCCACACTTCTGATATTTTCATGTGCGAATGATTTGCGACAGTATTACTACTTGTTTTCCGGTGAAGGAAAAAATCGTGAGGAAACCTGCATGTCTGAGAGAACCTAGCAAGTTTTCGAAAGACATTCTCAGTTCGCCAACCGAACTTGGCCAACGTGGCGGAATATGACATGATGCCCCTCGTATTGAAGGGAGATCCGTGCTCAGCCGTGGGATGTTATAAAAGGGCTGAATACAATATATTTAGAATGCTTCTTTTTGAGAAAATGAAACACTTCCGTGGGATAAAGAATAAGATTTTCTTGAAAATACTGTTTAATCGTACAGTCATACAGAAACGACTAAATGATTGTTCGTTTAAATTCGCATGATTGAAACTCAGTATTATGCATTATTCGTAGATGAAAAATGTATGGAATTTTTAAGAGTATGGTATTGTTTGTTGTACTTGTTGTAGGTATAGGTATGTAGGTATATATTGCAAGTGTAAAGTGTGGGATTACTACTAACATAAGATAAGAACATAATTATTGTTAATATTATATTTAATTAACAAAAAAATAAAAACCGACTTCAAACAAAAGCACTAAAAAGTAAAAAATAAGTGATTGGTAGTTTTCATTTACTATACATACCTAATCAAATATTTTCGAAGTCGGTGTGCTTTGCTTTGTATGGGCTGGCACCGATTTCAAAATATTTCATTAGGTATGTTTTTAATAGGTAGGCTTTAATTACTTAGCCAAAGCACACCGACTTCGAAAATATTTGATTAGGTATGTATAGTAAATGAAAACTACCAATCAGTTATTTTTTACTTTTTAGTGCTTTTGTTTGAAGTCGGTTTTTATTTTTTTGTTAAAAAGTTTTTATTTTTCCCTTTTTAGTGTAGACAGTAGTAGCAAAGTAAGGATTCTAACGTTATTTATTTATTATTATTATTTTGCAAAGTAAGGATTCTAACGTTATTTATTTGTTTTATTATTATTATATATTATTCTATTTGTTTGATTTGACAAGCCTGTTAGGCTTGTCAAATCAAACAAAACAAGCCCAAACTCAAAGTATCTACTATTAGCCGTTGAAGAGTTCCACCTATCCACCTTCTGGCATTACCATCAGATCAAGTCAACAATACCGAACCACTGTACTATCAACGGAAATAGAAATACTTGCAAATTTAAAGTTAATATGACAATTAGAAGTAGGTTAAATTCATCATTAGCTATTTTTCCTCCCTTAGGGGTGGTATTTTTTTTTGAAATTTAAATGGGACCAATCTGGAAGTATACCCTTTTAAACAAAACAAAAATTGTCCAAATCGGTTAATAAATGACGGAGTTCTGAGGTAAAAAACATAAAAAAAAAAACATACAGTCGAATTGAGAACCTCCTCCTTTTTGAAGTCGGTTGAAAAGAGCAACTGCTGAGTTTCTGGCCGGCTCTTCCTCTTCTTTTCTCATTTAATTAAAATTTAAAATGTAAAATAGACGATTCAAAAGTGCTTAAAGAATATTAAAAAGAAATTAGATATCACCGTTTTTGCTTAGAGAAAAAGGACCTACATCGACTTCAAAATCACTTTAAAGCATTTATTCCACCTTAGGGATGGAATTTAAATAATAATTTTGATAGCTAACTCAAGTAGAGCATAATAGTTAATTGCACGATACCGAAGCCCTAAAAGTGTTCAATAACTTTCGTCTGTCTGTCCATTTGCACTCTCTAATCTGCTTTACCAATTTAAACGGCACTTTTATTGGCTGGCAATGATTCACGTGATAGGCGATAGAAGTTATAGTGAAATTTAATAAATTGAAACGAAACAAAAGGAGTCAGTTATTAAAATAATAACACATAATAATAATCGTTCCCTCCCTATAGGAAACGAATAAGACATTATTGTCGCCTTAAAAAATACGATGAAATTTCCCCAATAAAAGAGATACAGACGATTGCTGCTTCCCTCTCTTGTATAAAGACTGTTCGAAATTGTTTATAGGACATTTTAACATTTATTAGTAAACCTTTTGTTCTAATATTGTTTAGTTATTTTGGATATATTTTTTTTAATTAAAAAAATATATATTAATAATAGGTATATTGTTATCGCACGGTAATCAATTTATGTGACGGGAAATATCAGTCAGGTTATATATACTGTTGAAAGTTATCTCTACTCTCTTAAGTTAAATATGACGAAATCGTATTCAAACTTTCATATTTTATCTCACTTCTTTAGGACGTATATTTTTTAATAGTTGCTTACTGCCCATCCTCTTTGTTATATACTCGTAATTTGTACAAAAAGAATAAATTGAAAATAGAAATCGTTTTTTTTGTAATATAATAGAACGTGTTTTACTTTAAAATAATTTTATTCGCATCAGCTGTACCATTTCTCATCTGTCAACACCCCTTATAAACATTCCCTAGGGAGCGGGGAGGGGCGACTCGATTGTGTTAATGCACTGAGACCAAAACGAGCGATCATTATAAATTGTGTAACATATTTGTATCTGTCCATATAAGTATAGTATTCATTAGGGAGTTTTTGAGTAATATTATATTTTTTATTTTATTTTGCTTTATTGTCTTCGACGTTTCGAATGTTTTACTGTTAATATGGTCACGCGAGAGACACACCTACCACGTGAAAAGTCATTGAAAATGTCGAGAAAAAAATAAAGTAAAACCACAAAAAATAAATTAAATGTCAAATATTGTCTTAAATCTAAGAAAGCTAATTACCTACTACATGATATTTGTTTGTAACGGATAATCTCTGGAACTAAATAAAAAGCTGCATAGGTACAGAATGGTTTTATGTTTTTGACTTCAAAAAGTAGAAGTTATTCATTTTTTACCGACGTCAACAGAATATGTAGCAATTTTTTTTAAATTAATTAATTTCTTGTATATTAATATGTATGTATATATAATGATAACAATTTTTCCTACGTCATGCCATCAAGTAAAAACTCTGAACGTATCAGTAAGGAACTTTGATCAATAAACGCGGTATTGTCTATGATTACCATTTTTTTTATTTACTTTAATAAAAAAAAATGCGCCTATAAAAAATACGATACACTTTTCTTTAAAATAATAACCTAAATAATGATGACTTTTATTGGTTTCACTTGTAATTAACTTAGTTATCAAATTTTTAAAATCGATTTTAACCGACTTCGAATTAATTATTGTCGTATCGATTTAGTCCTTTGTAAATATTTTAAATCCGGGCGACAATACAATTAATTATACCATTGAGCTGATTAAGTTTGATGAGTTAAATTTACAGATGTTTAAAAGCGTATTTTTAATTTCGAAGTATCATAGGAAGAATAAAAAATAATTATTAGTTCTTTATAAAACATATACCTATATTATAAGGAAGGACGTATATACTAATAATTAAGTAACTAAAATAAGTAAGTAGCTCGGCTCAGCTCGGTAGGTTGAGATCATTTTTTTGCATATAGAAACTCCTGCACCTCAAAATCACTTATTTTACATTAGAAAACAAAAAAATGATAAATATTCATACAAACGGACAATAGTTGGACGAATAATATATTTTTTATTCATCCGATTATTATCGGACGAATAGCAACAGCCTTTAATTATTTTTTTTTATTATTTTATTGACATGAAAATATGTCTTATTATATAATTAAGAAAAGATATGGCTGGCGTGGCGTTAAAATTTTATTATACAAAATAATAAAGATAAAACAACTTTTTCATATAATTTTTAATATAGCTAAATTGTTATAACGTTTATTATTATATCATGAAAATTCGTTAACGTTGAACGTTTATTCCTTCACACCATGCTGACAATGTCTCGTGATAAATATTAACATTTATCCAGGATAATCACTATGAAATCATTTTTAACTGACTAAAAGTTTATTCTATATTCAATTCGGGATTTTTTTTTATATTTTTGTGTGTCTGTCTCACGATATCTTCACCAATTGTAAATCGTATAATTTTTTTATTATTCATATTCACAATTCTTTTTAGTGAATCTGTTTATTGGGTTCTCTATATATTTCAAAAGAAAATGTGATTGTCTAAGAGCGGAAAAATCAATCTTTGGTTCTTTTGAATTCAGTGTTCCTTCAGACATTAATCCTCTTTTCTCTCTCTCTCTCTCTCTCTCTCTCTCTCTCTCTCTATCTGAGCGTGAAAGTGTATTTTTTGTCGAAAAGAATACTGACAAATTCGAGATAGGTTGCTAATTTTGTATGCACGTCTGCAAAATCGCATGCCTATAAAGCTGGCTTAACTTATTACATTAGTCCAGTGGTACGCTTTTGCTTGAGAAAATGAGTAAAACTGGTTCAAATCCCGGGTCACGCACCTCTGATATTTTCATGTGCGAAACATTTCCAACATGATTGCCACTTGTCTTACGATGAAGGAAAATATCATGAGGAAACTTGCATGTCTGAGAGAACCTAGCAAGTTTTCGAAAGGCATGTGATTTGTGAAGTCCGTCAATCCGCACTTGGCCAGCGTGGTGGATTATGGCATGATCTCCTTCGTATTATATGGAGGCCCATATCCAGCAGTGGCAGGTTAGAAAGGGCTGAATAGCATTATAACTACTACTACTAAATATATTATATTATTAATTTTTTAAGAGATACTCGTAGATATAAAAACATTTTAACGTACCTCAAAGCTAACCGCGAGGTTACGAGTTTGAGGTTTTTAATATTACAACTCGGCTTTATACATATAAATATTCTTGTGAGATCACATCGTTATGTTATCATATTTATATTTTCGTATATAAATTATTATCTCTACCTCTATTTGCCTTCTACATGAACGTAGAGTATAAGCTTTTGATGGAAACGGGCTGAAAATTTACTAAGTACGACGTTTAAAAATCAAAATATTTAAGCCTCAATGAAAAGATTGTACGGCATAGGTCTAGTGATCTTTTATATTATAATACTAGCGACTCACCCTCGCTTCGTTCGGGTTTGTCCCTAGGTTGATTCCCGATACAAACTTTCATCCCTACTTTCACCCCCTTAAGGGATGCTTTCCGGAATAAAAAATATCGTATGGCCTATCCAGAGTCTCAAACTATCCTCTTACTAAATTTCATCTAAATCGGTTCAGTAGTTTTTGAGTTTATTCTTTACAAACATAAAATAATAAGAAAAATTTAAAAATATATAAAAAAATTAATGTTACAAATGAAAGGATAAGTAATGATTAAAATATGTGTATGGCGAATTTATGCTACAAACGGACATCTAATAACATTATTCATAGATACTAGTAAATAAACCGAAACGAGTATTTTGCTGATTCAAAATAATATTTTACTAACCTCATAATATTACGACGTACGAATTCTTAAAAATGAAAATGATTATGACATTTAAATGAAACGAGGGCGGGTCGCTAGTAAAAATAATATGTTAGAGAAAATATGTGAGTCTAGAGTGTATTGCGTAGCGCCGTAGCGGCGTAGCGGGCGGGGTCTAGTGCTACGCTACGGGCTGACGGTGTTGCCACATTATACGTTACTATTGTCCCTACGAAATTGCCTTTGTTTGTTTTTTTTTTAATTTCTCATATGTTATTGTTTTGATAGAAATAGGATTTAGTTGTATTGTTAAAAATAAATGAGAGGTTTTGTGGAAGGTTCAATTTTCAATTTTTTTCTTATAATAAAAAATTTATAATAATACTAAGTAGTTAGGCTAATTCTTGCATATGTTCATTATATTTAAAACAAGCAATTGTAATAAAACCAACATGAATACAATCTTGGTCAATGAGACTATAATGAACCTTTTTATGACTATAATGAATTAAAAATACATTTTTTCCGTAAATTTAACAATTTTGAGCGCTGATTTTAATCAATGATAATAATCTTAACATAATTCGTTGGCTCACTATTACAAGGTTCTATGTTACAATTTTAGTACTTATTTAGTTATTAATGCTACAAGGTTCTGTGTCATTAGCTACAGTTTTGCAAAAACAAACCTACCTACCTAGATAGCGGCACTATAACTTCAAAACATTCAATTTTACATAGTTCTACGTTGTTTTTTTTTAAAGATAACAAAATAACGAAGTTCTATGTAAAAATTACTAAACTTCATTAAAATTAACATAGAACCTTGTAATAGTGAGCCAACGAATTGTCAACATACTTTATATATATATATACTATATTTATTACACTAGCTTATTTTTTTTAAAAATTGCTCGTATCTCACTTACCTACTAGAAATTACAAGTTTATTTCAATGATTACTTTTTTTATATAAACTTTGCTATCCCTTTTTTCATATAAACTTTAGGTGTAGAATTTAAAGAATCCTGTCTTAGGTATTTTCTGTATTATATAAGCATATTCTATCAAAATGTCAATCCTTTTGAATCAGATTTTTATTCTAGGTATTGCTGAACCAACCAGATAAGCAAATTTATATATAGATAAACTGTATAAATATATAAAATTCAATAATTTGTAACAAATTAGTAACAAGGCTTTCATTAGCTTTGTTACTAATTTTAATCTAAAAACTCCCTAAAATTAGGGTAGAATACGACTCCCCCAACTCTGGATACGGCAGTACAACCTCGGCCGCTACGCGGCTAACGCGCGCGTTCACACCGCATACTCCAAAGTAATTAAAAATCTATTTATTCACATCATTAAATATATCTAATTTGATGCAACTCTCTCGAAACTGTAGTGTAGATTTTAGGCCTTAACCTTGTTATCGATCGATACAAATCATTTGGGAGAATTGATTTTTTCGTGACACGATTTAGCATTGCGGCTTTCGTCTGCTTTTGGGGAATACATTGATTCATTCTTAATTTTTATTTTTTCAAATTAAACTCAAAAATTTGACTTTGAACCTATGACTTAAATTTTACGAAATTAAATTATTTTAAAATGTAACATTATCTAATATTACTATGTTTTTAAATACCGATATGTTTTAAGATTTTTCATAAAGAATTGGTGGTCTTTTTTTTCATTTTTGTACATATAAATACTTTATATTTACTTAAAACTTAGGTTGTTCATATTTCACATACGTCGCAGTAGAGCGGTGTCATTTCACTAAAAATGTAAGTAAAATTGTTCTTCTATACAAAGTACGTTAACGAAGCATATTTTTCGGAGTTTTTGACAGGAAATCAGACCAGTCTAACCAAAATGGCGGTATAAGAACTACGTTCCCGTTTACTACGATCCCGCATTCCTTACATTAAGTACGTGTTCTAAGAAAATACTATATTTTGTATTTTTGTACGAGGGATCCTTCCGTTTGTCTGTCTATGGTACATAAAATTCTAAAAATATACATATATCAGAATTTAAATATATCAAGATTTTAATTAATTAAATATTAATTTACAGCGATATAATATCAGTCGCTTGCAAAATTATATTGCCTGCATGCACTGTTAACATCAGCTTAGTTGGAAAAATAATGTAGTTGATAAAATGCTGAAATAGAGACGTTAATTCTATAATTTTTATATTTTTATATAAAACAAAAACAAATCTATCCCACGGGAATCGTACGTTTTTCCGGGATAAAAATTAGCTTATGTGCTATTCCAAACTATAATCTATATCTGTCCCAAATTTCACCCAAATCTGTTCACCAGTTCTGGCGATTGAGTAACAAACTTTCATCCAAACATCTAAACTTTCACTTTTATTATATTAGTAAGAATATTCTTAAAATTAATCATAATTTATATGAGTCAGTATAAAATAAATTAATTGAAATATTTCATTGATATCATGTTTTTTTTATTTTTTGTATCGAGGGTTAGCGTAAGACTAACTTTCTTATATATATTTTTAATTATAATTTATAATTGCATGTTTACTCGTTATTTGCTTGATACTCTATTACAAGCTTTTTCCAAGAATTCATCTCCCTACTTAGTTATTATATAGGTTTCTCAAAGTTTCTCTGTTCCTAGTAAATTTTACATCGCATTCACGGAAATTCTCGATATTACGTAAGATTCGTTGAAATATGTTATTATTTTAGTATTATCAATTTTTTTTACTGCGATATATTTTATATTTTTTATTGTATTTATTCTAAAAAAGGCCATTTTCTTCTTTGCTCTATGATTCCTTTGCTATTCATTTTTTCCTTTACTCTACGTTAACTTCTTTATGGGTAGAAAATTAAAAACTTTTAATGGTTATCAAGGGTAGAAATTCACAGATGTAGCGGTTTAATTAGACATCTATACATACATATAATACAATTATGAATCAAATCTGTACATTACATATTTTTGGAAAATTATTGAAATAGTCATTATTATTGATATTTTTGTCTGTCTGTCTATCTGTCTGTTTTCTGTCTGGGAACGCGTCACGAGAAAACCACTAGACAGGTTTTGATGAAATCTGGTATGATGATAGCTGGTTATCCGGGTCAACATATAGAATAGTTTCTGCGGGAAAATATACGTTTTACTATAAATATATTATATAGAGAAATTTATACTAAACGTCAAAACGTAACTAAGGACCCCAGTGGAGCGAGAGTGAGTCGCTAGTTTTATTATATGTATATTTTCAGAATTATAAAGTTGTAAAGTTCTGCCACAGCTATTTTATCTAAGATTTATTTAACTAGCGACTTGCCCAGGTTTTGCGCTTGTGTTTTTTAAATTCAACGCTAGGCTGCAAATACAATAAAATACGCTCTATTTCTCATAGTTACCCATAAAAACCAAGTTAACAGACACACAGATACATAAATATTACATTTACTTTATTTGGCTATATTACTTTGTAAGAAAAACTATATTTTTTGTTTACTAATTTATTTATTTAAACAGATATACATTTATACAGTCCAGATACCAAAAATACCTTTCAAAAACCCATTCTCGTAGAGTCTCATACGTTATTCCACCTCAAGGCTTCAACGTTGAACGTGAAATTATATAAAGATAGAGTCGAGCCTTGATAAAGAAGCATATATTAAACAACTCTCTATAAAAACCGAGCTTCGTGGACAAAGTCACTAATTAAGGCAAAATTAAGCGGTTCCGTGGGTGCGACCTCTGACATTCCATCCGTTACACTGCCAAGGTTAATTCTCGTCTTTCTCTATGCACTTTTATTTTTGTACCGTTTTGTGTGAAATAGCATGAAACATATTCTGATGCTCGAATTTAATTTTACTTTCAATTTCTATAGAAGCTTTATTTAAATTAATATTGCATAGCTTTTGTCTACGCCTACGTTGATTGCGGAACCAGTTAACGTGACCCTTACATTATATATGTCAGCATTCGTATGAAAGGTCAAGTTAATGCTAGTTTTTACATTTATTCAGCTGATTGGTCCTGAATTTATGTATACCATAAATGAATTCATTCAAAGCTTTTTTTTTCAGAAAAAAGTTTAATGTTTTATTTTTACTTTCATCTGATCTATTCTTCGAAACAGCAGTAGCTAAAAATAATACTAAGCATTAATATTTATAGAACTTATTTTTAACCGATGTGTGTATGTATGTAAACTACGGACTCCACAACGGCTGGGGAGCGATTTTGAAGAAATTTTCAGGCAATGTTTAGATTAAGTTTGAACGTGGGTAAAACCGCGGGTACTGCTAGTTAATATTAATTATAAACTGGTTTTTTTTCCAATGATATGAATATGAATGACATTTTGTCTTCACCCCATTGATTGAAATCCTTTTCGAAATTCTAACATTTCCCGTTGCATGCGTTTTATAAGTGAAAACGCGTTATTGGGATATTTTTATACATACATATATCCCTTTATTATAATCTACCTTTTTTTAAAAATTAGTAATAGAAATTGCATGCCATCCGCCTGCGTTCAGATGACCAAAAACCAAATTCTTAGGTTTTACATATTAGTATACTCTTACATTGCAGTTTTCGCATTTTTTCTCAGAAATGAGATATTTTTCTGTGATGCGGTAACAGACAGACAGATAGACAAAAACTCTAAAAAATATAGATTCGACCTCTGTATCGATAATAATGTTTATTTCAATAAGATTTTCCAAAAAATATTTAATGTACAGATTCGGCTTAGTTACAATTTTATTATATGTATAGATCATGAACGAATAAGTCACTGGACCAGACATATAAGCGGACGTACCTTTATCTGTCTTATTAGTAGCCAGGAAATTTCAGCCTTTGTCGTTTGTTTTTTGCGTCAGTCTCAAGCATTTACTTGTCAACAAACAATCTGCCAAAAATGACTAAATGTTCTGTTAAATGGTGTAAAAACTATAGCGGCGGAAGCAGCACTGTTTCTTTTCACTTGTAAATACATTATTTTATTACATTTATTGTTATTTATCACACAATTTAATAAAATTGTAAAATAAAATGTCATATTATCCAACTATGTTAAATATAGTCGATATTTCTATGTATTGTTGACATCTGACAACCATCATAAAATCCCTGGATTATACCATTCAGAACAAATGACTAAACTGTCGAGTGAGTCCATTTGACATCGACTAGTGCTTGACAATGTCGAAAAATATATCGATATTTGACGAAATAACTGAACGAATTGTGTTATTTGTACAGTACAATAACATAAAATACTTTTATCACAGTATCCTACAATCTGATGACAATAAATTTATAAAAATATTTTCTAAGTCACATAAAAATATAAATGCAAAAATTATAATTAGTATGTGTACTTAATTTTTCATTTTATTTTATACCACATTTATATACTTTGGAATATTATTCCATTGTAATAATAATAAAGATCATTTTATTTCAACACATAAATTACACAAAATCAAACAATAATGTTTTAGCACTAAAACTTCTGGGTTGGCGATTTGTAATAAAACACTTTACTTTCACGATCTATTTTACTTTCACGATCCAACACTCACTTTAATTTGCAATCACTTTTTCTTTTTCCTAATTTCACAAATGTTTATTAAGAACTGAGCAATATTAGGACAGTGTCACATTTTTATAAGCTACCCGAGACAATCAATTGCCAATTAAAATAATTCAATAACAGAATCAACAAAATCACTTTATTTAATTAAATTAGCTTAATATTTTTTTAATCTTTAAAAAATAATTTTTATTATATATTAATGGAATATACACCCGATATTCATTTGTTCATTAACATTATTATAGACCAACAGAATGCTGCCATCAATGCCATCGTATTTATATAAATCAAATTAAAAAATAATTATTATTTGACACATTATTATTGCCTCTTTAATTCATTTATTTTAATTTATTATAATAAATACAGATATTTTAAATTAAAAGATGTAAAATATGATGACTATGCTAACCAATGTCTAAAATGTCATTAATTGGTTCATCGATATATGTATTTTATCGATTACGTTCAAGCACTAGAAATATTGTATTGTGTACCTGTGTGTATAATAATGTAATAAAATCTTTGTGTGCGTTATGCGTCTTTTGGTTGAACGAGTTTTCATACATTTGTATTTTATGTCTCGTCCAGTGGTTTATTCGTTCATGGTATAGATATTCACCTGTCCTATATACTATACAGTATACCCACAGACAGACGAAGTGTACAGGATGGTATTTGATTTTTACTCTATATCCGATGAAATTTTAATCCTAGGATGGGCTTTTAGCAAGCTGCTAGTGTGGGCTCGAGCGCGCCATCGAGTGGCACATCGTTGAAACCAGTCACTTTATTGCAATCTTCCTTCCTTTGGCCTATTTCCTATGAGCTCCATTAAATGCATTATTACTGTTTCGTATATTCTTATTATACTATATATTATAGAATATATGTATTTGTGATGTTTTGCTTGTGGGTGTGTTCTCAAATCCCACATGTCTTGCTCGTTATATGTTGGAATAGTTGCTAGCTTAAATACTTTTTAACACCTGACGCAAAAACGACGGGGTGTTAGAAGTTTGACGTGTCTTTGTGTGTATCTGACTGTGGCATTGTAGCTCCCGAACGGATGAATCGGTTTTGATTTTGTTTTTTTTTATTGAAAGTTGAATTAGTCGGGAGTGTTCTTAGCTATATTTGATGAAAATCGGTCCCAGATGGTCGGGGGTTTTTAATTTTTTTAATTTATTGGAACAGGCTATTATTTCTTTGAATCGCTCGAATTTAATTTTGTTTAACTTTCTAAGACAGGGCTAGGAAGTAGCTTATAGGATATTGGAACTTCTCGTAACTCTATGACCCATAAATTATTTCTATTTATAGATATCTAGTCACAAACGAACGAACCAATAATAATTATAAAATAATAAGGACTCATAATACTTTCTTCAAACAGGAATATTTGACATTTTAAATAAAACTGTCTTTTCGGATTTTTTCGCGGATTTATTCAGATTTTTTGTTCCAACTAAAGTTAAGAATTTCTATTTATTTATCAATATAAATAAGTAGAAATTCTTGTTTCTAATGCTTTATAGCATTCATCAGGAACTCTTTCCCGTGACCTTGATTGCTGTAAAGTATTCGAAACGTCGGGAATAAAAAATCAAAATATATTTGTGTAAAGATTCGAAAAGATGTATTTTTTTAAAATTATAATGACGTATACCTTACATACCTTATATTACATCCAAGAAAACAAAACGAAAAGTTAGATAATGTACAAGACCGCCTTATCGCTAAAATATCGATCTCTTCCAGGCAACCTTCAAAACTTTCCAAAACTAAGGTGCACGAAATAGCAAACTGTAAGGGCGAAGTGTTGTGAATAATAACAGAGTAAGTAACAAAATCATTTTCATAAAGATACTATTATTAAAAGCCTTATATATTTTGAACTATGAACAGACATCAATATATATATATATATATATAAACTCCAATCCCTTGTAACCTACGAGTATTTGTTAGAAGTCAGCAAAATACGAGCGAGATTAATCTGCTGAAACTCAGTTTGTTTAGTGCTAATTAAACTCGCGAACTCTCAATGTCGCATCAAACTAATATTGTTATTATACACTTGCCTATCTCCTCTACAACTGAGACTAGTGAATGAATAACGGAATATGCAAAATTTACTAACAATAACTTTCAAAACCCCTACACTGTTGACAAGTTGACTTTCTATAAACAATAACGCCAATCTTTATTATAATAAAATTGTAACAAAGTCGAATCTGTACATTAAATATTATTTGGAAAATTTAATTGAAATAGACATTATTATCGATACAGAGTCCGAATCTTGACCATTGTTTATTAAAGAATTTTGCATTCACACACACATATACACACACATACACATACACACATACACACACTCACACATACATCATCATCATCTATTGTTTTTTAGTTTCTATAAAATAGTTTAAATATTGTACGGAGGCGGGCGTTGATATCTGCACCGCAGTTTATACTTTTGCAGTATCATCGTAGCCATTGTTGTTTACTGTATACTTATACGAATTTGATACTAAATAAATAAATTTTCATTCATTTTAATCTATAGTTTTTAGAATTTTTGTCTGTCTGTCTGTCTGTCTGTCTGTCTGTCTGTCTGTCTGTCTATCTGTCTGTCTGTTACCGCATCACAGAAAAACTACTGGAGGGATTTTGATGAAATTTGGTATGGCGATAGCTGGTTATCCGGGTCAACATATAGGATACTTTTTACCGAGGGAAAATACCTATCTCATTTCTGAGAAAAAATACAAAAACTGAAATGTAAGAGTAAACTAATATGTAAAACATAACAATTTGGTTTTTGGCCATCTGAACGCGGGCGGAGCCGCGGGCAATGCTAGTATTATATTTAAGTCGCTTACGGTTTTCTCATTATATTTTTATTTTACTTTACACCATGACTTTTACAGTATTATAACATGTATTGTTTTTACACTTTAAAATAAATGATACAGTTAATGTTATGTTAATTATTTACTGCTGTTGCTGGAATCGTCCAAACGTCGAAACTAGAGCACGAGTACATTGAGCTTTTACTTTCTTAATCTACATAAGAGATACAGCTTTTTAATACATTTAATTAATTATTTTGGACATGATTTATTCTATTTAAACGTTAGAAATGAAATTGGCTAATTGTCTTTAATTGATATATGATAAATCCACCCAAAAATGTGAAGCAAATCATTTTTAGAGCTTGATTTGTATGTACTAGTATTCAGTCCTTTTTAACGTCCCACTGCTGGGCACGGGCCTCCCTCCAATACGAGGAGGATCAGGCCATATCCCACCACGCTGGCCAAGTGCGGGTTGGCGGACTTCACATGTCTTATGAAAACTTGCTAGGTTCTTTCAGACATGCAGGTTTCCTCCAGGTAATCATGTTAGAAATGATTCGCACATGAAAATATCAGAGGCGCGAGACCCGGGATTTGAACCCGCTTCACTTGGTTTCCCAAGCAAGCGCGTTACCACTGGGCTGCCACTGCCTTGTATGTACTTGTTACATTTTAAATGTATGTATGTAAAGAAGTCATTTTACAATAGAAAATATAAAAGCTCGTATTACGTATACGTTTAAAAATCTAAAGTTCAAGAAACAGAAATATTTGAGATCGACCCAGTTTTGTGGAGTATAGAAAATTATGCACATAATTTAAAAAAGATTCTCATTGACTTCTATTCTTTTGGTTTTGTTTCTCGATATTACTACAAAAGTTGCTGATAGATTATGTTTTATAGTATTTATGTATGTCACAGACATATTGTATGATTCGTCTTTCTACAAACGATGCTGTCTGTTTGTTTTTATCGTCCGCGAGTTTGACGAAGGCAAATAAATAGACAGACAGACAAAGGTTTTAAATTTTAAGTTCTAATATAATATATGTTGTGTATCAATTTTACTAATTTTTATTTTATTATCATTAATAATTTATAGTTCATGTTACTTTATTAATTTAAAAAAGTAAGATAATAATTAATATAGATAATAATAATTTAAATTATAATTATAATGCCTAAAATTCTTTCTAAAAAAAGTTTTCATGATTTGGCTGAATTATATTAATATCACCTTCAGCAGAAATTCGGGCTTGTTATTAAAATTTCGATTTCAGTGCTCATTTGAGTGGACGAGAGATTGATAATACGTATCACACAGATGAGGAACTGTCAAAGAAACTTAAGATTATTTAAATTTGAGCCTCTGATCTCAGAATTCTATACGTAGCTTTAGAAAAGCATTATTTCAATTATATAGAAAATTAGCGACTCACCCTAAACGATTACGTTTCAATATAGATTTATCAGAGATGAGATATTTTCCCGCAGTAAAAAGTATCCCATATGTTGACCCGGATAATCAGCTATCATCATACCAAATTTCATAAAAATCTGTCCAGTGATTTTCTTGTGACGCGTTCCCAGATATCTCTGGAGAATACCACTTTCCGGTAGTAGAAGATGACATATAGCTTATAGCCTTCCTCAATAAACGGGCTATCTAATGCAAAAAGAATTTCTCTGCATCTTCATAATATTAGTATAATACTTCATATATTAGTAACATATATTTAAGAAATAATTAAAATGTATGGATGTAAGTGAATGTTTGATATACTTATTGGTTCAATAATTATACAGTGTAGGTAATTTTTGCAAATAAAACTTTCTCCGATGTAAATATTTATTGTATAACAGAGAAAGTTTTTGATATGAACTTTCATGATAAAATATTCTGCATAAAAAATGTTTGGATTACTTATATTATTATTTCATAAAATGCTTACAAATTTTTTTATAAATAATCACTATTTTTATATACTCTCACTTTAAATTTAAATTAAATGTCAGTATGAAAGGTTGTGAGGAATCTACCACCGGTTCAGAAGTCAGTTCTACTGCAAAGAGCCGGCGAGTAATTCAAGACTGTTGTTCTATTTTAAAACAATTAATATTGCAATACAAAATTATGTTCTCATCCTACTTGAGTATCAACTAATAGTAACCCAACAACACATTTACATCTGCAAAGTATCCCGCGACGGGAAAATATGTTTTGTTTAGTGATATATTTTGACTAGCGATAAAATCAAATCTATCCCACGGGAACCGTATATTTTTCCGGGATAAAAAGTAACATATTCCAGACTATAATCTGTCTCCGTATCCGTATCCGTATCCAGATTCGTTTAGCCGTTCTGGCTTGAAACAGTAACAAACATCCATCCATCATCACAAATTTTCATATTTATAATATTAGTAGGATTTTTGATTCAATTGTTAATACGTCTTGTTAAATGAGATATTAACGCTGAATAACTTTTTCATTATTATCTGAATTTAATATTAGTTCGAGAGTCGGACTCAGGCCCTCGGGGTTTATGCTACTAGTACTATCGTGCTTTGTAGAATCGTTTTGTGTTCTCTTTTACGTATTTCACTTGGCATATTAGTGGCGTGTATATATATATAGATATATATATATATATATATATATAATATATATATATATATATATATATATATGTATGTATGTATTAAATATTTTAATAAATTATATATATTTTTAATATTCATGTGTATAATTTATTAAAATTATTTTAATATTTTCTTATTAAGTGTTGCAATGTTAGGTACTTTTTCCCAATAAATGGTCGTAATATTTTTTCAAATTAAACCGGTAATTCCATAGATTAGACTATGACTCTTAATCATAATATATTATTATATTATAATTATATATTTTTTTTAACAATAACATAAAGATATTAAATATGCACATAAGCTTATACGTATTCAAGCGAATACTTTAATAATTAGAATTATGTATATAAATGAATTCGTACATTTACATACATATAATGAGTAGGTATTTAATAATTTACGCAATCACAATCACAAGCTAGAACAGTAGTCACTGAGAGACAAGGACTTTTTTCTATTGCTTTTATATTCCACAATTATCCTTACAGCAAATACAAAACAATAATTTTACCTAAAACATAAAAAAGTCTGTGCGACAATAATTAGGTAGTGATAATAGTGAGAGGTAAGCGAGAAGTATTTGGAAATGTAAAGTGAAAGTGTCAGTGCGCGAATCGCAACCGACTAGCGCGTACGCGTGTTGGAAATTAAAAAAAATATTATATCACACCGATGGAATCAGTGCGTTAGAATTTTACACAAGAAAAAAAAACAAAAAATCTATAAAAAAGTTCCCGCCAAATTCGCTGTCAACTGTCAAGTGAAGATTTACACGTGTTGTTGGCTGTTGCGTCTATTGCATAATTAAAAGAAAGTTTTTGGTAAATAAATAAAAAAGGAGGTTGGATATGTTATAAAATCTTCAGTGGAAGAGTTCAATTCTGAAGGTAGCGCCTGTATACGGGGCAAGGTTTCATCCTGTACCGCCGCCCCCGATATCGGCCAATGACGCGTAGGGAGACGCCCTCGCGCGCCGCGCTGCCATACTGTTTACTCCTTATCCTGAATGCCGGTAAGTCAATTTTACATGTCCGTACTCTATAGTTTAGTTAAACTTAGCTAGTTTTATAAGAATTTGAAAAAATTGTTGTTTCATTACTATTTGTTGTTTTTATGGATATGGTTGATCATCACTGGAGAAAGTTTTATAAGCTTTCTTTGTGAAATTCATTGTTTTAAAACGTTATAAATATTGTATATAATTCAATCTATACATGTAAAATGATGATTTTTAATGCAGAAAAAATATTATTACTTGCATCTTTTTTTCTTCTTAGGTTTGACTAATTTTTGGGAGCTCTTGGTAGAGTTAATGACCATTAATTTTGATAAAAAGAATTTTCATTTTGAGTGTTGGGTTAGGTAGAAATAAAATTAAAAAAATATATAATTATGTATGGTTAATTTCGATAAAATGTCATGGGTTCGATCCCTGCTCAAGGACATGTTTTTATTACTACTTCACAGTTATTATTTATTGACATAAGCATAATTTTAATAACATAATAGCAACATAATATTAGAGAATTAAAATTAGGAAGAAAATTTATGTAAATTGTAGTTTTATGAAAGAGAAAAGTATTGATTGCCACTGACCCTTCATATCGAAACGAAGGGGTGACTACGGATTGGAAAGGTAGAGCATTGGAATGTTTATCTTTCAGCAATTTATTTTTTCCCCTACGTATATTATGAAATGCTAAACTTAAAACTCGATCTTCTTTTAGTTTCTGTATATTTCTAGATATATCTGAATAAAAATTTGTTAAATTTAAGTACTTTTTAAGAAAAAGTCATATAAAAAAGCTATATTTTCCAAACGTCATAAAAATATTTAGGTCAGTCCAAAAATGATATTAATATTTTATAATACTAGAAGGATTAAAATATGAAATTGAATGAGATAGTTCACATCTCTATTACGGAGATTTTTATTACACTAGAGGCGAATGGTTCTATGAATTTTAAACGTATTTTTAAATGGCCCCATAAAAATTCCGTAAAGCCTTTTCTAGTGGATTTGCTAAATCTTTATGTTTGACCATCAAGAAATCGTTATATTTATATATAAAATATACGTAATAAGGTTCCATACGTGTTATCAGTTCCAAGGTTCGAATATAGATTTTTATGAAGGATATATTGTACTGCCTAAAACTTTGAATTAGACTAGTCGGCATATTTATTCTAAAAGATTGTCTTCAATTTTGCTCACTATAACTTTAAAAAGAACAGATTTTCTTACAAGTATCCAATGTATATTTTAAACTTTTAGAGGTCGAATTTTCAAAAATCATTTCTTAGCTTTTCGTAGCTTTTATACTTTCTGATATTTCGTGTTATTCTTTGAGTATTTCCCTTTTATACCTATGTTTTTTTTATGTTGGGACATTAAAACATAGCACCATCTAATTCCATGGTAAGAGCTACGAGGTTTGTGTTATGGATACCAGATAGTTGATACACTACACATATATAACTTTAAATACACATTCATAGTCTCAGAGGGACTCGAACCCGCAACCGCTGATACAACAAGTACTGATACAACTAGAAACAGAGCCAAACGTGTCGTCAAATATATATTATATAGAAAAGAGAAGAAATGTATATATAGAGAAGAGTTTCGTTTTTCCATTGGTTTCACGTAACCCTAAAGAATTTACGACATATGTAAGTAGGTCTGTGTACAATGAATAAAACATTCATAGATATGTACATATCTAACTAAACTGGTGTTATATCTAGGTGAGGGTCATTACTTGATGCTTTCAATGCTTATATATCAAAACGTACGTTAAATTATTTCTTATTTATTCAAAACACGCGCCTAGTAGTAAAATTGGACCAAAAACATTATTGAGAATTAAATGAATGAATTGAAAAATGGAATGAAAAATTGAATGAATATATCTGTCTATATATAAAAAACTAAATTTCCAATTTTTTTTTATTTTCATCACTACAGCTCAAATTTGAAAATAACTATATGTCAGTAATAGTTAAAACAGTAATATATGATTTTATATAACAATAATAAAAGAAAACAGAATAATTTACATAGAGTCGACAGTGAAAAGTTACAGCATTTTTTTTAATATATGCAAAAATTAGGCAAATTAGCTTATTATAAATAAGTATATTTGTTAGAAACAAACTCACATACCCATGACTTTCACATTTTACGCATTAAAATATACACACAAAATTATGAATTACGTTTTAACTTTGAGTATAGATTTCTCAGAGATGAGATATTTTCCCGCAGTAAAAAGTATCCTATATGTTATCATCATACCAGCTATCATCATACCAAATTTCATCAAAATCTGTCCAGTAGTTTTCACGTGATGCGGTCATAGACAGACAGACAGACAGACAGACAGACAGACAAAATTCTAAAAACTATTGATTCGATCTCTGTATTGATAATGACTATTTTAATAAAATTTTCCAAAGAATATTTAATGTATAGATTCGACTCGGTTAGAATTTTATTATATGTAGAGATAAATTCAACGATTATCTGTTAATTGAGTGATAAATAACGTTTAATATCTAAGGTAATATAATAAAATATGTTGGCAGCAGGTGTACATATACATATATGTGTTTATTCTGCCTTATAACTTTTTATGAGCATTCATATGTCGTAACAGTGTTACCTAACATCCTGCGAGTGAACCACTATCGCTGTCTAACCGTGTATAGTGACATCATTCAAACTAGTTATGCCTATGAAAAAAGTACAATTTATATAATAATTAAGCGTACTTGTCTATAAAGTTGAAAATCGTGGGTTCGATTATCGTACGATGTAGTCACAGCTTTACTCAGTATTTAAGTCACTTCATAAGTTCAGGGTCGATACAATATTTTGTAAGGAAAAATGAAAAGAATATTCAATTAACATGTTACAAATTATAATTTGAAATTGTGATATCAAGTAGATATGCATTTAGTACACCAAGGCCACAGAATTATAAACCTTCCTTTCTAATATAATCGATATATGTATGTACATTGTATGTAGTGCTTAAATAAGCCCTGTCTATATCTTTTATACAACCATTTATGGATGAGCAAAGTGTTTCAGTGTCAGCATCGATAATAAATGTAACTATTACAATATAAAAAATATAAATAAAACTATGAATTTTTAGAGACTCAGATAATATGAAATTTATATTTTACTATGTATTATTTTATTAAAGTTCGTCCCTAGATACGTTTTAATGGTTAGTATGAAATAGACTATGTATACCTACATACATAGGTATAGAAAAGTAGGTAAGTACCTACTTTAAAAAATTAAAAAATATATATTATCCCTTTCTTGTGAAACTGATTCCCCATACATACATCCACTTCCCCCTTTTACCCACTTAAGGGATGATTTCCGGGATAAATACTGTTTATGTCTATCTGTAAAACTATGTCCTTCCCAGGGTCTCAAACTATCTTCATACCGAATTTCATCTAAATTAGTTCAGCTGTTTAAGCGTGAAAGGGTAATAGACACACAAACAGACAGAGCTACTTTCGCATTTATAATATTAGTATGGATCTTCCAGTCAGACAACGAATATCTCAGCCAGTTTTATTTTATTTAACGTCAACCGTTAACTTGTTAGCAATTATGTATATCTACGGCTTAGTTAACCGCGAGCCACTGGGAATGTTAATTCTCTTCCAACATCGTTACAACACTGCACGCTTCATTGTTTTACTTGCATCTCGTAATAGTCTGTATTACGATTACGATGCTTGCTCATTACTTAAGTTATAATAGAAATATTCTTACATTGTATAGTTTTATCTTAGATGTTTTAGGGTCCCGTAGCCAAAAGGTAAAAATCTCCTTATAGTTTCGTCCTGTCTGTATGTCATAACCATTTTATTGTTGTGTGTGTGTTTGTGAAGACTACTGGAGCTATAAGGCAAAAAATTAAATTTTGTCAATAAAGTGAATGTAATATGGGTAAATATTTTATTATGCTTTTAGTTTAACTTTCGTATGTTAAGACACATTAATGGATCAAATTATAGAACATTCGATATGCGAGTCAAACTTGCACATGCCTGATTTTTTCCTATATATTTTCAACTGTATAATTTTAAGATCTTTTTTAACTACTACCATAATTTTTAGATCCTGCGATATTGCGATATATTCTATGGTTAAGTCGTATTATTTGTATGTATATGTTTTAAATTAGTATTAGTGTCAGGAAACAAATACTAAGCCATGGGACACAGGGAGAGTAGAATATAGATAAAAAATCGTTATTTTTCTATAATTTCAATTTAAATACACTAAAGATATTTACTAGAACAGTCTAATTGCCACTTAGACGAAATAAATAAAGTAGTTCAAACCAACTTACGTCACGGCGCCCAATCTCAATGAGTTGCTCAACGAGACAAGCCGTCGACGCAGGAGATATTTGCTTTCAATCTTAAAGTCCGAAGGGACGTCAATTCGGCACTACCTGTGAGATATCAGGCCCAGGACCGACAGCTTTACGTGCATTCTTATGGGGGTGAAACACCGACAACTTCCCAAATTCGGGCTTATTACTAAAAACCAGTAAGTTGGCCCCGCTCGAAATCAAACCCAGGACCTCCGTTCTACAGTCGGACATGCTAGCCATTAGACCACCGAGACATTCAGTAGACGGAATACAAAATAAACAAGCGTACAGATTTATTGTCCATGAAAATAATCCTTTCCTCGTGCAAAGTCCATAGAAAACGTTAAACATTCGCAGCGACAATAAGCATTGATATAAACGGTCCCGAGAGGGCGTGCTCTAGGAAGATTAGGGGATTAGACCCCTCGAGTACTCGCTAAAAATCAATTAGTTTATTGCGAAAACGATGTTCTGCACATTTTGTATTGTTTAATAGTGGCTGGCTTTCTACAAGGTTAGAATTCTGAGTTTCATAGCAAAGACTATGGGAGATGATTACCAACTCATTCGCTAATGTAATATTTTTGTTTGTATCTGTTTATCTTTATCTTCGGCAATTATATATGAGCTAAATTGATTTTTTTCTTTTAATCTAAATTATACATCACAGGTATTATATAGGATACATTTCAAAACGTCCTCTTCCTTTTTGAAGTCCGTGAAAAATATTTAATTTTAATATTTATTCTGGTTTCGATTCCTGGGACAGGCCGGTAAAAGTTATTAGGTGTTTTTGACAAAAAAATCATCAGTAATTTGAAGTTATGATGTAGACAGTTTTTCATCACACATAGGGCATTTAGATTTTCGCTTAATGTCGAGTGCGAATAGTCATCTCACCGAACTATAAGAATGAAAGAAATAGAGAGTGCATCGGTGTTTGTGCACAGACTGCATTAAAATATTTTCTGTTCTCACATGGTTAGTCTCCATATAATAGGCTGTTATAGAAGAGCATTGTTAGAGCAAGCAAATTATCGAGCGAGTGAAAATTGATATTACTCTTTAAAATACATAAAAAGATTTAAAGGTACCTAAAAATTTAGAAGATAGCATATGAACATATTCAACGCGTTTTTGTTTTTGAGCAATAAATCATTGAAATTTTTGTATGAAGGACAACTCGGCCGAACCAGATATTGTGGTTTTCGCGTGGGAATGAGAAATTTTCCTATAGTATAACGAATCCTAAATGGTGACCCAAGTAATAAATAGTAAATTGTCACTACACAAAATTTAGTTAAAATCCTTTCAGTTTTTTTTGTGTGAAATGCACATAAATAGACTCAAACAAACAAACAAAAATTCAACAAATATTATTTTGAGGTAATACACACACATTGTAACAGTCATTGTTTAAAAAAAAACATGTTCAGATTTTTGTTACTATTTTTACTATTTATATATATGTATACTATAAATATAATGTAACGGAACTCGACAATGACACCTTTATACATTCTTACCAAATTTACTAATAATAATCTAAATCGGTCCAGTAGTTTCTGAGTTTATTCGTTACAAACATACAAAAATACAAATCTTTACTCTTTATAATGGTAGCGTAGATGGACTGGACTATCTATCTATTCATATAAACAGAAAACAAAAGTAACGAGTTCGATAGATAATTTTGGCCTTCACGCTTATAAAAAAATATCCCATAGTAAAATAGCCATAGTAACAAAGTGTTTTCATTTCCTAAATCTAAAGTCATGAAATTAAATCTCAGAGAATACTACTTTGGTCCATCAAATCAGCTTCCTAACTGAATAGAATATGCACCCTAAGGGCTATACATCTTGTGCCAAGTGGGTGGATACATTAACATAATGCGAAGATTTCGTAGCCAATCTTTTTGCAGATAAAAAGGTGTGGAATTCTCTTTTATTTAGGGCAAGGTATTGCTTTTACATTTCATTGATTAATCCTAGAAGAACTTTGATCCTTACATATTTAATGTGTGTCCATTTCGTTTTTACAGAAGACTGATTTGTGGTCTTTGCCTAAAACTCTTAAAGGAGTAATTTGAAACTATATACATATAATTCATTTTTACATAAATTATATATATATATATATATATATATATATATATATATATATATATATATATATATATATATAACTTAGATCGATCTTTCAAGGACAGAATCCAAAGAAACAAAAATATATGAAAAAAAAACGTGTCTGAACGCCCTAAGGAAGGTAGCGTAGAAATATACACTCGTATAATATATTCGAGTTTGGTGAATGCTTTAAATATCAAAATCTATGAGCACAGGGTTTTTATCGTAAAAAGCTCACAATACAACCTATTTTGTGCCCACTTTATTGACAATCTTTTAATTGAACTGCATATATAAGTGAAGGTCGGAAATATCTTACGGGAATACTCATACGGAACCCTCGTGCAAAGTTTTTTATCATCATAGATATATATACATATATAGTAGACTATTTTTCAATTCTACAAGATAAATGTGGAAGTATATCAAATGAACAAAAGAATATCGCGTTATTATATCAATATATCTACTTCCTTTTCAAAATAGATTAAGAAAAATTCCGTAAAAATATAAGCAACTAGCGGCTCACCCTCACTTCGCTCGGGTACGAAAAACAAAAACAAAATTATTCCACGGGAAGCTTACATTTTTCTGAGATAAAAAGTAACCTATGTATTATTTCAGACTATAATCTATCTCTGTGCCAAATTTTATCCAGATCCGTTAAGCCGTTCTGGCATGATTGAGTAACAAACATCCAAACACCCATCAAAATTTTCATATTTATAATATTACTAGCGGAACCCGCGGCTTCGCACTAAAACTACAACAAAAAAACTAAAAATGTAGGTTCCACAAACTCACATCACCTTATGGGATGAATTTCGAGAAATGCTAAAACACGTATTTATTTAATTTTATTGAAGAGCATTAATACCAAGTTTCAAGTAATTCTGATCATAAATATTTTTTGCATTGTATTTTAACGTGTTTTCCTGTGGGAATTAGATAGTCTCCCGCGATAAAAAGTAGCCTAAGTCACTCTCCAACCCTCCAAGTATTTCCACACAAAAAAACACGCCAATCGATCGCTACGTTTCGACGTGAAAGAAGGACAAACAAACAAATAAACTAACACACTTTCACATTTATGATATTCGTATGGATATGGACATATATAGTAAGATTTCCAAGTAAAGTCGGTATAAATCGTAAATGCAACAGAGGGTTGCTATGACGTGCTCATTCAAGAGGATAGAGGGGTGCAAACAAAGGAGGGCTGTTCCACCTGACGCGGCTCTTCATAATACCAGGATTTAGTCGGGATGAACTAGATAATGTTTTGTATAACGTCTAATAAATTAGAAACATGTGTTATTGCGAACTACAACGTATGTTCGATGGGCCTAAACTAGCCAAATTAATGGTATTTTTTTTTAAATATATTTTATATATGGCTACTGACTTGCCTCGGCTGTGTCCGGATTTTTGTAATATGACATTTTTAAAATTACTAAAAATTGAACTGAAAATAAATATATTGAATGGTTTTGAATATTACTAATAATTTTACGAAAATTTGATCAGAACGTAGTATAGAGTCTATCAAAAATAGCTCTCTCTACTTACGTTGTATGATTTTAAAGTAAATTAATCTTATACAGTTTCCCCTCAATTATAGATGAAAAATAAACTAAAACAACAAAAACTAAAAAAAAAACGATTCCTTATGAAAAAATGTTAACTAAATCAATTAATTTGGTATTTAAAGTTATGTATTTTTGCTAAGCTTAAATTTAAAAATGAGAATGTATTATTTTATTTAAAACCAATACCTTTAAATGAAGTTATTAACAAAACAATAATACTATGCAATAACACTATGTACAGCTTTATATCGTCTATATAAAATACATCTAAGAAATATATCTATGTAAGAAAAAAGCTCCTTTTGAGTCTCAATAAGGTAGCTTCAAAATTATGCTTTCCCGAAATACGAATTCTGCTACAAAGAAATGATTTTAAAGCGTGTTTAATATATCATTTTAATGCAAGACTCAATGTTACCGCTCTCAAGCGAGCCCCATCGATCACGCACATTGGCCGTGTTTGAAACGTAAAAGGATTAGGGGTAAGCTATACGTTATTTTATCAAAATTCATGGGGCGCAGTTTATAAATAATGAATAAAAGGAACAAGGAAAATGTAAGAATATTTGGGATAAATTATTATATTAAAGTTGCTAAAAGTTAGGTACTTCTCTATAAAATATTATTTCTTATTCACAAGAACTATATAATACGAAACACAATAATTATTACTTAAAAATTAATAAATAAAAAAATATATTTTCAACTTAATTGGTGATAAAAAAAAAATTACTCCTTTGGTAATATGATGAATAAAAATGTCATGTGGAAACCTGGATGTCTGCGAAAACCTACCTAGTTTCGAGGCGTATAAATTCCGCTAACCCGCAAGTAGCCAACTTAGTGCACTGTAGAACACTCTCACTTACATTGAGATCAGTGTCCAGTATTCGCGTGCCAAAGGCCACCAGTTCGATTCCGACGATTATATAAATATTTATCCATCTTACGATACTTAAGACCGCTATAAGAACTAAAGAGTTAAAAAATAGTATTTTCCTATCTTATCTTTTCAAAGAAAGCAGTGCGATTTGGAAGCTATATCATTTTTAATTACTTTTAAGAGCAAACTTTAGCGCTACGCTACAGAATTAATTGTCATAAAAGAACTATTTTACACCCGGAAAATGTTAAGTTTAACTAAAAACATTATATTTATTTGTTTTTTAAGTAATATCATAGCACATGCGCGTAGTTTTTTATTTATCTTTATTGATCGAGCTTATTGGGGTTGTAAGCAGGATACAAAGATATAATAGTTGTCCCAGTTATGAAAAGGGCATTAAAAGATTTAAAGGAGGCATTTCTATTAGTAAATCATATTGTCGACTTCAATCGCACAAATTGAAAGGAAAAAACTTTTTCCCCGAAGCTATCGTCCAAAGCCATCTTTAGAATGGTCAAACCGAACGCATATAAATGCTTAGAAAAACCAGTTCAGCAATTACACACGACGCGGTTATATGTAATTCGAACATAGTCCAGATCAGGGCCTGTCAACTTTGTTTTATGAACATTAAGTAGGTGGGCTCGAAAACAAGAAAGAGACAACGACATGAGAGTACATGAGAAGAATATATACATTTGTATAATGTTGCCACCAAAAATACAATCTCGTATTCTCTATAATAAAGAGCTTATTAATTGATTTTTAAAGCAAATTTATTTAGATTTTTGGTCTTTGACGTTTCGAATGCTTTTCAACAATCATGGTCATGGGAGAGACCATTCAATTCAATATTCATTAAATTAGCTTACAACATCCAGTATTATCGAAGGACACAAATTCTATGCAAAACTAGCATTTCCCGCGGCTCCGCACGCGTTCAGATGGCGAAAAACCAATATTTATATATTAGTATACCAAGGTTTTATATATTAGTATACTCTTACATTGCAGTTTTTGTATTTTTTCTCAGAAATGAGATATTTTCCCGCCATAAAAAGTACCCTATATATTGACCCGGATATCCAGCTACCATCATACCAAATTTCATCAAAATCCCTCCAGTGGTTTTTCCGTGATGCGGTAACAGATAGACAGACAGACAGACAGACAAAAATTCTAAAAACTATAGATTCGGCCTCTGTATCGATAATAATGTCTATTTCAATAAGATTTTCCAAAAAATATTTAATGTACAGATTCGGCTTAGTTACATTTACATGCTGAGGTAAATTAGATTTAAAAGTATTTTCCATTATAAAAATTAAATTTACGCAAAAGAAACCGCAGGGAAAAACTAGTTTCAATAGTTTAGACGCGATCCCGCTCACTTATATTACGTTACACTATTTACTCAGCGAGCTGATATCTATCCTTGAAGCGTCTACACTGTGCTCTGTATATTCTGTAAAGAGACGGATTCTCGTATCTAATAGAAAAAGTTCTAAAGAAATATGAAGTATAGTTTCTACAAGCTTTCTGTTTTATCACTGAACGTCGAGGATTTTGTATACATAAAATAATAACAGTGCTTAATAATTCCTTTATTCCGGTTTTTTTTTGTTTTTTTTTTGTTCCCAACTTTACGAGTACATTTCAGTTAGAACTGTAGGAGTCCTGATTCCAAAAATAACCTATTTTAAAATAATGGAATTTTGAATAATATGTTTTGTGATTTCTTAGCTTGAACAAAGGTAAGCCAGTTTTTAGGCTTGATAAAAGAAAGTTCTTGGATTTGATTTGGTTTGTCTGCCTGTCCATTTTTTATATTAATAAAACCAATTCGAGTAGAGTTAGAGATCAAATCACTTATATAATGATCGCGATAACACCGTCCTCATCATTTTCTTTAGGAATTTTCTTCAGAATTTATAACTTGATATCTTCAATGCTTTGATATTTTGCCCTTTAAGTTAATTTGAGTCTCCTCAGTAAATGTTTCCGAGAAACGTATACTATAATACCTAGTGGTGCTGAACATTCCTAGAAGCGAAAGTAATAAGGCCATATCAAAGGCTTCATTGTGTTGAAACGGAACACGGGACTTTTCGATAATATTCTAGATTAAGGTCTGATGAGCGTTTACATTGACGCTGTACTAGTATTATTTTTGGTCGAATTTTGGCAAATTCTATCTATAATGAATGGTCAGAATTAATTTAAGTGTCGTAATTTTTATGGAAAAATGTTTTTTTTTAACTGCCAAACAGAAGTATGGTTTTTATACAGATCTATGGCAAAGTAGGATCGATATTCTATAGATTATCTAGGTCTAACTTTATGTCATCTCAATGTTCATGAGATATAAACTAATACGTATGTATTTATAAAGGAGATTATTACACTCTGGAGTTGTAAATGATATAAATATTCGAGACAGTGGCAGGTCAAAGCTTTTTAATATAAAAGAAAATATCAAAATTAATCCATAAATTAATCATTTTTTTAAAGTTATACTTCTTTTGGCACGTTTGGAAAAAATTATCAGAGTAAAATTTTTCGATGCGCGCGCGCACCGACAACCAAAAAACGACATGATGAAGTTAGTTATTCCTTTTACAAACAGAGAGTTGTGATATACGGGATGAAATCTTTAATTATTTTTGTTCTATTATACCAAAGAATTATAACTTCTTACATGCGCATACATAAGTAGGTACATACACACGTTTTTTTATTATTTTATTATTTTCGTATTTTTAAATTTGAAGATTATGTAGATATTGTAATTCCCAAGAGGAACAGAATTTATTTGCAAAATTTCGTCAAATTCCATTTGGCGTTTTGATAGAGGGAGCGCGGGACGTGACTTCGGTGTTGCGAAATAAATTGTGTTCTGCGCAAGGACTGCATACTAAGTAGGGAGTTTCACCAGAAATTATGTGCATCTCAACTTTTGAATAGCGAGTATCCTTGGAAATACTTTGCAAAGTTTAAATGAAAATCCTTAAGTCTGTAATAAGCTTTTATTGAAACTAACTTTAAAGTAATAAGACGAGTAAAAATTGTTGATAAACAGTGAATAATAGGTATACTATGGTATCTTTACTACTGGGACAAGTGTGGAAGATTTGCTTGTCTTTCACACCGTAATTGAACAATGGATCGACATGATTTTTTGTATAGATAATATAGTTTATACATAGTATAGATTTCTCAGAAAGAAGATATTTTCTCGAGGTAAAAAGTATCTTATACGTTAACTGGGATAACCAGCTATCATCATACATCAAAATCTGTCCAGTGGTTTTCTCGTGATGCATTCCCAGACAGATAGAGACACAGACAAAAAATCAAAAAACTATAGAGTTTCCAGAAAATATTTAATGTACAGATTCGTCTTAGTTAGAATTTTATTATAATAATAGTGTATAGATAACGCAAAGAATTTCTTGTTCTTCGGTACAATATTTTGTTTAATTTTTTCGCCCAAATGTACAGACAGAGAACTGTTGTGTTTTATAAGTTTAATAGTAAACTAAACCAATATGTAAATATTGAGACGTGTTGTAAAAGAACATTATAATATTGTCTCTTAAGTCACACTACCCTCAACACACTCAAGTGTTTCGTCTCAGATTCGAGTTTATATGAGCATAAAGTGAATCGTCAAGTGTAAGAGATCAGATGTTTTATGTCAGCCTTAAATTTGCCTTTTATTCCATACAAAATGCTTTGTGGATAAAATGTGGTTACGAGGTCGGATTTGCTAGCAACATCTATCTATCTCGCTAATAAAATTGTAACTAAGTTAAAATTTTACATTGAGTGGACGTATTATTTAAACACTAGCGACTCACCCTTGCTCCACTCGGGTTCGTCCCTGCTTACGTTTTAACGTTTAGTATAGATTTCTCAGAGATGAGATATTTTCCTGCAATAAAAAGTATCCTATATGTTGACCCGGATAACCAGCTATCATCATACCAAATTTCATCAAAATCCAACCATTGGTTTTTCCGTGATGCGGTAACAGACAGACAGACAGACAAAAATTCTAAAAACTATAGATTCGGCCTCTGTATCGATAATAATGTCTATTTCAATAAGATTTTCCAAAAAATATTTAATGTACAGATTCAGCTTAGTTACAATTTTATTATATGTTTAGATTTGTTGCGCTGCGAGATATTTTTGATGATAATAATGATTAAATTTAAACCTTTTATATAATATTTAAAAAAAAATCTAAAGGTTTTAGAAAATCTGTCTGTCTGTTTATATCACGCATCACTTGTCCTCTCATTGAAATATTTACTTCATATATGGATTTCACTTATTATTTATTGGATGTAAAATTTCAATATAGATAGAGCAGAGTTTTTTCGTTTTTTGTTTATTTAAACGCGTTAATCTCTGGAATTTCCAGCTTGATTCGAAAAAATTTTATAGCATATTCATTGGCAAGAGTTATTATAGCTAACAGGTGACCTTAAGGAGCGAAGTAATTATACATCATAAATAATCTACGGGAGTGGAGACATAGGCAAAAGCTAGTTGGACATAAACTAAATAAAATATATGTGCGAGAAAGCCGCAAGCTGAGGTCAATATTTGTTCTGATCCCATACCGTGTATTCTCATAGCCAGATGGGAAAAACTTTTGTACAATCATTCATTATTATATGAGAATCTCTGTATTTGAAGTAAGCACGATGTTCCTATAAATCAATAGCTAGATTGGTTTAAAAAAACTGGCTTTTAGGAGTACCACTTGAGTATAATATACTCAAACTATAGGACGGAGTCCGCGAAAGTATGCCAAAGCCTAAAATAGTTGCGTAACTTTGCTGTTTATGCTACTTTCTCGATTTAGCAAAAAAAAAATAATTAAAATGTCTTAGGTAATATGTATTATTTAAATATACAATTTTTGATAAGAAAATAAAATAATAATAATACTATTTCTTCTCTCTCTCTCTGTTCTAAGAAATAGTATTATTTTTGTAATTTTTTCTCTTCTAATTGAAAGAGAGATAGCATAATATTTTCTTTAATATAATAAAAAACGTAGCTATATTATTTATTAACATTTATTTAGTTATCACTGAGTATATTAATTGTTATTTATATACTATTTTTAAACATTATACATAATTTTAAAACATTATCGATTGGCTTCATGTTGATTTCTGTGACAATCTGTCTTATATTATTCCTAAGTCTGAGATAATATACTATACAGAAGATAGATTTTATAAAACCTTTACACTTTACCTTTACTTTACAAAATACTGAGTCGAATCTGTACATTAAATATTTTTTGAAAAATCTTATTCAAATCATTATTATTTATTATCGATACAGAGGTCGAATCGATGGTTTTAAGAATTTTTGTCTGTCTGTCTGTCTGTCTGGCATCACGAGAAAACCACTGGACAGATTTTGATGAAATTTGGTGTGATGATAGCTGGTTATCCGTGTCAACATAAAAGTATAGGTACTTATTACTGCGGGAAAATATCTCATCTTTGAGAAATCTATACTAATCGTTAAAACGTGACATAAATGTCTATATTATAATTTAAGATTGACATAATATAAAGTCGTAGACGAGTGTACTGATACTTGAATTCCATGAAGTCTAGCGATTTAGTCTTGCACCTTTGAGGGATCTGTGACACAAACACGTTGCATCGGTGGGCGTCGTAAAATTAATATTAGATACGTTATACGCGGCTCATTACAAAGCACTTGCCCTTTTGCTAAAAGCAGTAGAGTGTGTTAAATGTTTAATTTACTCTATTATCTGTGTACATGATATCTATACATATAATAAAATTGTAACAAAGCCGAATCTGTACATTAAATAATTTTTGGAAAATCTTATTGAAATAGATATTATTATCGATACAGAGGCCGAATCTATAGTTTTTAGAATTTTTGTATGTCTGTCTGTCTATCTGTCTGTTTGTCTGTTACCGCATCACAGAGAAACCACTGGAGAGATTTTGATGAAATTTGGTATAATGATGGCTATTTATCCGGGTCAGCATATAGGATACTTTTTACCGCGGGAAAACGTCTCATTTCTTAGAAAAAATACAAAAACTGCAATGTAAGAGTATACTAATATGTAAAACCTAAGAATTTGGTTTTTGGTTATCTGAACGCGGGCAGAGCCGCGGGCAATGCTAGTTGGTTATATATTGTCTGTGGTATTAGACTCTGTAGTTTGTAATGTGTGTTGAAGAGAATTAAAAAGTATGCATTAATATGGTGTTTTCCTAAAGTAATAAACTACGATAAACAAAATAGCATATTAGCATTCATTTCATTTGGTATTCCTAAATAAAAGAGTACCAATAATACAGTGCAACCGTTTGTTGTGCAAATAAAAATATAAAGACATCGAAACTTTTATTTTTTATTACTTCCTTTATTCAGAAACGGCTAGACTGATTTGGGTGAAATTTAAAGCACAGATAAGGTTATATAGGCACAAACATCGAGTGTCCATGCTAGTCCATACTAATATTATAAATGTGAAAGTGTATTTGTTTGTTTGATTGCTTGTTTGTTCTTCTTTTACGTCAAAACGTAGTGACGGATTGGCTGACTTTTTACCGCGGGAAATTATCTAATTCCCATGCGAAAACACGTTATAAGTATAAACAATCCAAAAAAATATTTATGATAGAATTACATGAAACTTGGTATTAATGTTCTTTAATAAAAATATATAAATACGTGTCTTAGCATTTTTCGAAATTTATCCTATAAGGGGTAAAATAGAGGATGAAAGTTTGTATGAAACTACTTTTTTTTGATATTTTTTGTAGTTTTAGCGCGAGCGAAGCCGCGGGTTCTGCTAGTAGTTTATAAGCGAGAGTAAGCGCTGGTACTAAATGACACCAAGGTAGAACCCTATACAATTTTCAATCTTTAAGAGATTAAAAAGGGTGTCAAAATCTGAATGGGAAATAACTTACATAAACTTGGGTGAAGTATATCTATTTAGTTATTTTTTAGTATACCCTTACTAACATTTTTTTTGTGCCTGCGTGGTGTAGTGGCTAGCATGTACGGCTGCACACCCGGAGGTCCTGGGTTCGAGTCCCGGGTCGGGCCAAGTGTAGTTATTGAGTCTTTCTATATAAGTAAGCCTCAGTAACAGCCCGGAGTTGGGAAGTTGGCGGTGTTTCACCCCCGTGCCTCGGAGAGCACGTTAAGCCGTCGGTCCTGCGCCTTAACTCTCACTGGTCGTGTCGAGCAGTCGTCCCACCGGAATATGAGAGTGATAGGAATAGAGAGTGCACTTGTGTCTGCGCGTACACTTGTGCACTATAATATCTCCTGCGCAGTTGGCTAGTCTCAATGAGATTGGCCGTCGTGGCCGGAATCGGTCGGGAGAACATCAATCATCATCACTAACATTATTGATTTTAAATGTATTTACTAGTAATTTTATTTAATGGTCAAACCAACTTTCTTTTACATACGCATCACTATTGGTGTGGGCTTTTTTCTTTGTGTACAGGCTCTTATTAACGTGCCCACAACTGGACGGGCCTCCCTTCAGTACGAGGGGGATCAGAGCATAGTCCGCCACTCTGACCAAGTGCGCGTTTTCTTCTTTAACGATAGCTAATTTTCACCTGATATATAAAGTAAATATTTATATACATAGTATGTAAGTCTTGGTACATAGAGACGCTACATCTTATAGCTTAAGTTAATATTATCATATAAATCTACCTTACAGTTGGTAATTGGTACATATAAAATGATAGACAGAACAACATCTATTTCACAAAAGTTTTACATTTTCAAAGCCATCTAAACGAGTATCTTGAACGGTAGTTTGGGTTTCAATATGCGCGACATTCCCGTCTGAGATATAAATGAGTATCGAAATGCGAAGACAAAACTGTATTAAGTGTACGTGTTGGGGCGAGGCGGTGCGAGGGTGGCGTAGGGTTGGCGAACCATGAGAATTTCACAATATAACATTGTAGAAAACTTATGTCAGATTCGCTATTCACTTGCCTTAATGCCTAATACTTTTGAAGTACATGTGAAGTAATAGATTGTATTATTAAAAAGAAATATAGTCTTTAGAAAGATGTACGTATGTATGGCTATTTAGCCATCGATAGTTAATCATTGCTATTGGCATTTTGCCGTTCATTTTTAGATTAAGATTAAATTTTTGACATTACTACCATGAAATCCATACTAATAATATTGAATGTGAAAGTGTTTTTGTTTGTTTGTTTGTCCTACTTTCACGTCGAAAAAAGAAACGGATTGGCGTGATTTTATGTGTAGAGTTAATTTAACGACTGGAGAGTGACATAGGCTACTTTTTACCGCGGAAGATTATCTCAAATTCGTCTCCCATCAGGAACGCGTGCGTTTTGGTCTCTCTCCAAAGCTGTTTTAGGGAATTTCTGTAAGCCTTCCTTTCCACCTCTGCACACGGAGAATGACTCGCTGGCTCATACCGCGAAGGAGAAAGCCGAACTACTGGCCACTCTCTTCGCGTCAAATTCGACTCTGTGTCGGTGTGACACTACCATGCCGGAAGTTCAGTTCCGACAAAGTGCAATTCGGAAAGCACTTCTTTCCTTGGACATTCATAAGTCGAGTGGGCCCGATGGCATCCCTCCGATCGTGTTGAAGACATGTGCTTCGGAGTTGGCACCGGTCTTAACGCGTCTCTTCCGGTACTCCTATTCATTAGGCGTAGTCCCGAAATCCTGGAAGGCCGCTTTAGTGCACCCGATCCCAAAAAAGGGCAACCGCTCGGATCCGTCCAATTACAGGCCTATAGCAATTACCTCCTTGTTCTCTAAGATAATGGAGTCCATTATCAACTGCCAGCTCCTGCGGTACCTAGAAGAGCACCGGCTGATCAGCGACCGCCAGTACGGCTTCCGTCGAGGTCGCTCAGCCGGTGATCTTCTAGTTTACCTAACACATAGATGGGCAGAAGCAGTTGAGACCAAGGGGGAGGCGCTTGCAGCCAGTCTGGACATAGCGAAGGCCTTTGATCGGGTATGGCATAAAGCGCTTCTTTCGAAGCTACCTTCCTATGGGCTCCCCGAGAAATTTTGCAACTGGATCACCAGCTTTTTGGCAGATCGGAGCATCAAGGTCGTTGTCGACGGTGCTTGCTCTGATCCTAAATATGTCAATGCTGGTGTTCCACAAGGCTGCGTACTGTCTCCTACTCTGTTCCTTCTGCATATCAATGACATGTTGCAAATTAGCAACATTCATTGCTATGCAGACGATAGCACTGTGGATGCCCTGTACACTGGCCGCGCTAATATTTCTCGGGAATACGTCGACGAGAGCCGGAACAAACTTGTGTCTGAAGTCGAATCTTTGTTAACCAAAGTCTCGGATTGGGGTCGTCTAAACTTAGTCCAATTCAACCCCAAAAAGACACAAGTTTGCGCGTTAACCGCTAAAAAATCGCCATTTATCGTAGCTCCTCAATTTGAGGACACTCCTCTGTCTGCCACAGCCAGTATCGGAATACTTGGCGTCGATATCTCGAGCAACGTCCAGTTCCGTGGTCAATTGGAAGGTAAGGCCAAACTGGCCTCAAAGAAGCTTGGTGTGCTCAGCAAGGCGAGACAGTACTTCACGTCGCGTCAGCGTCTTATTCTTTATAAGGCGCAAATTCGGCCCCACATGGAGTACTGTTCTCATCTTTGGGCGGGAGCTCCCCAGTACCAGCTACTTCCATTTGACCGCATTCAACGTAGGGCGGCTCGAGTTATCGACGATCAAGGTCTCTCTGATCGGCTTGATCCTTTAGCCCTGCGTAGAGATGTTGGATCACTCTGCATCTTCTACCGCATTTATCACGGGGAGTGTTCCGAGGAATTGTTCGGACTGATCCCGGCTGCTGAATTTCATCTTAGGACATCGCGCCAAAACAGTAAATTCCATCCATACCACCTCGATGTCCAGCGTTCCACAACAGTGCGATTTTTAAGGCATTTTCTGCCCCGCACAACCACTCTGTGGAACCAGCTATCGCCGGCGGTCTTTCCGAACCGCTACGACCTGGCCACCTTCAAGAAGAGAGCGTATTCCTTCCTTAAAGGCCGGCAACGCATCTGCAAGCCCTGCGGTGTTGCAGATGTCCATGGGCGGCGGTGATCACTTTCCATCAGGTGAGCCTCCTGCCCGTTTGCCCCCTTAGTCCCATAAAAAAAAAAAATCTCAATCATATCCCGCGGAAGAACACTTATGATTCTTTAACCCAAGCGAAGCGAGGGTGAGTCGCTAGTAGTGTTATAAATGAAAAAAATTAATATTACCTATTCATGTCACCGATTTTTACTTAAGACGTTAAAGTTAACAACTGAACAATTTCTTTAGTTTGTAATATTATTTCTTACTAATTTACAAATATCTACAGGACGGTTGGGATTGTATCTAACCCCATCGATACTCTATAGTATATCTATGATTTGCCCGCGGCTCTGCTCGCGTGGTTTCTTTATGAATATTTCCTTCTCTTCTAAAGGTATTAGCATGATGTTAGATGCCCTCAACCTATTTCTCAATAAAAATTTCTAAATAAAATATTATGCAAAAAGAATTTCTCAATTCTGACTGGTAGCTAAAGAGATTAGCGCGCTCAAACAAAACGTTACGTATTACTACTAGTACCTTTAATATTATGTGATCTGTGGTATTACATATTGCATTAGAGCCTTAAACTTATACGAGTATGTGCATTCAAATTTTGTCGTTTTATCGATAAGAAATGAATGTATAAGCAAAACCATTTATTTATTGTTTTCTCAATGTTACATGAATAAAAGTTTTTTTTTTTATTATTTTTATTTAATTACATATTATATTATAAAATTACAAATATACTAATGTACACTTAATTATTACTGTACAAGTCATGTCCGCGTGGAATAGTGGCAAGAATGCTAGCCGCATTCCCCCGTTCAATGGTAAAGCCGATTCTTTGGGCGAAAAATGCGCCAGCAGACCTCTCCTGTCACCAGTAGAGTAATATAAAAGTTAGTTTAAACTGTTATAATCAGACATGACGATATAAGTTTTATAAAATGTATAAAAACGTAAGCATCTGCCGAAATATTGTGGAAAATTTTAACAGTCGACCTTATGATGTAATTGCAATATGCTTAGAAGACTGGGTCACTGAGTTGCTACCTGCATAGAATTCATTTAGATATACATATAAATTTACATATAAAATGAAATTTTATTCAAAAAATGTGATTAGTCAGCTTCAGCATCAGCTCGTCTTCCCCTATAGGGATGGAGCATAAAAAGCACTTTAAAAGTTTTCTTATTTCCGCACACGACAACCCTAAAAACACCCTACGGACGCGAAATCTCGGGGGCGAAGCATGTCAATCAAAATATCCCTTAATGGGGAGACTCTGGCGGGGTTATTAGATAAATACGCCGTCGTAATCATAATGTGAACGCCTAAACGATCATCACTTTGCTGGATTATATTTTATGATTATATATGATAATATTTGGATACACGTGGCATGATATGATTGGAGAATGTTCTAAGCCCATCATCTTTTAGAAGATAAGTCTCTTTTTATTAAAAGAGTTACTATGTCTCGTATTAGACTTTTTGTTGGCCAAAGCTTTCGAATCTCGTAATATTCAAGAGTATGTCAGGTAAATTTCCTGTAGTGTTAGGAAGATTGGTGCGAAATAAAAGTCGGTTATTTACTACTAAATTGTAGGAAGTTAGTCCGATTTTCGCGTGCTTGGCGTGTCTGATTTGGTATGTTATAATAAATGCTGGGGCATACAGTGCCATCTAGTTCCATGGTAAGCTACAAGGCATGTGTTATGGATACCAGTAAGTTGATACACGACACATATATAACTTGAAATACATACATATTATAAATATAAATACTCATGTCTGTTGTGACTACATACATTCATGTTCACCACACAAATGAATGCCCCCAGCGGAACTCGAACCCGTGACCGCTGACGCAGCATGTAGTCTACACACTGAGCCAAGCGTTTCGTCAAAATCAATCGCTTGAAATCAAATATTTTTGATATATTAGTTACTCCAACATTGCCTAAATCGAAGTCAGTTGAAAAATAAGCATGACAATGATTGAAAGAGTATATAGGAACATCGTTGACTCGACCGACTTATAAAGGTCGCGTTAAAAGTTGAAATATGATCACGTTTGTTTTGGACAAATAAAAGTATTAGACCATGGCATTAATTAAGTTGAGAATATTTATTGGGAGTGTGTTTAAGTTAGCTTTGTTTTGTTTTTGGATTTGTTTGCTTATCGAATAAAAAAACGTAAATAAAATATTTACGTTTTTTTTTATAAAATATCTTTTTTATAAAAAGAAAAAAGAAAGTCTTCTGAATTCGCCATGGGAGGTCGCTGTAGTGTACACTTTACAAAAAAAAACAATATCGATATCTCAAGTATAAATATGAACTCTAATTGAAAAATGGTAGTACAAAAAATTTTATCTTCCTGCCTGCTTGTCTTCTTGTCTTCACCAGTCGCCAAAATTACTTGACTGATTTAAGCGTATCTTTCTTGAAAGTTTCAAAAGAATCCTATATTCAATATTCGTATTGCAGAAATACATTTATTGTTTGTCAAAAACTCTACCAATAGCGAAATAGTTTATATTCACTAGAATGCAATACAAAATGTTTGTATTCCAGTATAAATAGATATTATAACAAATGACATTTAATTTAAATGTATAAGTTGGCAATTCAAAAGCAGAAGCAAAATCTGTTTGAATTAAGTATATTTTATAATTTTATTTTATAATTTATACACAAAATAAAATTGAAGTGTCTATGTTATGTCAAAATAACAGCTTTTTACAAAATGCATATGAAATTATAAACGGTATGTACTTAGAAGAAAATGTAATTTTTAAATTTTTTGTCTCCTTGTTTGTTTCGGTTAAACTCCGAAACGGCTGGACTGATTTTGACTGGACTTCCACTGGCAGATAGCTGATATTGTAAGGAGCTTAACTAAAACTATTTTTATTTTAGAAAAAGAAATTAAGGTTCCGTTCAAGTACGTTTTTTTTTGAACGGAACCCTAATTCTTCGAAGTGGCTAGTAGGTATATAACATGTAAAGTTCAAATTGTTATTGCGATTGGATATTTTACGAAAAATGTTAATAATACCTTCAATATTTTAATTTTCAACCGACTTCAAAAAGGAGGAGGTTCTCAATTCGCCTGTAAATTTTTTTTTTTTTTTATGTTTGTTACCTCAGAACTCCGTCATTTATTAACCGATTTGGACAATTTTTGTTTTGTTTGAAAGGGTATACTTCCAGATTGGTCCCATTTAAATTTCAAAAAAAAATACCACCCCTAAGGGTGGAAAAACAACTAATGATGAATTTTACCTACTTCTAATTGTCATATTGACTTGAAACTTTGCAAGTATTTCTATTTCCGTTGATTGCTTTGTATGGGCTGGGACCGATTTCAAAAATATTTGATTAGGTATGTATTTAATAGGTAGGCTTCAATTACTTAGCCAAAGCACACCGACTTCGAAAATATTTGATTAGGTATGTATAGTAAATGAAAACTACCAATCAGTTATTTTTCACTTTTTAGTGCTTTTGTTTGAAGTCGGTTTTTATTTTTTTGTTAAAAAGTTTTTATTATTATACGACTAGTCGTTAAAAGCGGCGAGGATATATCTTAGTTTATAATACACCTTACGTAGGCAAGGAGACATAGTGGCTATTCACTCCATTCCGCACATTAAGGACTTAAATCTATCTGCATTGAAAATCATCTCGCGTTACTTTAACAGGTCACAAGGCTAGCAAGAGTAGATTGCTCTTGAACTGCTGTAGATAATAAGTTCGCTATGTAAATGCAAGTCGTTTGATTCATATTTGTTACTGTATTTTCCTAGATATTTGCTGTTAAAAAGGATAATATATTTAAGCAATGTATGCTATGTTAATTTTGTGTAAATACAATAAGTTGTAATCTAAATGTATATAATATCACAGATCATATAATACTATACCTAGGGACAATCCCGAGCAAAGCAAGGGTCAGCCACTAGTTTCTTATAAGTGCCAATTTATTCAGGTGGAGCTACAGTAAACTTGTGTAATATACGGCGAGTTGATAGTATTAAGCAAAAAGACAGAAATTATAAATGCGAAAGTTTGAGAGGATGTATGGATGTCTGAATGTATAGATGTATGGATGTTTGTTATTCTTTCACGCAACAACGACTGAATGGGTTTTAATGAAACTTTACATTAATATATCTCAGAATAACACATAGGCTACTTTTTAGCCCAGAAAAATGTACGCTTCCCGTGGGATAGATTTAATATAAAACTAAAAAACCATCTAACCACCACTTAATCTTTAACCTCAAAATCAATGATTCTAACTTCATTGTCCTCAGGCCTCACCGCGTCAAGGCGCCCGGAACCTTACTACGGGCGAGTGATCGGACGGTTAACTCAATATGCCCACGGGATTCGGGGCACAGTGTACGCTGTGGATGAGAACACGGTGTATGTACGAGGTTTCGCGTACGATGGAACCGGTCCTGATGCCTATTTCTGGGTAGGAGACACTCCTCAACCATCTCCTGAAGGCACCCTTGTACCGTACCCAGAGGACTATGTTAGTAGGTAAGTAGAAAATTTAGTATTTAAGAACTAGATGTTAGCTGAACCATTGAACGTGACACCCACTTGATGACGTCATAGTATACGTAAAGGTCAAACTATAATTTGGATCTATTGAAATAGCAAGAAATTTATTTAATAAGCACTTACTGTAATTGAATAATACTACGTTCTGCTCGAGACTATGCTCGCGAGGTATGTATATAAGCTTACATCCCAATATCCCAAATCTCAATAATTCAAAAACACATTATTGAAATCGGTCTGCCACATTCGATTTTTTTCTTATACATCAGCTAAAAAACATCATTTTGTGGACACTTATAAATAACGCCATACAGATGATAATTAAAGTTTTAGACATTTTTTAGATAAAAGTCACAGGTTCGATACTTGCAGGGATCGAGAGCTTTGCGGCTAAAAATATATCGCTTTTGGCAGAAATAAGACTCATTCATGTAAAAGCTGCGCTAAAGTTATCAGATTTAATTCCCACATAAATTAATAATGTTAACGCCTTATAAATAAAGGTCATAGGTTCTATACTATCAAAGGCCAAGTGCTTTGTGGCTAAAAATATATCAAAAATGTGTAGGAGTGAAACCCACACTACTTCCTCGTTCTCTCACTGATCAGGATCGCGACCTCTTATGAATTTTTTGCGTTGCCTGGAGAGTTGCACCCACTAACTCCGTGTCTGACCCTTCCCCGTCCGCGTTTACCGTCAATTTGGCCTAAGATTATCATTTTTTTTTGAAATCTATACTCCTTTGGGGACCTTGAGAAAAAATTATGAGAGTAAAATTTTTACGATGCGCGTGCACACCGACAGCCAAAAAGCGACATGATGAAGTTAGCTGATAACTGTTCGTTGCCATGGTAACCGTTATTATATATTTTTTTATTTTGTTAAGAATCTCCAACAAAAGATACGCATCATTTAAAAACATAAAAAGTATTTAAGAATTACAATACAGTGCTCCTTGTCTTTTAAGGAAACACAGCTTGCTCATTTATGTAGGTATTATAAGTTTAAAGTTATAACTAAGTATAAAGATAAAGTTTAGGTGGGTATATTTCGAGAAACAATTTTTAAACATTTATAAAGACACATTAAAAAACAAAAAAAAAACAGATCATAATACAAAACTAGTAAAGTTGAAATTTTAATTAAAATTACTAATAAAGTTGACATAAGACTACTTTTAAATTCAAATAATATATTGTATATTTTCTAGACAAAGCTTGGGTGATCGTATACTACTATGCTCAGACAAAAAGTTCGCCAAGAATGGATTTATTGATTCTTTTAGTGGCCAACGATATGTACAACAACTACATATATAGGATCTAATTCCCACATAATTTAATATCATTGGCGATAAACATATCTATAGATATTAGTATAAAAGTGTTTTGATGTTTAATTTCAAAGAAATAAAAATAAAACTAAACTTAATTGGCAGGTTTAATGCATTTTATTATACATGAATGTTATCTATACATTTATCAAAAAGCTCAGTGACTCGATTATTTCCATGAATCCATTATCGATTAGGTTTCAATTATTTTTTTATTCATGAAAGTTTATTCTATTAGTTTGTCCTCAATACGTAATACGTTAATCTAATTCTAGATGCTCGGCTGAAAATAAGGATATTTGTGGGTTCGAGTCCCGGATCGTGCTAGTTATTCCTCCAAGAAAAGACCAGACCTGGAACTAAAACCTTCTACTGGGCTTTTTTTCTTTACCATACCGTATTGAACGCCATGACGGCTTAAAATAGGGTCCTTTATTTACACATATACCACTTCCATCTCACAACTCTGTTGTATAATATAATAAGTTTCAACATGCTTTAACTAGTTAAGTCTCATTGTCAGTGAGATTAGCCGCTGTGACCGAAATTAGGCAAAACTGAAACAGGTCTACTGTTACATAATTTGATGAATTTATTAACCTATTCCAAAACGAGGTGGTACTCAATTTTGAATGTATGTAATACTTTCTTAGATTTACGCGAATGTTTGACATTTTTAAATAAAACTATCTTTTCGGATTATTTCGCGGATTTATTTTGATTTTTGGTTCCCGACGTTTCGAATGCTTTACAGCATCCATGGTCACGGGAGAGACTGAGGTGTTACATGTCTTGAAGGTATAGTTGTTACAGACAGCCTACCCACAATTAACAAAATGAAAATTGCACCAATTACATTACAATATTTTTTAACTTTAAACATTTTTATATTATTACTAGCGGACCCGACAGACGTTGTCCTGTCTACACGTCTTTAATTTGAAAATTTCAAACTTTTTGGACAAAATTGTGAATCTAAACCATTCCCAGATCCCCTTGAACACACACAAAAAATTTCATCAAAATCGGTCCAGTCGTCTGAGAGAAGTTCAGTGACATACACACTCACAGAAGAATTATATATATAAAGATTATTTTTGATTATTATTATTATTGAATGTATGTTTTTTGCATGTATGTTAAGCGATATCTTCGTTAACTGTTTATCGATTTTTATAATTCTTTTTTCCTATAATAATTTCAAAATACATACTTTGTATGTAGAAGTCATTATTCAAAATTGCAAGTAAAATAAGTAGATACAGATAGTCTAACTGTCGTTGAAAATTACTTCCGCAATAATCCTCAACTTTTAAATGAAACAATTTTTTCGATTTTTATTTTGAGTTTTTGTTCTCGACTGTTCAATTGCTTTATAGCAGACAGGTTTTATTTAAAACTAGCACTACTTACGTTTTAACGTTAAGTATAAATTTCTCAGAGATGTGATATTTTCCCGCAGTAAAAAGTATCCTATATGTTGACCCGGGTAGCTAGCTAGCTATTATCATGTCAAATTTCATCCAAATCTTTCCAGTGGTTTTCCCGTGATGCGTTCCCAAACAGACAGAGGGACAAAAATTCTAAAAAGTATAGGTTCGGCCTCTGTAGCGATAACAATGACTATTTCAATAAGATTTTCCAAAACATATTTAATGTAATGATTCGACTCAGAAATAAATTTATTATGTTAAAAAATCGCACAAATCGACAAAATCGAAGAAAGGTTTATTAAACCTCGAGATTTAATAAAAATATTTACTTGGAAAAAATAATAACAATTTCTCAAAGGCAGCTTAAAAGAAAATAAGATGTTTACTTCTTTCCAATACAAGGAACTTTTTAATGACCGTAAGAACGCCGGCTACGATGTCCTACATTTCATTTGTGTATCATATTTTATAACATCGCGTTGTCAGAAAACTGATGCTTTGGCAAGGAAGAAATGTTTCAAAGTATTTTTTATATAATACATCATTATAATATAACTACGGACTCGCCCTCGCTCCGCTCGGATTCGTCCCTAGATGCGTTTCAACGTTTAGTATAGATTTCTCAGATATAAGATATTTTCCCGCAATAAAAAGTATCCTATACTTTATACAAAGTTGACCCGGATAACCAGCTATCATCATAACAAATTTCATCAAAATCTGTCCAGTAGTTTTCTCGAGATATATTTAGTGAAATTAGTGAGATTGTCATTATAGTTTCTTTTATGAACATTTTGTCATCTTCTTGTCTCATTTATATTAATACTGGGTTAAGCAAACCTGTAAAGATTTTGATGCAATTTGCAGTACAGAAAAGATGATTCCACAGATAGAAAATTTTAAATACACGAAGTGGAAAAACAGAGGCTAGTCTGAAATAAGCTGACGTAATCCTTATTGTATATACATAGATCTCAAGGAGAGTATACAAACGGTCTAACAATCCCACTATTAACTGCTATTTATCTTCGTGAGAGTAAACATGGTCCATTTTGCCTCGCTAGCATTTCTAGAATAAGAAATAATGTACTACCCTAGTTTAGTACCAAGACAGCAACAAGAAACGATTTGTTAAAACATGGACTTAGGGGTTTGTTGTAGTGACTTTACTAGCTGACCTGGCAAACGTTATTCTGCCATATAAATTATCAAAGAAATCTAACGTCAGATAAAAAAGTGATACTCGTAATATTGCGATTAAAAAATGGGGGGTGGGGGTAGGAGGGTGAAAAGTAAGATTTTTTTCTATTTTCATACCTGCCAAATATACAAAAAAAAACATTAAAAATGTTCGAGCCGTTTCGAAGGAGTGCGACCACAAACACCGTGACACGAGATATACATATATTAGATTTTACAGTATATCAGTAAAAAGGAACTGACTTAAAATAGAAATTCTATCCAATGTTTTTGACCGGCTTTGTTTACATAATTTGATTGTATGTTTTTTGTGTGTTACCACATTATCTACGCAGATTATAAAGTGATTTGGATGACATTTTTAATGAAAACATACAAAAAAAAATAAAAAAAATTACTTATCTAAGGACAAAATAAATAATTGATTCTAAAGTGGATTTTGAGTCAATGCTGGCAATTTTTTAAGCTAAAATTAATAATTTGTGTAGGTTGCGGTATATTTATTGTCTTTTATGCCGATGTCAATAATAATATATATTTTTTATAAAAAAGCTCGATGGTGGAATATTTTATGTATTTTATTAATAAAATATGTCCTAAGAAAGAAATTATTCTTTATTAATAGAATACTGTATAGTGTATACCTACACATCGAGTACTTACTTACCGTGACTTATATTATGTAACTTTGTGTAAAATTAAATACTTAGGCTATGTGACCATAGACACAAATATAAATGAAAGTAAGTATAAGTCGATATAAAAATATAATGTTTTTTTTTCAGAGATCCTCCCGTGCTATCCGCACATACTAACTCGGACATCCTGCTGCGCCTGCCGGGCGGCAAACGACTGAGGGACATCAAGTGGATAAGTGTGTGGTGCCGCAGATTTACGGTAAATGTTCATTATGTTATTGTAAATGTATTTATTGGGATTTCAAGATCCATCATAAATATTCGTTAAAACAGAAATGAGTTTTAGTTTTTACTTGGTAAATACAAAATTCGCATTAATTACGAGAGAATTCTCAGAGGTTGTGATTTGTGAATAAAGAAAGGTTCTAAAAAGCTGTTTCTAACTTCTGACGGTCTTTGCACTGTGGTCGAACGACTCATTTCGTTATAAAGCTTTTTATACAGGTACCTACTTCTTTGTTTATTTGGTAAAACATCTACAAAAAATGATAGATAATATAGATATTTAAATTATTAATTTTTATTCCTTGTATCTACTTATCAAAAATAAATAAGCTAAAATCGAAATACTTGAACTGATTATAGTTAGATTTATATCCATTAATATTATATAAACCCAAATAGTTGGAAATTCTTATATTCTAAGTATGTAACAACGATGACGTAATTTAACTTAATTCTTTGTCTGCTTGTGTATTTAAAAAAACGAGTATATATGACGGTAAAAAAAACAAATAATACGATGGATCACGATATACAAAAAACCTCGTAGGTGCTCATCGCTTGATAATACCTGCTCTAAGCCGGATCCAAGTCCTTGGCCATGAACTAACAAACAAAAGAATGCGTTTAAATAGACTTGGAAAATTACTGTTGGAAATAGTAGTATTATTTTTATTAATTTATCATTCCTTTTACAAACACAGAGTTGTGACATACGGGATGAAATCTTTAGCTATTTTTGTTCTGTTACGCCAAAAAAGTATAACTTCTATTTTTTTAATTTTTAAATAGCTATATTTTTTTTCTCTTTCACATAATCTTAAAAGGGTTAAAATGCCTATAAATGTCTATATCAGCCTTTCAATAACATCCAGTAAAAATATTTATAATAGATTTATAAAAAAATATTGAAAAATACAATGTGTCGAATGAATAACTATTCACAATACAATTAAGCAGAGTATCTGCGTGCCAAAGCCAAAATATCGATTAGAGCCGCGCGCAACGCGCACTTCCCGCCAAAATTTGACATTTGCGGCCATGATGCTGAAAACATTGAATGGTAACTTACAAACGATCTTCTACTTTTGACAACGATAAATATTTTATTGTAACATACAATTGTATGATATATAGATATATGTATGTGATATATATATATATATATATATATATATATATATATATATATATATATATATATATATATATATATATATATATATATATATAGATTTATTAAAAAAATAATTGTTAAGGATTAAATTTATACCCACCCTATTTTACCTGACATACTTTATACTTAGTGTTTATTATTAATCAATTATTCTGAAATGCAGAGTGCATTTCTCTGAGAAACTATATTAATGAAACTTTGAACTAAATATAAATGATTATAAATGCATTAGCATAATAGATTAATCTATTTACATGTATAAATAATATGTAATTAAAGCGTAATATTTGTATAATATTCCGTTCGTTGTTTATTTTCTTTGAATTTTGTAGGTATCTATCTATGTTTATCTGCTTATAACCGAAGCCGAGCGACTAAACCCATTTTAACACGACTTTTATTGACAACAGGTGATTCAGACAAGAGGATTAGGGGTGTTTTTATTCATAAACAATAAACATACATATAGCTTTCTTTGCTAACTCATTGGTCCAGTGGCTACAATGAATGACTCTAAATCGTAAAATCTGTGTCCCGAGGACCCCTTACCACTATACCTCAGAGATAATGCAAAGCACTTTATATTACACTAGGTTACTTCCCTACACAAACTATCATCCCCATTTTCACCCCCTTAAGCGATGATTTCCTGGATAAAAACTATTCTATATCCTTTCCAGGGTCTCAAACTATGTTCAGGTTCTGGTTCATTAGTTTCGGAGTTTATTCAGTACAAACAAACAAAAATTGTCCTCTTTATAATATTAGTATAGATTGGTCGTATCGAACTGTCGTCTCATGGGAAAATAAGAGTTAAAGGAAATAGGAAGTGCACCTATGCCTTCGCATACACCTTCACACTACTGTGCAGTATAATCACATTTTGCTAGTCTCAGAGAGTTTGATCGCTGTAACCGAAATCAGTTAGAGGTCATTGTTATTATACAGGCTTATAAAAAGGGCCCGAACAAGGATCCGTCCTTGTTCTAGTACACAATAAACAACTTTTCACTTATCCCAAATATCAACAAATGCCTATGGCTTAGCCCACTTATACGTGTATACATGTGTATAGCATTCAACCGCTAATCATAATCTATGCTTTGTATGGGTGAACAGGAAGAACAAGATGCATGTATCTCTTTAGATTCACTTAATCTATTCAAATGAATGTCAACAGCTTACTGCAGATTGTTACAATAAGAAAATGTGTCTTCGGTTTTTTGTTAATTCATAAAGATATAACCTTTTCCAAAAAAATATGCGTCTTTTAGCCTAGAGATATTCATGTAAAATAGAAAAATAAGTACGGTGGATGTCAATTATTTTTTTTTAATTTCAGGTCAATTTCGGAGATGTTTTCATTCCTCCAGGCTTGGATCCTCCAAGACCCCGAGTGTTACCAGAGTTTAAAAGATTAGCTCACGGTCTAAGATCAGGCAACATTAGTGTTCTGGACGCTAAAACTTTCTACATACCCAACTTGCACTATGATGGTGCTGGGCCTGATGCGTACTTCTGGGTGGGCAATGGCAGTGAGCCCAATCCTTTTGGCACTAAAGTAAGCTATATTTTTATTATTGCGTTCAAATTCTAGTTTCATATATTTGTCTCATACACTTTGTTTTTCATGTAATGGACTAAATAAAATTGAAGTATTCGTGTGTTCGCAATTCCTCCTAAACGGCTTGACTGATTTTAATGATTTTTTTGTGTACTTATGGGGTCATTTGGATTGTTCTTAGCTATAATTAGACCTGATAGGTAGCGCTGTTGTTGAGATCCCGCGAGAACTTAGTGAGACTTGTGGTAGAGTGTCAGCATAACGGATGTGGCAGCTTATTGATAAAAAACTAAACCTCTAAAACTAGATATCGCAGTATCAGTGCAGGTTTAGTAAGCTATCACAAATCGCTTGAATCAATAATTACTGAACATTTTGACAAAACCACAGGTTCCAAACGAGATGGGTTCACTCAACCCTCTCCGGGGCTACCAGGGTGAGGATATAGAGATCGTGCTCCCGAACAAGTTGACAGCTTACGACGTGGACTGGCTCGCCGTGTGGTGTGTGGAGTATCGGCACAACTTCGGACATGTTTACATTCCTAAGGACTTGGATGTGCCTCCAGCTTTGGGTCAGACGAAGATCACTGTGAGTATTGCTTTAGGAGTTAGTCTTCTCCTCGACCTTATCCCACTTATAAATCCATCCTCTACTTATTTCTATCATTCTCATATTTCAGTTTTATTTATATCCTGTTTTGTACAATTCATCCATACTTCGGTCTCTCTTTTCCCATGTATCCCTAAATTCTTATATCCATCTTTTTTTCTATATGCCTAATGATAATCTGTTACTTCTTAACTGTTTTGTTTAAGGAGTTGTGGTATGTTTTCTTTTAAGAGTTTCTCATGTAATCTTTAAAAATTAATATTTCATTAAAATTGTGATGAGGACCATTTTTATATGCTATTTCTTTTTAACAAATAATTTAAAAAAATAGGCGTGGATAACTTGACAAGTTCATTTGCATCAAAAAGTATAAAATGATAACTTAATTATACTGATTTATTGATAAACTAGTACGTTGATGTCTATACGTAGGAATAACTACATATTTATGTACATAAACATGTATGTATGTATGTTTGCTATTCCTACTTGTCGTATGTAAAAAAATTTACTATTATAAAAGTCCGATTTTTGGTTGAAAGTATTTCTGTGACTTGTTAGTAGGAGTTGGATATATTCATCGCCAAAACAATTATATGTAAGAATGTCGAGTTATTAATGCCTACTGACATATGGTAGGGGCTTATTATTATTAAAAAATCGTTTTGCAAATTAACAATTTATTGAATATGTACATATAACATTTTTTGTGTCTTCTGCCCTTTTAACAGCCTGACCATTGGATTAAAAATGTGTTTTTTTTCCTATCAATTTTCATTCACTTACAGGTGACATCAAAACGACCAACCAATAAGCGACTAAATATTAATAATTTTGCTAAATCTACACCACGTCCACATACTTCATTCTTTGACTGGTTTAGATTTTAATTGTCATTTTTTATGTCATAAAAAAATATTAACCGACTTCATAAGAAGAAGGTTTTTTACTTTTAATTTTGTAATAATTATTTCATCCAAGTACTAATGATTAATTTAAATAACTTACATTTATATTATAAGATACTAATAGAATCTTTTTAACTAATAACACTTTAACATATGTATGTGCGATTCTCTCTATGCTTTCCTGGGATTTGCTTACTTTCCATTGCAGCCAGCTTGGTGGTATAACCCGGTAAGTGGCATATTTACATTTTATAATATATAAATTATATATGATGTTAATATCATAATAAATTCATACTATAACTAATTATTATTGTTTAAAAGTCAAAAGTTGTGGAAATATTTAAAAAGAATAGCTTTTGCTTTTGATGTATACAGAGGTTTTTCTCGATTGTTTGTTAAAGATTTGGTATTATTTCGTTCATAGCTTAATAAGTCAATATATGAAAAATCTTTATAACGCGATAGAAAATTCCTCTGCTTCACAATTTTTTTTACAGTTGCATAGCTTAACGGCTTCCGCTCTTTACTCACATTTATTTTGTCATGTCCGTCTGTCCGTATATAATAGCAATTTAACTGAAAAACTAATTAGGTAATGGTATTTATAGGTATGTACATGACGGAAAGATTAATAGGTGGGACACCTGAACTTTTGAATGTTTAGACGATTCTGCATCTGATACATACAGAGGTGAAGGCTGAAAAAATATAGTCCCTTTAAGCATGTGCGACCTCTGGATAGGTGTTTGAATTTGAGACATGTTTATATCAATTTTTTTCAAGCCAATAGTTGCCGAGTAATTATTGAAAGTAAACATTGTGTTTATGTAAATTAAGAAATAATACATAATAGTTTCTATAACATTATTAACAAAAATGGCGAATTTCAGACAAGTTCGACCACTTCGCAAACACCTTTCAGCGCCTCTAACAATTGTAAAGAGATTTTGGATAAGCGGCTACAAGTGAGGTGGGAGATACAGGTAATTGTTAGCTTTTTGTTTTTTTTTTAAATCACTTATTAATTAATAATCTGTTTTGTAAAAAAAATGTAAAATTATTAGTTTAAAAAAAATGGTGTTCACAGATAGAAAATTACAATTTACAAAACAGATGCAATATTCATATTTCCTTATTATAAAAAAAAATATTGTGCATGTTATTGGTATCTAATGAAATAATTAGTCCATTGTTTTCCATTTACAAGCGAGTGATAGCGAGAGATACGACAAGGTAAAAATCTATTAAAAATGAAAAAAAAAAATTATAATAGCTTTAAGATTGTTATTTATTATGTACAATATGTGTAGAAAAATAAAATATTTATTTATTTCTTTATAATAATGTATCAATTTACCTATTATAATATTTTTTTATTCAATTAAATATGTCGTAAACCAGTGAGCTGATTATCATACAACATTTATAAATAAATTGCTAGTGTTACCTTTGAAAATAATAGGTAGCTACAACCTAATCGAACGACGAATGCAAAATAATAACCTAGTACCTATTTACCCTTACTGAATGGTCGAATAAACTAGCGACTCTCACTTGGGCGTTCCTAGGTGCCTAATAGCCTATGTTACTTGCTCATATACTATCATATACTCGTATACGAAATTTCATTCAAATGTATCCAGCCACTTTAGCGTACAGGAGTAACAAACGCATACACATACATACATATGAACATTCCCATTTATAACACTAGCCCAATCATAAATGATAATGTACCAAATTCCAGGGCGAGCATGTCCAGATAACCCTGTCGGCGCGCCTGCGCAAGGAGCAGTACATGGCGTTCGGGCTGTCCGGCGCCGACGGCAGGCCCGCCATGCTCGGCGCCGACGTCGCCGTCGCTTACTGGGACGCCAAGTAAACACAGTAGAATAGAAATACATATATTAAAACACACATTCTTACACATACATGAAACATATTTAACTATCATTGCCCGCGGCTACGCCCGCGTTCAGATGACCGAAAACGAAAGTCGTATTTTTTCTCAGAAATGAGATATTTTCCCGCGATGAAAAGTATCCTATATGTTGACCTCGATAACCAGCTATCATTATACCAAATTTCATCAAAATCTGTCCAGTGGTTTTCTCGTGATGCGGTAACAGACAGACAGACAAAAAATCTAAAAACTATAGATTCGGACTCTGTATCGATAATGATGTCTATTTCAATTAGATTTTCCAAAAAATATTTAATGTACAGATTCGACTTAGTTACAATTTTATACTTTATTGCACTTAAAAATCAATACAGTAATTTAAATACAATTTTTTTTACCAACCAACCAACCTATAATTTATTTTAATACTACCTTACTTCATCCTACATGTTTTATCTTGTTATAACATAATATGTCTCCAACAATATAATACTATGTTCCTTTGGTATCTTGCTCCCTTCTTTTTATTAGTTCCATTTTTACGCAATCGGGTTTTTTAATTCATATATTTTTTATTGCCATATGTTTCGTTGCCTTTTTTATTTAAAATCGATAAAACTACTACTACTAACTAAAATACCAATTTTTTTAACTCTTATTAAACTTATTTGTGACAAAGAACATGTTTTTATCGAAATAAAAAAAAAAACATTTGTATTATAAAGAGCATTTAAAAAGTATTTCCAATAATCATTGTTGTTATATTATACGTTACACAGTCTGAGAAGGATATAGGATAGTTTTTATCCCAGAAATCATTCCTTAAAAGGATCAAAAGGGGGGTAGAATTTTGTATGGCAATCAATCATTTGTCAAGTAAGGGATGTAAAACTCATCATAGCTATGTATATTGTATACGAGTATATAGTCTATCTATTATTATTATACTAAATGTCATATTTTTTACGGCACGTTTGGCTCAGCTTATATTTATAATATGTATGTATTTAGTTATATACGTGTAGTGTATCCATACTGCCGTCATAAGAAAGAAGGCCGGAACTAACGATTTGGTCAAAAATGACTTATTTGTAGATTCGGAATCGGCAAAAAATTTGTTGCGTGATAGTCTTACTCGTAAAGTTCTAAGTCTTATGAATCCGGAGATACAATAACCGTAACCGTTTCAATCGTAACTACGTTAAAACTAGTAGTAATTTTGACGTAGTACTAAGGCAAAACTTAAAATATCTGGAAATCAACTTCGGCGAAGTTACGGCCTTCTTACTTAAACGGCAGCATAACACGAGCCTCGTAGCTTGCCATGGAACTAGACGATGCTGTGTGGCAACGTCCCGACATATGATGATATAACGTGTTGTGTGTGGTGCGCTGCAGGAGCGACCGGCCGCGCGCGGCGGACTACAGCATCTCGCACCTGGCGCAGTGCGACGGCGCGCGCGGCGTGTGCCCCGACGCGCGCCTCGGCGCCGCCGACGACGTCGTGCTCGGTCAGTTACGCTACTCTACTATACTCTCATATAACATTTTATCTGCTTTTATAATTGTATAGTAGTGACACTACGATCGCTGAAGTTATAATGTAGCGGGTGTTCTTTCAAAGTCCGATGGGACAATATTTCTACATAACTACTGAAAGTTAAGGCGCAGGCAGGGCCGACGGTATTATGTGATCTTCCGAGGCAAGGGAGTGCAACGAAAATATCTTAACAGAAAACTCAGTAATTAAACTTAGCCCGACCCGACAGCAACATAAGAACTCGAATCTGCAGCCGTACACATTATTTATTAGCCCGAGGCTATTATAAATATTCATTATGTTTAATTTTGAGTGTAAGTATTGAATTGCCGTATCCCAGTGTCCGGGCAACAGAAGGACGGCATCACGACAATCACGTACCGGCGGCCGCTGTCCGCGACGGACGCGGACAGGGACAAGGCGGTGCTGTCGACGCGCGCGCAGTCCGTCATCGCCGCCTTCGGGCCGCTCAACTCCCGCCTGGAGGCCAACGCGCACTCCTTCATGGACACCACCAGGACTGATGTGCAGATAGACTTTGGAGCTCAGGTCGGTACTTGCATTTTATTATATACATACTAGCGACTCACCCTCGCTTCGCTCGGGTTCGCCTGTAGGAAATCAAAAACAAATCTATCCCACGGAAACCGTACATTTTTCCGGGATGAAAAGCTTATGTGTTATTTCAAACTACAATTGACTTCTATGCTAAATTTCATCCACAACCGTCAGTCATTCTGGCGTGAAAGACTAGCAAATATCTGTACTCATAAATTTTCATATTTGCGTTAATTTCTAACTGAAATCACGACTACGTCCGCGTTAAATCTACAAAAAAAAACTTTTTGGCTCTATGATATACAGCGACTCACCCTCACTCGGGTTTGTCGCTATGTACTTATTTATAATATGTATATTGTTCATATAAAAATACTAAAATTGCGATTAGAAAATGATAGTCGGGGAGAGGAGGGTGAAAAATACTTGACGACCTATTCTCATAGCTACCAAATATACAAAAAAAAAAACATTAAAATCGGTCGAGCCGTTTCGGCGGAGTGCGACCAACAATTATTTATTTATTGTTATTATTTTATTAGTAGTATATTATTTATGACATAAAGTATAAACCCTGGTCGCCAGAACGACAACACGTGCGTGGGGCTGGCGGACGTGTCGGCGGACGCGCCGGCGCCGTGGCCGCGCCGCGCGCTGGCGGGCGTCGCCAACTTCACGGCGCGCATCGGGCCCGCCGCCGGCCGCCGCGGGTACACGCCCGTCACCGGTGCGTGCGCACATTGCACACCTACATCGCTTCAATGCTTATTAGTTATTACATACTAACCATTCTCTAGCCATCCTCACTTCGCTGGTTGATTTATTCCCCATACGAACTTATCCATCATCTTCACACCCTTCAGGGATGACTTCCGGAATAAAAACTATACTATGTCCTTCCCAGGATCTCAAACTATGTTCTTAACAAATTTCATCTAAATCGGTTCAGTAGATCCAGAGATTACCCCCTGCGACGTCACAAACTCACAAACTTTACCTCTTTATAGATTAAGCTGACGATAGAATGCTTCGATCGACAATACTACTAGATAACGTGTCACATACAAAATCAAAGCTAAATTCTGTCCCCGCGAATATACACCTATACAACTACGTTTGTATACTAACGAACCAGGACAAAGTCTTATAATACTTTTATTTTTAACCTAATCGACACCATAACACTTTGTAATAAAGTCACAAATCTTCAAATTATCATCGTACACTTACGATAATTTCGTAAGAAACGACTAATACTTATTGTATTTTACACAGGACCATGCGGTAGATTTTCTCAGTATGATGCAAGTTTTGGAAATGCCACCCCTTAGTAACTTTCATTAGAGTTCCTGTAGCTAAAAGACAAAAACAAAATCTGTATAATTTATCGGTCCGTCTGTCCATAGCTATGTTGCTGAACAATAAGTAAATATACCATGCCAATTGCTAGACAATTCTCTCAAATAACGAAAAAATGGGTTCTCTTTCCAAATAAAATGAGTCCACACGAGTACCTAGTTCCAAATGCCGCCTTTTTTGTAGCGCGGTGAGACCGCATTTGGTACCGTAGCTCTCAACTGTGAAATCTGAACACACCTCGTCGTAGTGCTAATTTGTTTAAATGATCAATTCATACAAGATCGTTTAATACACAATTACAGACTTTTAAATGTCAATTCTATTGATATTAAATACACATTTTACTTTAATAAAGTCGAAAAATGCTATTTATCTATATACTCGTATAGAAATATGTATTATTTATATAATTTTTATACTAATCAACTTACTTCCTATACACGCAGACAATGATATTAATAATGGATTCCTGTCATACGGTAAATGATTTAAAATAAATATTTTTAATTTATATTATTAATTTCTTAGAACAATTCAGTAGTTTTTAATTAATAGTAGTTTTATGTGACGGCAACATTTCTGTTAAAGCTTGGACTTTACACGTATAGAATAAGTCAGGAAATAGAGTAAAATACGATTTTACTCACATATGTATATTATATTTTTAATTATAAGTTTTAACACATTAACAAATGTTCAATATAAATAAAAATGAATGTTCGTCTGCGCAGGGCACCCGTCGTGGGGCATCGCGTGGTACATCAACGACCTGCTCATCCCCGAGATCTACGTGGAGCGCGGCCGCACCTACACCTTCCTCGTCGAGGGCGGCGACGACCGCACCAACCCCGCCAAGTCTCTTCTCACTTATAATATCTCACACTACACTATTATTGTATTTAAAAAAAACAATTCAATTCAGTTAAATTTAATTCAATTCTCTTGTTAGTGGCTTCAAAGAGTGACAATTGACACGTAGAATGGAGAAGAATCGAGGAACAATTGTATAGACGGAATCCGTCAAAATAAATGTCAATGTCAAAAATATATAACGTGGTTTTACAAAGAGATTTATTTGCAATAATATATACTAAAATGTAAGCTTTTTCCAGTTGACAACCAATTTCCACATCAAAGGCTAACTCGAGCAAAGTAATCTCGACTAGCACGTTTTAAAAGTCTTTAGGTTACAAGAAAACTGAATTGAATTGAAGCTTATTTAAAAAAAATGTTTTTAAATTCATCCTCCAAACAAAATAACGAAACTGGACATTATATGCTTAGGAATAATTAATTCCTAGGTACATAAAACTCAATTTTGAACGAACCCTAAAACACAACGATACATGTACACCAGGTTCCACCCGTTCTACATAAGTGACTCATCGGAAGGAGGCTTCGGGCAGAAGAAGCCGGAAGACCAGAGGAAGCAGCGAGTGTTCGCGGGCGTCGCCTACGACACCGAGGGCTATCCCTACCCCACTGCAGGTGGGTGTGGGGCTCATTCACATAGACATGGCTCTAACAAGCTTTTATTTGTTTTGTTTGTCACTGTGTTTTTAGAAGCTTAAGAATGGCTTAGCTTTCTTCTTAGAAATTTCCTGGAATTAATAGTTTCTTCCGTGTCTGTAAAGCGATCGACAAAATAAATCTGCGAAAAATTAAAAAAGGTTTTATTTAAGTGCTAATGTTACTTCTGTACATGAAACTGATGATTCAAATGTACTCCCAAAATCTATTTGAACATATTAAATTTTGACTTAAATAGTTTTAGTAAACAGTTTTCCAAAGACAAAATCGTCCTTAACCTTATGCGCTTTGCCGTCATTCCTTTGCACTCTCGGTACGAGAACGGGTCTGGTCCCGGCAGTGGGACTTTCAAAAAGGCTGATTTATTACTAATTCTTACAAGTGATGAATTCGCATCTTGATCCTGATGAATGGACCATCTGATTAAACTAAACTTAATACTTTCTTAGATTCACGCAAAAAATTGTCATTTTAAACAAAGTATCTTTTCGATTTTTTTTTGCGGATTTATTTTAATTCTTGGTTTATGACGTTTTGAATGCTTCACACCAATCATGATCACGAGAGAGACTCACCATGATTATTGGTAAGCATTCAAAACGTCGGCAAGCAAAATTCAAAATAAATCCATGAAAAAATCCAAAAGCTACTTTCGTTCAAAACGAACCATCCCGCTTCGGTCCACAGTGGGCCGCTACTGCGAGTGGACGCACAAGACGGTGGACCAGGCGGAGACGGCGGAGAGCTTCGAGGAGTACATGCAGAGCCTGCAGCTGGAGTGCGGCGCGGGCGAGGCGGCGCGCCTGGCGTGGACCGTGGCCCACGAGACGCCCGACCTGCTCTACTACCAGGTGGGGGCGCTCGTTCCGGTATCAGATACACTATATATGTTTTGTCTGTGCCTTTCTTTACGGTTCCGTACCTCCAAGGGGAAAATAACCCTTATAAGATCACTTCTTTGTATTTGTCAGTCTGCCATTTTTTCTCAGGAACCCGTGGAAGTATCGAGTTAAAATATCAAATAATGATTGTTTATGTCGCATATTCTGATGCTCGCTAGGAAACTCGCAAGAGAATCAAAATCTATAGAGTGTTTCCGTGAACTTAGAATCATGAAATTTAGCAAGAAGCAGAGTCTCATAGCACAAGTAAAAAGAAAAATCCAAAAGCCATAATTCATAGTTAAATACCAAAAATAACATATTTTAATGTTTATAATATATCTTGTTCATACTACGGAACCCTCGAAGTGCGAATCAAACTCGCATTTATACGATTTTTATTTATTTAATGTGGATTTTCTTTATTTTTATTATGTAAGCGGTTACGATCTTGCATTTTTGGTAGGATAAGACTTATTTGTTATAGTAGTGTTAGACTTGTAGCCTGTAGAGCTTGTTTGTTATACTCGTAGTGATGTTAGAGTTGTGGTTACTGCAAATGGACCTACGATCCCGTGGACCGAATGAATGAGAAGTTAATATTTAAAAATTCTTACATGTTTTAGATATTATTAAAATTGACCCCCTGAATAGGTACTTTAAGTTGCCATTCTTATTTTACAATCGTTTCAGAATTTAAAAAAATTACTTCAATAACCGAAAACCATAAAAACAATTTTCATATATACATAGATTATTACTTTTAAAATCATATAAAAGCCCTAATTAATAATTAAAATGGCCAAATTAACATCCAGTGCTACACACACAACAACCTGGGCTGGAAGATACACGTGGTGGATCCCGGGACACCGATCCCGATCCCGGGGGATAAGAGCGCCATCACCAACTCCGCCGCCCGAATCCCACCCTTCCTTCTCACATGGCTGCTCCTGGGGACGCTCCTCAGGTAAGGAATTGGAACAACAGCGGGCTCTGACACCGACGGGATGAACAAATTTTAAATCATTTATTATATATATACATATTGAAAAATGTTTACAAAATTCAGTTACGATTTTTACATTTATACACTATATATATTGAGTTTGTATGGAAATTGTATGTAGGGGGTATAAAGGGAACGGCGACAATAAAACGTTTGATATAATAGTTATTTTAGACTGTCATATACATTTATAGAAATAAGATTTTAGATAATGGGTTTTCTGACAATAATCTTGTATATGTGACATAAATTTTGAACCAAGATGGCGGTTGTTTTTTGTAGTTAAATAAAAGACTTGAGCTAATGCAAAATGGCGGTGATTTCTCATAATTGCACATAATAATATCATAATCTAATATCAATCACCATAGATATAGAGAGTGGACTGTTTCTTCTCCAGTCGTCAGTTAAAAATAGCGGAAAAGGGAGACAGAGACAAAACAAATATACGGCCAGAAGTCCTCTGTATTCATTGAAATACGATTAATGAAAATAGATATTGATAACCATTTTACATTCCATTATAATATTATAATTTTCAAATATATTATAACTTTTTTACATTCTATTTATAATCGCCGCATGTTCAATTTCTCTCTTTCTAGAGTCAATTTCATGAGAGTATTACTCAGTCCATTCCCTACATCTACGAAAGTGTCAAATCTTGGCAGTTGGCAGTCGTGCGCGGGAAGCACTCCCGACTGTCATACTTACTTTTATATGTCAGTCGGGAAACGGCTTTAGGGTTGACGATATCGTTGTAACTTGATGAAATGGTATTACAGCGTTTTAACTTCAAAACCGTTCACCATCAAAGTTGATATTTTTCTTAATCAATTTATAGAATCATTAAATAATCTATAACCGCCGTCTTGGTTCGAGTTATATGAAACGTACTTATTTATTAGTTTTGGAATGTAGTTGTGATATGTGTGACGTGCGTCGGCAACAGCGGGGCTCGCTCGTGTGTACTTACTACTTACTGTGCGGGAGAAACTTAATGATGTCAATCTATATTATATCAATTTCATATCAGTCATTTACTGCGCGTGCGCAATCTTTATACATTAGTATTTGGATACTTAAATAGTATAAAACTTAATTAGATATTTTTCATTAAAATTTCATATGAAATTAAACAATACATATATCCTTCTCTCTCTAACATAATAGGAAATGAGGGAGATAGCGTACTCCAAAATGAGTAAGTTTAGGAATTGACTCCGATTTGGCTTCAAGAATTTAATCACCAATTTTAGCTAACATGGAAACATTGACAATAAAAATATAATAAATATAAATATTTTTAGAATAACGTCCTTGTCGTGTGCTTGACAATAACGTATTAAATAAGAATAATAATATGTACTTATAATGTTTTTATATATATATATATATATATATATATATATATATATATATATATATATATATATATATATATATATATATATATATATATATATATATATATATATTACTGTATTTTGGTAGTTTAATTAAATAATTTGATAAGTTTTAGTAAAGTTTTAGGAAAGCGTTGACTACACTCGCGACGCCGGATTGACAATAATGACAATTATGGTTTTAATATGTACAACAATAAAATTATTTGCATTAAATATTTAATATATTATTATACATATTTATATAAGAAAATTTCTATATAATATAGTATGTTGAAAATACATATAATAAAATCATTTGCTCGATTACGAGCGTTAAAAATTTAAAAGTTTTCACTTTTCCAATATGTACAATAATTTTCAAAGAAATTTTCTGCATAATAATGAAAATTTCGAACTAAAATTTACTGTCTTTTCACTAAAACCAATTAAAATAATAATAATAATAAAATTGGATTTGAAAAAAATAAACAATTCAACAAAGGTTACTCCATAACATTACGGAGTAACTATTTATAGTATAATTAATTTAAAATATCCACAATATATTGTAATCTGTGCTTTTTATGCAAGACAATATTTTTTTAAATCAATACCTATTTATATATACATGGTGTTGTTTTAGACTTTACCTTAAATGTAAGCTGCGAAGGATGTGAATTAAAAAACTTGACAATAAACACAGTCTATTCTAATCTAAAACTATTAATATATAATACTTTTTACTTATACGTAGGTAGTTTTATTATAAAGTAAAATGTAATTTTCGAGTGGAATCTTATCTTTGACTAGGCTGAATAGCTTAATAATAAGGGCTTAGGCATTATAATAAAGTGTTTTAAAATATTACTATGTCATACTATGTACTTTCATTATTTTTTTATCTTCTGCTTCATTTTTTAATATAAAATTATTCAAATTTAATTGTTCTATATTGTTTATCTACATCTTCACTATATTACTTGAATCATCTATTTATTACTAATAAATTGTTTATAATTTTATTTCATGTTATTTCATATAGAAAATTCATTGTTTTTGTTGTTTTCGTCAGATTTTAAATCTTTGATGTTTGTCAACTGTTGTAAATAATATTCTTCAGTGTTACCATATTTGTGCTACAAAATACTACTAAAATAGTAAATCCAGAACATATTCGGACTACTTCACATGTTAATTAAATTTATAGGAAAACATGAACTTGAAATATGAATAAAATATAACAATAAAAAAATCGCTCATGTTCATTATATTAAATAAATTGTTACTGCTAAGATCTTTGGTGTTAATTATGACAATAAATGTTATTAATTGAATTATCTAAATTAAAATGCAATTTATTCCAAAATTTATATTTAGAAAATAAAAATATCAAAAATTTATCCGGTATATTATATTATAGACATTTAGATGAATACAAATATTAGAACATAATTCGCATAATTTTACACGGTAGTTGTAGATGTTTTTGCACAAATCCTGTTTTTAAGATCTTTATTAGAAGTTATAAATTATAAAAGTTTAGAGAAATAAAACAAGTTGTTACTATGAAAGTCGGAAAAATATACATATACTTACTCAATCTGAAATTATAGTATTTGGAATAAAGAACTGCTGCCTAACCACTACATGGATAAAAAATAATTATTATATAATTTGCAGATATATGTAAAAGTAGGCCGTTATTTAAAAATATATGATCTGTTATAGAAGGAAATTAAATTTTAAATAGTTTTACCGTCATAAAGAACATGGCTTATGCTTTAGCTATATTTTTGCGATTGAATTTTAGACGCTATTTTATTGTAAACGCATATAATAATATTGTTATTATTATAATTTCGGAATCAATTAATAAAATGCTGATATTATTTTACAAAAAGTATAGATAATATAGATATTACACAATTATTTTATGTTGAATATATTAAGGGAACATTAATTATTTATTTTACATTTGTTTTATTTTAATATTGTAATTTCCTTATATGAAACAGGCAACCTAAATCCTTTAAGAATGTTAAATGTTCACATTATTTTATTATTTGCAAATATGATATTTAATACGTCCATTTCATGATCGAAATATATATTTGGTAAGTATAATTCATGTATTAAAACCTATAAATTAAAAGAATATACATCTCAATTCGATCCTATCATTATAGTTTAATAGTCAATTTAAAACAAACATTTTTTAAAATTAATTTTTAAACTTGAATGACTATTTGATTGGAATGATTGTTTTATATGTTTGATATGACAGAAAATAAAATAAAATATAACACAAAATATACAATCTGAATGAACACAAATACAAGAATGCATGGTCTCATTGGGATTGCTCATAATGTAAATAACTTTACTTCATTTCTCAGTTCTCTCAGCTATTTTAGTGAAACTAGTATCTGTAGTTTTTTTTTATATAAACACGTGTATTGTACCGTTGTATTTAATATTAATCAAATGTTTTTTTTATAAATTCGTAAACCGTATGTATGTATATACTTGTAATTTTTAAGTCAAATTCCATTTTGTAAAAATATCATTATCTACGGTTTTTAACAATAAATTGCTGTTACTTTATGTATTTATTGAATTTGACAATAAATACCTTCCTAAAGTATCGTAGTGTTTTATTCTTTGTTTTCCAACATGGTCCTTTTATATTGTACCTATTTTATATTTAATCTTATGCAATAAAAATATAATTTAATTCAAATTAAAATAAAGGTAAAAAGTAGTAGATATGTATGTAGCACTGTATTTTTTCTAAATAATATTAACACACGATATTATTGTCATTACAAAAAATCTAATTTAAATATATTTACATTGTTACGAAATTATTAAAAATGAGATCACTTAAAACGAAATAAAAGAAATTGAAGCCTACGTACCTACCTACCTCAAAATCATTTATCGTCCCACCGGACGAGGCGGGCATCGAGGAATATTTCTTCAATGTGGATGTAAGTTAGCAGATTTCATGTCTTTCAAAAACTAGTTAGGCTCTCGCAGACGTGCAGGTTTCTTCATGATGTTTTATTGTCACAGTGAGTATCTCGGCTACCGACAACAGATAAATATGTTGAAACTAAACATATTCGTTTAACAACACTTCTTCTTTAAACAGCTTACGCTTAAATTTGTACGTTTTCGTTATGAATGTTCAAAATTTTATAAGATAAATAAAAATAATTTAAAAATCTTTAGTCCATACTACCAGTCTTTATAATCAAAATTGTACCAAAAAGAGCCTCAATGAATAGAATTTTTCGGCTGAAATTCCATTCGTTTTTTCATAGCAATTTCTGTAGTATGAAATTCTTATTGTCTTTTGTAGACAAACATGGAATGGAAGTTCCCTGCTATCTTATTGTTTAGGAATTATAATTATTTTACTATCTTAATTTATTGCCTATCAACTTGAGTTATTTCATAATACGACTAACTTCTAAAAACGGCTTTATTAAAATCTACAGTAATGAATTTAGTTAAAGAGTGTGTTAGTTTGTTTGTTTGAACATGCTAATATTTGATCCAATTTAAAATAACAGTGACTTAAATATTCCACTATCGCAAGGCTGGGCGTGACGAAGTTACTAATTTTTGTCACCATTTAAATAAAAAATAGTCTTGTAATTTAAATCACGAGTGTCGTATACTATTTTATAACTCGCATGACATATACCCATTCTTATACCAATGATCTGACTTTGAATGAAATTATCGCGTTGCATTTAACTCAGCTTATATTTCGATCCTTAAATAATAATATAATCATCAGTAAATCGAACAGACAAATATTAATATAATATACTATTTTACACTATATATAACCAATTGCCATACTTTCTTTGAAAATTCTTAAATTCATAGTATTATTTAGTAGAATTAAAAATATTATCCTGTAGGGCTGGTATTACTTCATTGACATTTATGTTTTTAACTTTTTATTTTTTAATCTATCAATTGTTGACTCACGCTTGTTCACCTGTTTCTTCATTGTTATTTCTCAATTGTTTTTATTTTATTTTCTGGGATGGAATTTACAGATTATTATAATAAGAGTAATAGATCTTTTATACTTCTTTAGATCCGGAATATATTCTATTTTACAATTAAGTGCCTTAAAATATACATTTTTCATAGTGATTTAAAACACTGTTGTTATTATTTCAATTATTGCGTTATTTAAGACGTTACAATGGCTGAAAAGGTAAGAATTATTTAATACTCGACTAAAATCAATATAAACTTCTTTAACACAATGTGCAAACTTTATAAGTAGCGACGTTTTTTGTATCGAGAATAAAAAAAATGTTACAACACCTGTCGTTGTCATGTGGGGCTTCTTTTTGGCATGTAAGATGAGTGGATAAAAATTATAGTATTATTTAATGAAATAATAATAAACATGGTAATATGCAACATAATATTTTAAAACAATAAAGAGACAATTCAGTCAATTTTATACCTAAAAAACACATTTCTTATAGAAAACTCAAGAAAATCCTGTCCCGGAGAGTTCACTGTCAGACCCAGCAGAGAAACCAGAGAAAGATGTGCCTAAGCCTGCTGTCAAAGTGACTTCACCGCCAACAGTGCCTATTCAAGTCCCTAGACTTTCCATTCCATCATTTACGAAGACTCCACCCAATGAGCTGTATAGAAAGCTGTTGCCAGCTATACTGTTCATTCTAACATTTGTGACAGTGATGACTATGTTGCTCATCTATATGGATACTTTTGGTATGGATATTTTAAGTTGCTTATTATAGTTAAAGTTTTAATGTTAAGGTTTTGCTTTACATATTATCATTGATTATAATATGTCATGTATACTAATATTATAGATGTGAAATTTTGTGAGTATGGATGTTTATTATTCTTTCATGCCAGAATGGCTGAACTGATCTGAATGAAATTTGGCACAGAGATAGATTATAGTCTGGAAGTTATTCCAGTTAGTCTAGAGTGTTAACACAGGCTACTTTTTATCCCGGAATGTACACTTCCCGTGGGATTGATTTGTGTTTCTTACCTAGAGCCACTAGTAATAATAAATAATCTTCTTCTCCCTGCCCATTTCCCAATGGCCGCCTGCCTGACGTCAACCGTCCTTGGGAATGCTATTGTCTCTCTTTGTCTGAATCGTGTTGCGGAAGTCTTGTAATTATTATGCACTTTTAATTTTGTTGTCTTTTAAAACATTTTTTGTACTATTACATAAATTTTTTATGTTATTTTCGGATATATTTTAAAATAAATTTTGATTACACCATAAATTTTTGTTTTGACGCTGTCAATTTTTTTCTAAAAAAGTAATAATAAATAAATAATAATATATGTGGTAACAAATGAAAATGATAAAATATAAATAGTATGAACAGACACAAAATAACTAACATACTTAAATTAAAAAAAGTTTAATTACTTAGAATTAAGTGATTTTTTTAATTTTCTTTACTCCCACATCTCATATGTCTCCCCATAAGGTATAAGCTAAAATATATATTATATTTTTTACCAATCATAGTGAATATTAACATAAATAACCTTTCCTTAGCACTCGCAGCACAACAATTCAGACAGAATATGACACAGGATAAGGAACTAGCCCGCATATCAGCCGAGTCTCCAACTCTAGTGGCGTACGTGAGGCAATTACACCTGGCGCCTCGTCCCCCTCGGACTCCACCAGCTCCCACTCCTACAGAGAGGGTTGCTGTATTGGATAAGATATTTGGAGAGACGGTAAGGCTGATTTTTTTTTTCATATATTCAAATTAATACTGTGATAAAGTTAAAATATAATTTTAATGTTTCATCTTATAAAATTTTGTTTTTTGGGAAATGAAAAGTGATGATTCAAAAGCTATTGTCAAAGTATATTTGAATAATGTATATTTTGATTTTTGATCAGTGCACTGCTAGATGGAATTTTCTTGTTAATTAATTGTAAATCTGGAATTGTTGTTCCTGTCATATGAGATTTATGTGTAAATGTAGTGTTTTTTTAATGTGTTAATTAAGTCATAGTTGGCGTGATTTGACTATAAAGACAATGAACTATAAGGACAATTCCTTAATGACACAATAATACAGGTTATGTTTTTCCAAAACATTGGGTTTGAGGCACAGTTTGTGTCATTTGAATTTCGAGTGATAGAGATCTTGTCTCTGTTCCTTCTTGTATTTCTAGTATTCAGTGGTAACGCGCTCGCTTGAGAAACCGGATGAAGCGGATTTAAATCCCGGGTCTCGCACCTCTGATATTTTCATGTGTGAATCATTTGTAACACGATTACCACTTGTTTTACGGTGAAGGAAAACATCGTGAGGAAACCTGTGCATGTCTAAGAGAACCTAGTAAGTTTTCGAAAGACATGTGAAGTCCGCCCCGCACTCGGCCAGCGTGGTGGGCTATGGCCTGATTCCCCTCGTACTGAAGGGAGGCCCACCCCAGCGGTGGGCTGAATAATTACGAATGTGTGTACGTGCACTGTGCAGTACAACGGCACCCTGATCGAGGTGTTCCCCCGCGGCGGGCGCGACGCGACGGCGCAGTACCTGGAGGCGCGGCGCGGCTGGGCGGGCGTGGCGGTGCGCGCGGCGCCGCGCGACTTCCTGGCGCTGCGCGGCGCGGCGCGCGCGCTGCACGCCTGCCTCAGCGCCGGCCGCCACCCGCGCGTGGTCAGCTACGAGGAGGCGGAGGGCGGCGCCGTGTTCCGCTCGCGCGTGCTGTGCCTGCCGCTGCTCACCGTGCTGCTGGCCGCTGACGCCGCGCCGCCCGCGCTGCTGGCGCTGGCCGGGCCCGCCGCCGCGCCCGCGCTGCGCACGCTGCCCTACCGCGACCTGCCCATCAAGGTGACGGATCACTCTCTCTATATAGCCTCGGTCGTACGTCGAAATGTCTCCTTTCTTTCTCCAATTACTTTTTGAAGTAAAACTTTTTTTTGCGTGACTGAGGGGCGAGCCGATACATTGGAAAATAAGTGTCACGGAAATAAGACAAATTTATTCTTAATAATTAAAAAAATATATATTTATAATATCAATTATATATAAAGTATATGTAGGATCAGAGAATGCAAATTAAGAGCACTTGATAGATCGGCAACTATTTATTATATTGAAACTTACAGATAACAATATTCAATCAAATCGTCGTCCCGCCGTTATGACAAAACATCCTTCTTTTCTTTTGTTCACCTTTCATCCCATTCCATTCTTAAAATTGTATCATACGTTTCTAATCTAATTTTATTATTATTACTTATAAAAATGAATATTTATTACTATGGGATGAATGTGTATAAATTAAATAAAGGCTATTATGACTAATTGTTGCCATGGTAACTGTTGTTATTGTGTCTATATATATATATATATATATATATATATATATATATATATATATATATATATATATATATATATATTATATTCTTTCCGTATATAATATTTTATAAATATATGATTGTAATATACCTAATATGTCTTATTTAATTTTTGATTTGTTTTAATTTAACTGCAGGAGCTAAGCTAGGAGGCTAAGGAGCTTTACTTCAACAGCACATAAATGTTACATGCACCCATTTTTTAATATTACCTCAGTGAAGTTTAAATTTTCCATTAATTCTATAAGTTATCTTAAATAATATTGCCTTTTTATTGATATATCAGTGAAGAAAGTAATTTTTGTTTAACTTAGTAAATTGAATTCCTTACATGGAGTAATAATATATTTAAATAATTAAAATTATTTTAATGTACTCACAGGTGATAGACTTCAGATCATCAGACCCAGTGGCCCTCAACAAGACGACCGAACTGCTGGAAGCCAACAACTACAGAGTTGCCGCCACCTTTGATGATGGCATCATGTACGCACTCAACACACAATAACTACTGTGAGTTCTCTATCAAAGCATTATTAATTGCCATTTAATTCTTAAAATTAAGTATAACATCATAATAAATATATTAATCTGTCAGTTTTGATCATTTGAATTTGTCTCATAATTTTTTTTTATATGTACCAAGTTGGCCGAACACTTAATTTTTATTTACAAATAATATGTTGATTTTCTATATTGAAATACATTTTTTTCCCACAGTAATACATGATTGTGATAGTTTATTTACCTCATATTTAGTTTCCAGATGTAATAACATATTTTTTTAGGTTATTTTGTTTAATTACATGGCTATTAATAATGCTTTAAGTAATTAAAATATATTTTTTAATTTTTTAAATAATCCATCCAGTGGCTTGCAGCTAACAGTTTTTAATCTTTAATCTCGATGTATTGTGTAATTATTTTAAAAAATATATGAATTTTAAAATGAAATAATTTTGAATCATGAAATTTTTATATTCAATTAAATTTTATTATTTACAAGTGTTTATTGAATAATTAAATTGGCCTTCACTTTGGTTGATTTTGGCAGCTGTTTTATGGTTTTAAAATAATTGGTACAGACTAGTTTGTATTTATAATAATAATTTTCTTTAAAATTGTATCAAATTAGAAAATATCACTTGGGTAGTTGACACCAAAAATCAATTGACATATATTATAACCGAATCTCCCATACATTTTGTATAATAATAACAAACTGTTACTTACACGTTAAAATACTTTTAATAATATTATTTCACCCACTAATCTTCCTCCTGTCTTCTCCATTCTACATGACATTGGCAAAATAATCTGAGAACAACTGGCACGCTTTGAAGCCATTTACAACAGAATTGAATTGAACCAACTGTAATGTTACTATTTGCTAATTTAAGTGATCATTGATTTCAAAGACAAAAAGTCAAATTTTAGAGTTAATTGAAAACTCTTTAGCTTTTCAAGGCTAAAATAAAGTTTCTTTTAGAGAAGTTGTGTTTTGGAATTATTAATATGGTAACTGGTGTCAACTAGGCAATTCTTCTTAGTGTTAAGTCCACTCACTGCGCACAACCACTTGCAGTTCGTCTTCTGTATTTCCACTACAAAATCTCACTTTTTCGATCTGATTCACTTTAAATAAGCTTTAATAATTATAACATACTGTGTCTCGAATATGGCGAAGTGTAGCAAATGGAAAAATGGAATAATCAGAAAAAATATAAAATGATACTTTTATTATTTTTAATATATATTTTTTTCGTATTTTTTTTTGCTACATTTTGTCTATGTTTAATGTCTTTGAAGCAAGATTTTTTATATCACCTGTTTGTTTCTCAACACTCTTCCCACGTAGTATTTGATAATTCTTGAAAATATATTACAGTTTAGATTGACAAAGTATTAATATTCATGGTTTCTATGATCGAACGCCTTAAAAATAAACAATAAAAAAACAAGTCTACTATTCTTTTTTTTTTAATTTCATAGTAGATAGGTAGAAAATAATTAAAAATAAATTATAGCTTTTGAATAATAATCGTGTAAGTTTTAAAAGTTTAGATCGAAATAAACAATTTTCAAGGATTATTTTGTCATATTATAAGCAGTATAATGTATATTATATCACAGCGGAAGCCAAGTGCAGTAATAACTATATATTTTTGTATACATTGTCCGGGTGTTGTGCGGAATGTCAATTGAGGTGCGACCAAATAAAACGATGTTCCTTTGCCTGTAATGTGATTGCCTGTATAGTATTATTTTGATTAGACCGATTTTGATGTAATCTAAATATTATGTATGTGTGTCCAGGATTTTAGTCATTTGCAAGAAGTTCTATTTTCGTATTCAATCTTTGTCGTTTTAATATTATATCCAGTTTTCAATAATTGCAATAATAATACCAATAATTAATTTTTAAATTAATATGTAATTTTTTAAATTAAGATTGTTTCTAATTGTATTGATTAAGTGTAATTTTAACGGCATTTTAGTTTAATCGCTACTTATGTTCGTGAAGATGGAGTCATTCCATTTTTTTAACGCTTTCGTTTGAAAAGACTGAATATCGATTATTTTTGATTGTATCGATATTGTAACTAACTATTCTCATGTTTAAAATTAGTTTTTTTAAGTGCTAATTTAATCGATTATCTTTTAATTATAGTCTAATTTGAATGTAAACGATAATGACAATTTGTGTTAATAATAATTGGTAAGCTAAGTTCCATTAGATTTAATTTTATATGCGCTCAATTTTTCACAAATTAAAGGCTTTAATCATCATCGACATGTTTTACTTTATTTCTAAACCTTCCGTGTTTATTAACAATTATCAATATTAGAATATTTATAACACTAGGGCGCGCATGCGCCGCACGTATGTATGTGGAGGCCGAATTTCAATAAGAAAGGTATTTAAAAACCAAAACCTTGAATAGTTATGAGTTCAGGGCTCGGTGCGACATTGCCCAGGAGCTTGTATTGGGTTCCATCGAGCCTTATTTCTTTATTTGTGACGTGCATTATCTTCTTGCGTTCTGGTTGAAGATTTCACCGTTTGTAGTAAACGGTCGCAGCAGACCGCGCTAAGGGAGCCTGGGAGGGATGTTGTATATTTAACGCAATCAACATTTTAAACTAATTTTGAACTCTTTTAAATATATTTGGTATTTGAAATTGTATTTAGTAATTTTTTATTCTAAATGAAATTTAACATCTAAGTTGTTTATATTTTTGTGATCTTCTCTTAAAAACATTTATTTTGATACCCCACTCGATTGTTTCGGAAGAATTTTTTTTGAAAGACAGAAATTGGCGCCGGAAATCGGCCATTTTAATTTTTAACCATTTTTATATTATAGCTTATGACACTCGCTTTATCAATACGAATCTAATTATGCGACGTATGAATCATCAAAATCGTCCCACGCGTTTAGTCTCTAGAGCCCCACATAGGAACAAATATACATACATACATTGACTGATAAAAACATTAATTTTTTTTTGTTTTGACGTGAAACGTCTCCAAAATCACACCCAAACATAAGGGTACCAAGTCAAAAAAGTGAACCGTAACGAAATAGGTTGTATTAGGTTGCCATGGTAACCGTCGTTATTGACTGACAAATAATATTACTTATATTGTGATATTATTTCCTTTGCCAGCTTTAAAAATTACTATTTTTACTAATTTATTTTCAAATATGCAATATATATATATATATATATATATATATATATATATATATATACATATATTGCATATTATAAAAAAACACACTAAAAGCGTTTCGCTGAAATAGACGTTTCACGTTAAACCAGCGGCGATGTGCCCCGGTCCCCGACACAGCCACACTCGATTTTGTGTTTAGAATTTCTTAAAACCAGTTTACTTTTTAATGTATTATTTCATAATATTTAATTTAACATTTATTTTATATTTTTCCATTGATTATGAAAACATACTTAGATGCTATTCTTTGTTTTTCTAAGATTTTGCATAATTTTACTTTCAAGTTATTTTTCAAACAATTCATTCAGACCATCATTTATCTATTTAAACTTCAAAAATAAATTGAATTTACTTCGCTCAAAAATAAAGAGGATTATTTAAGAATATATGTAAATAAAAGCACAAGTAATATTATAATTACGTTTATTAATACACAATAGTCTGTCCGTACAGTTCCTGCGTCTTCCCCATTACGCTCCGATAACAATTTCAAAATTAATACTACATTATATATACAAGAAGGTACAGTTGAAGTCCATTCAAATACACGGACAGAGTGGGCGTCGAATTATAACGTCCGTAAGAAAAGTTACACCAAAAAAGGTAAAATGTCAAAAACATTTAAATAATATTATTTTCAATATTTCCACCCGACGCAAAGTCCGACGTCCGACGCCCGCAGTCCACGTTGTGCGAATAGCCTTGCGACTTAACACCGATATACATTTAACATAAAATATTTATAAATTTAATAAATCAACTAAAAATTACAATTATTGCTTTTAAATCTCTAATCGTTTGGAAGAACTAAAGTTTAGGGCGAGTGCACACTACACGATATGAAGGCGGGTGCAGATTTTCAATGCATTCTCTTTCCATGTGTACACAAACTGTCTCTAAAACGTTTTTATTATATGTAACGTGATATTTTCTATGTTTTTCACTTACTTTCATGATGTCCCACATACTAAAGTGTAAATAAGTCAGTCTAGACTCGAATCGCGTTACATGCGACTTCATTCAAGCTGTAAGGGACGTCCAAAACGAATTACAAAGAGGGTAGATATGTATATAAACTAATAAAAAAAAGCCGTTAATCTTCAATACATCTTTGATTGTCTCACTAATAAAAGGGTCAAAATCCCAGAAACTCAACAGTATTTTTGTTCACTATGTAAAACATAGTAAATACCCTGTTTCACATCACAAAAACATCCAAACCACGAAAGCTAAGACTTGTGTCTTTAAAATAATCATTCAAAAATGATTCACTTAATGATTTAAAAAATATTTAAAAATCATATAAAAATCCACATCCGCGATACACTTAATGTTAATACATTTCAATAACAAACACTACAACCAGAGCTGAAGTGACCTCTGCTTTCAGCGAGTCAGTTAATATCTACACCATACTTACAATGTGATAAAAATAAATGTCTCGCCACTTCGACTCTTCAACATGCGTTATATATTAAAAATTTCACTAAAAAGAACTTTACAAAAAAAAAAGAAGCACTACACTAATATCTATTATCTTCGTTTTCTTTAAAATTACAAGAAAAACAAAGTAAAAATCAGCACGGATATAAAGAAAAGACATAAATTTAATATTAATAAGTGAAAAAACACGCACCCGAGTGAAGCACGGTCATATAATGAGAATGGTTTTTTAACATTTTACCAAAGATTAAAAAAAAACCTCACGTCACCATTTCAATGGAATGATAAACAACAAAACAAGTATAACTCTTAAATAAAACTATCTTTTCGGATTTTTTCGCCGATTTATTTTGATTTTTGGTTCTCGCGAAAATATATCCGCCAAAAAAAAACCGAAAACATCGTCTTATTCAAAATGTTAAATATTCGCGTAAATCTAAAAAAAAAATTAAGTATAATTTTGCAAAATAAATGCTTTAAATCGAAGAATGTAATGCAAATGAATATCACTATTGCAATTTTTGTTACAGTTTTTGGTCCCAACCTCGATATTTGATACCCCATTCACATTATATGGACTACGATCATAAAATTAAATATGCATAAGAAAATCATGCAATCGTTACAATACTACAACGATACTTGTTATAAGATATATTTCATTTAAATATAAAGAAAATAAAATAATTTTAACTGGAAAATAGATTAGCTGCCTTTACACAACTATAAGTTAAAAAAACCGCAAAAACAACACACGCCTTTGACAAAAATGGCCAAAGACGTGTTCAATGTTTAGGCAAATTATATTTGAAATGGTTTTATTACATAGAAATATTGTTTAAATTATGTTTATGAGTAATAACGCGTATATACATACATATATACAAGTATTTAAGTACTATCGTCGTACATACATCGAGCCCTTCACGCCGCACTCCTGTACCGTCCTATACAACAATTAGGGCGAGCGATTTGAAGGAACATTACTTTAAATAAGCTCTCAAAATTAAGTAGAGACTAAAATAGAGATAAGTAGAAAACTGAAATCGAGTCGCTCCTGCTACGAACAATGTGAAGCTATGTCGAGTTTGTAGCAAACCTCTTTACACGGGGAAATAAATACAAAATAAAAAAATAGCCCAAATACATTGTTTTTTTTTATACTCCATCTAAATTCGTGTCTTCAATGTGAGAATTCTCCGTGTGAATGCGCCTTCGATAGTATTGTAAAATTAATTGAAGTGACCGCAATCTAAGTAACAGTGTCGTGATTGTTGTTAATTAGCTATAATAATAATAATAAATAATACTATTATTGTATTATGAGTTAATTGATGTTATATAAATTGATTATCTTAAAAGTAGCAAAAACACTTATTTTAAACCATATTTCCAATAACATTTAAAATTTCTTCTTAATTCAAATATTATTAAATCCATAAAGAATACAAAATGAAAATAACCTTTTATCTCTATTCCCAGTCAGTTTTACGTTACCACAGATGAACAAAAAAATCGATTACATAACTGATGATATAATCGATTAATAATATTTTTAATCGCCATCCCTATAACGAGTGTCAACATCAGATACAACACTTACATATACACCTAACTACGTCGCCACTAGCCACTAGTCGCTACCGTGAAGCGGGTACAAAAATATTTCATCGTCAATCATTATGTCTACAAACGTTGGAGCTAGAACCAATTTACTGAATCATTTAAAACAAAATGAAACATTTATTGTATATTCAAACATTATTCACACATTTAAATCAACATTTTAGTTTTAATTTTGAAAAAAATAACTATTTCTAGTACTTATTACTATTAGTAATAGTGTAGGAGTTTCGATATAACAACCTCTTTCCAGTTTCCACATTTCCTATTCAAACTAACCTTTAGTCATATGTATGTATGTATGGTTCATACAAATGTGTGAATCCTGCATTATAATATTTATTATTAGGTATAATATAATTTTACATACGTTTACATTTTATTTATGAATAACAATCGGTTTGACCATTACTTAGTGCTTACGTTAGTGATACAATTGGAATAGAAAATAATAATATGGCTGAATACCAAATTTATGATTTTTTTTAAATAAAAATGTATTTAGTATTTCTCTTACAATTTAAGCGAAATAAAAGAAATATTCCATTCTTTAAATACTTTGACTTTACATAAATAATTTCAAAAGAACTTACAAAAAAATAGGTAAATAAACAATTATATTCATATCACACAAAATAAATAACGAGATCAGCCATACAGTGTGAAAGTAGCTTTTCTATTTCCGTTAAAATTAAAAAAAAACACAAGCAATTTGATGCAACAGATAAAAAAAATTGTGATTAAATTTAAAGTTAAAAAAAAATGAAAGCACTAAAAACCCCTCATCACATACTCTGAGCTACTTACAGAGACTAATGACTTATATTAGTTTTTATGTACAATGTTTATAAATCTATAAAAAACATTTCATTTTTTTTTATAAAAAAGGTTTCTTTCTAAGTACGAGAAACTAAATTTAAGAACCACAAAGGAAAAATAATGTAAAGTAACATAGTTATACATCTATTATATAATATAATTTCAAAGAGCGAAAGTGTAAAACTTTGAGCAATGGAACTGGCGATTTGAATCACTTGGAACAAACAAAATGTATAATATATTCATCAACAGTAATCGAACTCGCACCTTATTGTGTCAGAATGTTATGATATATAATTAGTAATCCAATAATACACAACATTTTGTGTATTTTATTGAAAAATACACAAAAACGTTATTAGCATTTCGCTAGTTCTATTTAATCGATTCCTAGATTATTACAATATTTATATTCAAAACTATAGTCGGAGAGACAACTTCGAAATCGACTTAAATATGAAAAAGAAAATAAAACAACGCTTCTGTGCAAAGTTTCAAAGTTAACCACACCAACTATAGTTTAGACGACATAGTGTAACGGAATGTAACGCGAGCGTTTATACATCATTCATTCTAGCAAATTTTAACGGTGTTATTAACGATATAATAACAATACTATAACTAGATGTAAGTTGAAATATCGTTATATTCAGCTTATTAACGAAATAAAAAAAAATAATTGTTTAGATTATACGAATAACAATTACAAGATACAAATGTGAATGATTGACGTAGGATTGATATAGGATGAGTGAATGATTTGCTTCAAAAAATGTAATTTTCAATCCCATACACAAACCACTCACTGGCTCTTAGACTATAACTTTCAGCCAAATTTCAATAACACCGTAAACAAAAATAAATAACGCGTGACGTCACAGTGTACATCAACATTTTGTACAGATAACATATGATCAATTGATCATTACCGATCGTTTGGAAGCTAACTACAGCAACGAGAACTAACCGATAAAGCTCTACGGACGACTGCTAAATATTCTTTTAATAGCACCAAGATACAAAATAGCAAAAATGTCAATAATTAAAGACATTACACATTTAGATAGCTCGCTTAGATTTAATTCATATAGCATTACGTTTAGTTTCTCCAAACACAAAGGCAAGGACATAAACATTGAAATATTGAAAAAAAAAACAAAACAAATATAGATTATTTGTAGTGTCGATATTTTTTAATAACGTGCAGATAAAGAAACAATTTATATGAAAGTGTTAAAATGGCACGAGATGTGAACAAGTAGCAGTCGTCAAGTCTATAATATCGAATGATATACGCTGATATGCAGAAGGACCAACTAAACATTTAATATCAAAATCGTACAAAATCTCTAATAAGAATACTCCCTACAAACATTCCAGAGTCATGGGGACATGAAGAAATAATATATTTTAATTAAAAACTATGAATGATATAATCGAACAAAAAAGTACTAGATACACAATAACATGCAAAAGTTCTCTTAAAACTGTCACCAATTGTGTTTAGGTAATTATTCTAGTTGAAATAAATATACAACAATGTAAATTGAATCTTAAATGCAATGCATAAAGTTGTCTTCACAAAAAAAGCGCGCTCAAATGTTTAAATGGGCGCTCATTCGGCGAGGACATTTTTTGTTGCTGTATGTAGTTTTTTGATCGATGTTTACAATAAACAAACGAGCAAGAGCAATTTAAAGAAAACACTAAAACACTCGACTTCGTCTATTTCAAAGCGAGCAATAATTTTAAAGACAAATTCCAAATAACATGTAACTTTTTCATAACATTTACTTCTTTTTAACCAAACCCCTAATACTGTTTCATATAAAATAGAATCCCAACCAAACTTTTCCCATTTACAAGTGAAACATAAACAAAAAGCTCACGTCGCCATAACTCTAAAACTGTGAACTCAACCAAAAGTTTGGCAAACGTCTGCCAACAACCTGTATCATTGCAGCAGGTTGTCTTGGTTGAAGACATTGTTATTGATATTATTGATTGGAGGGAAGCTGGCAAAGTTATTGTTGAGCTGCCATGTGGGGTTGGGGGGTGTTTGGGTGGTGTTTGGGATGTTTGGGGTGTGTGCCGGGCTCGTGGGGGTCGACTTGAGCTGGTTGATGGTGGGGGGCTGTGGGTTTCGGGGGGAACGTGGGCCAAGGAGGTTGTCTACGTCAATATTGATACGAGAATCGGCCCAGGTGGCTCCGAGCTTGGTTGCCGGTTTCGGTTGCTGGTTCGGTTGCGTGTGTTGGTTCGGTGTGATCGGTTGCAGGAGGTTTATTGGCGTCGGTTGAAGGCCTGTGTTGTTGATGAGATCAATATTAGTGCAACCGTTAGTTAGGATATTATTTTTTATTATTTTACTCTTTAGAATGTATTATAATTACTATTTATTCACAATATAATTAATAAAACGTAAGTCTTGTTGTGTATATATGTGTGTATGTTTGAAGTATATGTGACTTAATAAAATACCATGTAAAGTTAAAAAGAATTTATTCTTAGATCGCCAAATAACGGTGGGCATTACATATAGAATTATAATGACAGTTACTTTAACTTACAAAATATACGATTAGAGCTAAGTGTCACGTGACTAAATGCTTATCTATAGCTAAGTTAGAACCGCATCGAAATCGTCGCAGCAAGTACAAGCAATGTGAGAGAAAACATCGCGTATTAAACAAATTTAATACCATATCTTATCAAAAAAAAAAAAACGTAAATTCCTGAACTAAATAGTCTCTCAGTTTCAAACGAATGTTTAGAGATTCTTTACAGCATCCGTATCGATCTGAGCAAAACCATAGAAAATAGCTAGATATCTTAAATCGATCTTCAAATTTAACCGACTGTCTTAATCTCCCAAGACTTTCTCCAGTAAATTCAGTATCTCCGTCGCATATTGTGCGGGCTCGGACTGAGGCCCGCCGAGCCTGTTCGTCAGTTCGAGGTTGGTGAGAGTGTCCACCAACCACGAGGTCAGCTCCATCATCACGTCATAATACTCTCCCTTCAGCAAAGCCTCGGGCAGTGCGACCGCTATCGACGCGATAATGGATATCATAGACATCTGAATCGATGGATTCGGCGTGAACCGCAAGTAAAGAACCATTTGCAGAATTTCTCGACAGTAAATTGAGCATTTTGGGCAATTTTTGGACGCCAAGATCAAAGTTCCAACGGCTGATAGATATCGCAGTAACAACAAATTATCAATATCTTGCTTCATATTATGATGGCTTAATGTTAACTGCCGATATCCGAAACCACTAATGAGTGGATAGAAGAAGTGGTCCGAGACGGCCGCGAATAAGTTCTTCTTCGCTTTTGAAAACGGATGGGGTCGTTTCGAGTGGAAATATTTAGTCTTTTTTAGCAAACGCCGTCGGAGAATCTCCTCGCGGGATAGCTCCTTAACAATCGGTTCAGACTTTTTGCTAGGTTTAGGAATTATTTCCTCAACTTCTGGCTTCATATCTGCGATTCTCTCGACTGCTTCCGTGAAAACATCGAGCATGAATATTTTCGTCGCAATCGAGTACCGACCGACGTCTGCGTGTATTTCTTTGCACAAATATTCCGCCGATACTTTGGGATGAATGCAAACTATTGCGACAGACGTGTTAAATTTGATGCTATTGAAATTATCTACATGAAACTTCTCGTCCATATGCACGAAAACTTCTAATAGTTCGATGGCCAGCTTTGCGTCTTCATTTTTCAATTGTTTGTTCACCAAGTCCTCCGCGGCCAATAGAGCCATTTCGAAAGAGTCGAAATCTTTCGCTTCATTAATAACTTCTAAGAGATCTCGTAAATATTTAGGTTTTTTCTTGGTCGCGACCGGAACGTCGTTGGTCATGTCGTAGGGCTGCAGGTCGTCGTCAGAATCTAAGTCCTCTTCCTTTTTCCCGCCCTTTCCCAACGCGTCTAGTTTGGCAGATATTATAGTTTTAACTATTTCTTTAGTTTGCTCCGGACCTTTGACCGCACACGTCATTATCGTATTTAGTACGGGTTTTTCAACGTGGCCGCTGTGAATTTTCTCTGCAATTTCATCCAAAGTGGACTTGAGATCTATTTGCCTAACATCTCCATTTGTTTGCTTATCTTTCTCGTCTAAAAGACATTTGCGCGTGACAGCTTTCAAAGTATTATAAATATCCAAACACAGCTGACCTAATTCTTCAAAATCAAAATTCAAGCATTCCACCGCCTTTTTGTCGGAATCGTCGACTTCTATCAGCATTTTGAACAATATCTCGATGGTGGCCATGCCCACACATCTAAACTCTTGGGAAATCACATCCAAATGCTTGGACATGCCTTTGAATAGAACCTTTTTCATCTCCGACAAGTCCCACATACTTTTCCGCGTCCGCCAAATGACGATGCGATATTTCACTGCGAGTACTAATAAAATCGATGTGTGCATGTGATGATCGATATTCGCTACGTTATTCAAATGGACATCAGACCAAGTTTTGCACAATTTGTGGATAAGATCGGTTAAAATTTGTACGGAGTTTTTGCTGGTGGAGATATAATATATAAGGTTTTCTTCTATCGTCGTATCTCTGAAGTCTTTTGGATGGACGTAGAAAGGTATTCGGAAAGTTAGTATGTCGTGCCAGTCTTTATTCGTGTCTATATTGTTACCTAGAACGTGCTTTATGGCTTGGTCTTTGATTTTGTAGTTTATAGGACTCCTTTTGAGGAGGAAGAGAGCAAATTTATCGATAGCTTGACGATTTAATCGATTCAGTAACGTCTGAATCAATTTTCGTCGAACAAATCGACATTGATCCGTGTTTTCGTTGTCTGTCCACGCGACTAAAACATCGATAAATTTATAAATCCCTTGAGTGTTGCTCAAACTGTAGTTTGTTATGAATTTCGACGTTAAATGTGATAGATAGTTCAAATCGTATTGCATCCCGATATGGAAGCTGCTTTCGGACATAAAATCGATACATCGTATTATATGGAATATGAGTAGATACGAGTAGTTTTCGTGTGAGAACTCTTTGGGTGTTTTAGTTTGTAGACTGTTGGCGACTCTCTCTGGGACGGTCGCGAGGAGCTGGACATAGCTCTCCCACTCATTCTGAAGAACATATCTCTTATTATCATCCACTAGCACACTACTACAATCTATTATCGACGCTAGAATCGCATCACTTTTGGCATACTTCAAAGTAACATAAGCCAACGCTTCCAAAACTATACTATTTCGGTCACCTTTGAGAAATCCGCATAGATTAGTTAAAACCTCATGACTAATGTCAAAACCTTCTTCAATTGTGAACAAACCATACACCTCTTCTTTGAAGGAGGGCCACTGCGGCAGCAGCACCCTCACCACTGTTCCTAATAACTGCGAATACAGATCAATAATATTACTTTTGAATATTTTCCCGTCCATTTTGGTCAATTTCTGTACAGTAATTGGTCCGGGGAGGTATTTTCTGACATTATCGATCGTATTGAGTACATTCAACACGTCGGCTTGACTCTTAACACGTTGGATGGCTCGTACATTTTCTATGAAACTTTTGATTGCTTCGGTAAGTAGATGTTGTGTAGCTGTTAGCTCCGGCGTATCTCCTGAAAATATAAAACACCTGAATGTGCCCAAAGGAAACGATTCAACAACAACCAAGTGTAACTACAGCTAGCGTCCATCGTAAGTCACATATACTTATGAGGCCTTATTGATAAATGTTGTAAATTGTTTTAGGATACAATGATGGTATAAGTCTCAAATTCGATTATTTGTTGACGATTGATTGTGAATAATCATATTGGTTTATCGATTATGTAACTAACATTTATTAATAAGGTCTTTGGTGTGTATGTAAGTTTGTGTAAGGTACTTTTTCGTATGAGTGGTTGCTTAAAAACTAAATATTATTGTAAGTTGACAGTAAATGATTTTGCTTCTATCATCAGTAAATTTTTCACTTTTAAAAAGATAAATATGAATATTTTATCCATAACAAATATTTTAGTATATGATAGATTTTTTTTCTTCCAGTTTTACTATCTACTTCTACTTTTTTTTACAATATAAATTATAAATATAACACATTGAAACCTTATTTTGGGAAAATAATGTCTCACTGTATTACATTTCTAATTCCTCCTATATTTTAATTAGTATATGATATTTTAGGAAAATAACTGCAAAGATACACTTTTTAGGTTATCGTTATTATTATATACTAGCGACTCTAGCGTCCCTAGGTACGTTTTAATTTTTTTTTGTATGGAACCCTAATTCTTTTTCTAAAATAAAAGTAGCCAAGTTAGTCCCTATAACATCAGATTTTCCAGTGAAAGTCCCGTCAAAATCAGTCCAGCCGTTTCAGAGATTATCCAGAACAAACCGACAGACAGGCAAAAATTTTAAAATTTCATACACATTTAGTAAAACGCTGTTATTTTAACTTTATAAACAGACACTTCAATTTTATTTATATGTATAGATTGTAAATTTCTTTAAAATTCACAGCAAAATTAAAAAAAAATCACAAATTTATCGTTTTTAAAGAGAGTCTCAAATGAGTCGCCTTGTACTAACTCAAATAAAGTCTAAAAAAGCGAATCTATGTCACTAATCCATACTATAATATTATAATATTCAAAAGTACCTCTGTCTGTTACCTTTTAACACTTAATCCGCTGAACTGATTTAGATGAAATTTTGTATGGAGTTAGTTTAAGACCCTAGGAAGAATGTAGGATAGATTTTATCACGAAAATCATCTCTTAAGCGGGTAGAAAGTGGGGAATCAATCTTTTCTCAAGTAAGGGATATAAATCTATTCCATACTAAGCGTCAAAAGTCAAAACGTACCCAGGGACGAACCCGAGCGAAGCAAGGGCGAGTCGCTAGTTATACAAAAACTATGTGAACAAAACCGCGAGGAAACGCTAGTTTATAATATCACATAACATCATAATGTAAATATATGTACTAACCTGTAGTGATAGGCTGCAGGGTGGTGGAGGCGAACTGTCCGGAAAGGGAGTCCAGGTCAAAGCCCAGCGGGTCCGGGTTGCTGTGGGGGTTCGCTGGTGGAGTCAGCTCTGACAGCAGGTCCAGGTTCGAGGTCGGCGCTGGAAATGTTTTAATTTATATTTTAATGTTTGGATGTTTTTAATAGAATTAAGTCGGTTTAGATTACAATTTCAAATTATTTCTTAATACAAAAATAAGTTTTGTAGTACTAAAAATTAGTCTTGTCTGGAAAGCGGGATGGTCTTACTATTAGCCATTGAAAAATTTCACTGTTCACCTCCAAGTTTCTGATGAATCAGATCAGTTAACTTGATACCAGTTATTTCAATATCATCAGAATTTCACATAGAAAATCTCAAATAAATAATATAGTTAGAACTATGTACATATGTAAATTAGATTTTTTTAAGTAGAATTATAGTTTGCGTCATTATGCATCCATAATGATGATTCATGAAAAATAAAGCGCTAAATTAGTATTTAAATTAGAATACGAATGTCATACTAAACATACATTTGAATTATATTTTTATAATGTATAAAATAAATAATATTTAAAGAAAATAATGAACGATTTACAAATGAAACTAATAAAACGTGTTATAGAACACCTGTTTTTAATATTAATTATGTGTATGCAGGCATAAATTAAATCCTAGCGAATTTATTTAGCAAAAAGCGATAATGTTTCTTTATATTATTTATATTATTAATTATACGCATATACGCTATTTAATATATATCATATATTTGTAAAGCTTCTGTTACGATTGTTTACTATCCCAAATAAATAAAAAAAATGTATTCATATATGTACTCGTGTGCGCATGCGTGCGCGCACGCGTGCGAGTGTGTTTGTATGCGTACGTGTATTTTTTTGTAATTTGTACGTGTGTGTATGTACTCACCGGGCGCGGGGGCGGGCGCGGGCGCGAGGGCGGGCGCGTTGTTGTTGTTGAAGGCGCTGGTGAAGTCGGCGAAGGCCGGGGCGGGCGCGGCGCTGAAGGCGCGCGTGAAGTCGCTGAAGTCGCCGTCCGCCGCGCCGCCGCCGCCGCCGCCGGCTGGCTCTTCAGCGCTGGAACATCATATACATGGTGTTGTTTTAGACTTTACCTTAAATGTAAGCTGCGAAGGATGTGAAATATAAAACTCGACAATAAACAGTCTATTCTAAAGTTGTTAATATATATTACAAAAAAACAAAGACTTAAATAGAATTATCTTTTCGTATTATTTGGCGGTTTTATTTTATTTGTTTTATTTGAGAGGTTTCTCTGGTAAACTACATAGAGCCTGAATTACCGTGGATCAAAGTCGTCTTCCACCAGACTACCCACAGTAGCGCTATTAGTGGGCGATGGCGCGGGGCACGTCTTGAACAGGTCGTCCAGTAATTCCTGGGAGTTGGTTGTACTCGAAGCTACACCAGGTCCCAGACCCGACGCTGGGGATAGACCTGGGGCCAGACCGGCCGCTGGGGCTAGACCTGAGGCTGGTGTGGTGGTTGTTTTACCGTACGTTGCTGCTGCACCTGCGGATTGTTTTAAATGTAATGTTAGTTATTTTAGACAAATTTTCGTATACGTGATGAGTGTGTTCTTATAAATTAATTGATGTGTCAATTCACGGGACAGATAGGAACTTCCGCTGTCCGCCCTCGCCTCATACAAATCGTCTTGAGTACCAGGGCAGCATATACATCCAACAACTTATTGCATACATGTTGAAGTTCACAAAGAGAATCCTGCACAGAGTGCACACGGATCTCCTACTGCGTGCACTCCTCAACATATGACCGCCTAGTACCTTTGTCACGAATACTAAGTCTCAAGGAGTGCTCATTATATATTATGCCTACGACCTCCCTAACACTTGTTTGCCTGGTACTCGTGATGACGTCACACGGGACGCTCCTAGTAAAAAAATAAAGCATAACCATTTTCATTACGTGACGATTTCTAACTGTAAACTCCTACTCACAGTCGCGTTATGGAACTTCGTTCCAATAATACTAGCAACGAGTGAACGAGTTAAAAGTGAAATGCCAGTCACCGAGGTCGATCTTCTTGCTGGGCGTGGCGGGCGCGGGCCTGGCGGGCGCGGGCCTGGCGGGCGCGGGCCCGGCGGGGCTGCGCAGGCGCAGGCTGAGCGCGCGCGGCGGCGGGCTCTCCGCGATCACCTCCGCGTCGTGGTACACGTTCTCTCTGCGATGGGGTTATGTTACATTATATGTATGTATACAATGAACAAAAATAATAAATCCATATCCATACTAATATTATAAATGTAAGTGTTTGTGTTTGTTTGTTCTTGTTTCACGTCGAAACAGATTGACGTATTGGCATGATTTTTTGTATGGAGATAGTTGGAGGGCTGGAGAGTAACATAGACTACTTTTTACCACGGGAGATTATATAATTCCCACGGGAACACTCGTTATAATACAAACTTACAACAATTCATCATATCTATCATTGTATATACATATATAATATAATATACTCTATTTATTCCATACCAATTGTTAAAATGTACCCAGAGACGTAGCCGAGCGAAGCGAGGGCGAGTCGCTAGTAAATCTAACAAATCGAAAATCATAAAAATGAATCCAGCCGTTCTTGAGTTATAAAGATTGTAATTAATGTGACTTTGTTTTATATAAATGTGACTGTAACTGTGTATATAAGAAATAAAAATAAATAAGCTTTTATATCTCGCAACTTAAATAATAAAGTTTTTCTATGTAAATATTTAAATATTTGTAAAGAGTATCTATACATATAATAAAATACTGAGTCAAATCTGTACATTAAATATTCTTTTGAAAAACTTATTGAAATAATCAATATAATCGATACAAAGGTGGAATCTGTAGTTTTTAGAATTTTTGTCTATCTGTCTGGGAACGCATCAAATCAATTTTAGCCATGTACTGCCAATACTTTTCGAATTAAATTATTATCACATCTATATATTTACAATTTCACACTACACATTTCACAATATATATTTACCACGTGAATAGACAAACACGGCGAAATTATAAGAGTTTTGTTTGAGCCTTTAAGCTTCAGCATCTTAAATAGAAAATCCTTAGCTAAAACTGTACTAACTTGTTAGGTTTCCTGTGCCCGTACTCTCCGTCAGAGTCCTCCCTCTCGTAGTCGTCCTCGTCATTCCTGTCCTTGTTGTCATCTGGGCAATAAATAATTAATTTTAGTTTTAGAAAACTACAAAATGACGCATATGTCCCGCTGTAATATATTGAATAATTCTATACAACATTATAAGTATATAACTCAAGGATTTGTTAAGTTTTCAAGGGTGATTTTTTTTTGAAATGTCATATTCAACCGTGACAGTAAGAATATAATTACCCTGAGTTAGTAAGTTAGTTTTAATCGTGACTCACCCCACGTGGTGCCGCGGTCGCTGTACTCGCCCCAGCCCCCGCCGCCGCCGCCGCCACTCCTTGCGCCCATCACTATCGCTTCCGAAGACATGCCTGAGGAGATAAATACACACTTTAAGGACTCTGCCCACTACACTGTCTCATACCATGGCCGTGCTAGGACCGTGTTAGGAAAAAATATATTCTTTGTATTGAAAAGTATGAGATTCTGCCCACTAGACCGTTCAGTCACCGACCGGCACCGTCGCGGGCGCCGCAATGGTGCGCGTACGCAGCGCTACAACCGTTATGTACGGGTTTGGTACGCTGTTGATACGGTCTAGTGGGCATAGTAGTCCGTGCCTGATACGTTCATAGCACAGTCATGGTATGGACGGTGTAGTGGACCAGACACATTCAAACCCGCTTTAAAATTAACTAGCGACTCACTCTCGCATCGCTTCGGGTTCAAAAACAAATCTATCCCACGAGAACCGTACATTTTTTCGGGATGATATATAGCCTATAGCCTTCTTCAATAAACGGGCTATCTAATGCAAAAAGAATTTTTTAAATCGGACTAGTAGTTTTTGAGATTAGCGCGTTCAAACAAACAAATAATCAAACTCTGCCTCTTCATAATATTATGATAGAATATCGTACTTGGGAATTAAAGTTCTATTTAACGTTTATATGATATTTTTAGAATGTAATTTACCCATCGATCAAAAAAGTACTAGATAAACAATCCCATACAAAAAATCTCTAAAAACTGTCACCGATTGTGTTTAGGTAATTGTTCTAGTTGAAATAAATATACAACAATGTAAATTCAACCTTCAATGAAATACTTAAAGTTGTTATCACAAAAAAAAATTAAATAAAACCGCCCGCAAATGTTCAAATGAGCGCTCATTCGATGAGGACATTTTTTGACACTGATTGTGTATCTAGTACCTTTTGATCGATTACTTTACCTCTTTAAAAAAAATCATAAAAATCAATTGTGAATCATTAGCGCCTAGCAGCCCTATTCCTTTTCCTTCGTCAGCACTTTTGATGGTTCATAATTATTAAATATTAATTATCGCTCAGTTTGTTTCCAACAACCGCGCGTGACACTTGCCCAAATAAAATCGGGTCCAAAATTTTAAATAAAAATGTTTTTTACGTAATTCCACGTTATTTTCTTTTTATTTAAAACCATTTGGTGAAAAGTGCTATAATAGTATACATAAAACAAATCAAGCACCGTTTAATGTAATCCCTCTATTTATAAAGTCCACCAAAAATACTTCAATTACCATATTTGTGCATTAATGATGGTTTGGAATGGTTTCTTGCTGAACCAAATAAATCCTAATTTAAAGACATAATGTTATTTATAGCTGAAGCCTACCAATATATTTGTCCTTGTTCTTCTTCGCCTTCTTCCTTTCCTCCCTCAACTTCTCATCGTCCTGGATAAAGTCGATTAGCTCGCGGACTTTGTGCCTTACATTGATACCCTGGAAAATTTGAACAACTTGCTAAATCAAAATATACAATAGTACTTAAAACTTATATATAATATTTGATATCTATACATATAATAAAATTGTAACTAATTCGAATCTGTACATTAAATATTTTTGGAAAATCTAATTGAAATAGACATTATTATCAATACAGGGGTCGAATCTATAGTTTTTAGAATTTTTGTCTGTCTGTCTGTTACCGCATCAAGAGGAAACCACTGGACAGATTTTGATAAAATTTAGTATGATGATAGCTGGTTATCCGGGTCAACATATAGGATACTTTTTACCGCGGGAAAATATCTCATTTCTGAGAAAAAATACAAAAACTGCATTGTAAGAGTATACTTAATATGTAAAACCTAAGGATTTGGTTTTTCATCATCTGAACGCGGGCGGAGCCGCGGGCAATGCTAGTTTTAAATAAAACTATTTTTTTCAGATCTTTTTGCAATTTTATTTTGATTTTATGTTCCCCACGTATTGAACGCAGTCAAAGGGACATACAAAAAGTTTTTCACAAGTTAAAGTTACAGTTATTACAGACAAATTAACTAAAAAACGATATTTTTATGTGCGAATCATTTCCAACATGATTACTACTTGTCTTACGATGAAGGAAACATCGTGAGGAAACTTGCATGTCTGAGAGAACCTAATAAGTTTTCGTAAGACATGCTCAATCCGGCAACTCACACTTGGCCAGCGTGGTGGACTATGGCATGATCCCGCTCGTATTAAAGAGAGGACCGTGCCCAGCAGTGGGACGTTAAAAGGGCATAATAATACTATACTAGTACACATCTGGCAAATACCAGTTCACAAGAGACACCCAGTAAAATGCTTGTGACATAATATGGATATTGGACAGATTGACGTGAAGAAGTTATAAGGGTTGCATTTATGGCTTTTGGCTACGAAATCCTACAAATAAATGCTTCTGGTTAGGGTTGTACAAAGTACACATAACAGAACTAACCTGATCCTTGCCCACGTCGTCCACAAAGGTGTAGTTCTCCAAGGAGCGCAGATCGTATATGTGCTCGCGAGCTGACGTCACAACCCGCTCTGACCCATTGCGCACCAAGTAGCTCAGGAGGAGTAGACACTGAAAATCCCATAATATATATATATATATATATATATATATATATATATATATATATATATATATATATATATATATATATATATATATATATATATATATATATATATATATATATATATATATATATATATATATATATATAATCCCATAAATATTATAAATGTGAAGGTTTGGATGGATGTTTGTTACTCAATCACGCCAGAACGGATCTGGAATAGCACATAGGTTACTTTTTATCTCGGAAAAAAGTTTGGTTCCCGTGGGATAGATTTGTTTTTGTTGTTCACAGAGTAAGTTCGCAATTGCAATGCTTAACGAGAATAAATCGTAGTTAAAAGCGGTTTTGGTGACGCCTTTTGCTGTAATTTAATTTCAAATCCTTTCAAGTGAACGAAAATCTCCTTCGATTGTTTTAAGTTACATTATATATTTTTTTATATTAATAATTATAAGATAGCATACATTACAGCCGTTTTCACAAAATTAAGTTCATCGCTTATTAACAAAAAAAAGTTTAAACTTTAGGAAGAATTGGCAATAAAAAGGTTATTGCATTGATTCTCTGTTGATTATAGAAGTAAGAAAGGCTATTACTGAATATTAATGTTTGCACATTGTGTGTTAATTTATGAAGGAAGTGCACCTTGTAGACGATGACTGTCCGTATGTCATACTCCAAGTTGAGCATTAAAACTAGCTAAGCAAACTTTGAAACGTATGCTTTAATCACTTTAATAATATAAAAGATAAAAAAATAATTTAAGAAAAAAACACTCTGACTGCAATATTAATCACTATTATGCTATTTATATTTTTGTAGTCACAGATAACTAATCTACTAGAACTACTCATAAAAGGAGAAAGAAAGAGAAAAACAACAAGATAGAAAGAGATAAAAAAAGATTTATCCAACCTTATATGTGCGTCTCCAATGTGATCTGTTGTCATGTAGCATTCTCCTCCACAGCATGGACATGACTTCTGGGAAGTGCTCGTATGTGAAGGTGGCGAGTGCCAGCTCTTGCATCTGCTGGCCGGTGGGGCCCCACGCTTCGTCAGAGGTGGCCTCGCGCACCTTGCCTTCCACCTCTGTGTAGTTCATTACTACATTGGTTCTGGAATTAAAGAAATTAGAAATATTTTAATTTACATGTATACATACTTTGCCAGTGAAAGTTTAATAAGCTGTTCTACAGACAGAAAAAGACGTCAAAAAAGGCCAAAAATGTTTTAAAACTGTTTCGGTTTTGATATCGCCATATATTAATTTGTAGCTTTAATTTTATTTAGTTTACATAATTAGTTTATTTGAGAACATTTGCTTATCACGATCTTAGAATTACTTAAAGATATTTGATATATATATATATATATATATATATATATATATATATATATATATATATATATATATATATATAATTCAGTCAAACCGGAGAAGAATTACGAACAGACACACACCAGATTGCTATCTATATACAAAATATGTAAACACACTTCATTGTAACGGCTGATTGGCTTTTATGGCAGTTTCTCTATAGATAGAGATAAGTAAGAATGATTTGAATAGATCCAAGGACTTGTGTTAGTCTGTCGAATTTTCATCATCAATTTTGTACGACAAAGTCAATATGAAAAACTCGTACTGCATTTATAACAAAAATAATTATTATTCAAAGGACGTCGCAGAATACATAATTAATACCAAGATTAGTAAATAAATAGGTAAGTCCGTTTGGAACGTTTTAATATTTTGTGCTACGAATTACGCATGTACATTTATATATTTATAAAATACTAGCATTGCCCGCGACTCCGCCCGCGTTCAAATGAGAAAAACCTAATTCTTAGGTTTTACATATTAATATACTCTTACATTGTAGTTTTTGTTTTTTTTTTCAGAAATGAGATATTTTCCCGCGGTAAAAAGTATTCTATATGTTGAGCCAGATAACCAGCTGTCATCATACCAAATTTCATCAAAATCCCTCCAGTGGTTTTTCCGTGATGCGGTAACAGACAGACAGACAGACAGACAGACAGAAAGACAAACAGACAGACAAAAATTCTAAAAACTATAGATTCGGCCTCTGTATCGATAATAAAGTCTATTTCAATAAAATTTTCCAAAAAATATTCAATGTACAGAATCTATATATATATATATATATATATATATATATATAGATATATATATATATATATATATATATAATGTATAGATAAAATGAAACGAATCTACGTGTTTATTTGCATCGTTTCTAATTCACGAGTGATTAAAGTGACTTTTTTATTTCAGAACTTGTTAAAAAAGTTGTTGTCCTGTTGATAAAAAATCTTTATGGGAGTGTCCGACCGAAAGAAAAAAGAAGGGAAGAAAACATCATGCGTACTTCTCTCAAACAGTACATGATATATCTATTTAAATCTATATATATAAATGTATGTTTGTATGTTTGACCTCTACGCGTTCTTAAACCATTGATCTGATTGTGATGAAACCCTGGTGGATTATTCTGTATACACCTGGGAAGATTCTTGACGCAAAAAAAAAACTTTGGACTTTGTCGTTCTCAGGGCGAGAGAAGCAAGTGTAAATGGAGAAGTTTCCTGATGTTGGTAATATAATATTTAATATAATTATTTCGTTAAACGCGTAGAGCTGAAGATCGAGCTCAGTAGAGACCGCCATAGGAGAGGCCTATCCAGTAGTAGTGGACGAAAAGAGGCTGAATATGATGATGATGAAATATAATAAAGATCAAAACTAATAAATCAGTGTAAACATTTTTGAAATCTATCAATAAATTACTGCGAAATTAATTTAAATGTCGTTCGTTCAGGTCGTGTGACGTCACAGAATTATTCTTACAAGCGAAACTTTAAAGTTTCCTAACTTTTTCATTTGTTGAGATATTTTAATAATTCATTCATATTTGTTATATTTTGCTTAAATTTTATAATTAATACAATACAAAAAATAACTGATTGGTAGTTTTCATTTACTATAGATAGGTACGCAATCAGATATTTTCGAAGTCGGTGTGCTTTGTGTATCGATTGGCACCGACAAAAAAACATAAAAAAAATACAGCCGAATTTAGAACCTCCTCCTCTTTGAAGAAGTCGGTATAAAAATGAAAACTTCTCCATTTATAGTCTCTCATAAAAACCAAACGCACTCACCAAAACATAATTATTATATGTATTAAAAAGCTATTACATAAGATAAGTATCTTCGAGATTATTATTAATACTTTAGATTTTTTCGAAATGGTATTTCAGTTACGTAGGTACTTGGTATGGAGCAAGTTACGGTCTCAGGAGAAAGGCTTTAATAGTTTGTGTTATGTGACGTAAGGGTCGCCAAATACGTATAGGTATGTAGTTGCGAATGATTACACGAAGAAAAATTTTACTTTCCATTTAGTCGCACTTCTTGTGATAATAAAATAAAAACGTAATGAGGTCGTAGTTGTAAAACTGAATGATTAAATATTTTTTTATAGGTGCACATATTTATAGTATCTCAGCGATATACCTGCTAAAACAGGAAATATTTACTTATTTGTTTCTGTAAAGTCGATAACTTTTAAAACTACTTAACCGATTTTTACAATACTTTCACTAAAAAGATAGCCACGTTAACCCAGAGTGCTATAAATGTACATTTTTATAGTGTGTTATAAAATACTTTTTTTTTATTTGTTTACATAAACATATACCATGGCCTGATTCCCCTCGAAATATTCAATGAATGTTAAAAAGCCAACGAGGGACGTACTGGTATATTTGGAGTGGTAATATCTATACTATAATAAAACAGTAGAGGTCGAATGTCTGTACATAGCAAAAAAATGCTAAAAACCGAGTCAGGGGGACGTAAGAAGACAAATAGAACAAATCCAGATTTTTTTCAATTTTTTTGTTTCTCTGTCTGTTTGTACGGGCTAATCTCCGAATCTATTGGACCGATTTAAATGAAATTTTGCATGGTGGTACCTTATATCCCCGGGCAACATCTTAGATACTTTTCATCCCGGAAAATTAAATAGTTCCCGTGGGATAGTTAAAAAAACATAGTAACTTATACAGCTTAGTACACAACAACTTTGCACCTAATTTAGTAAAATTTAACATTCGGATACCTTATATTGCCGGTCAAACAACAGGTTACTTTTCATGCGGGAAAAATGAACGGTTCCCGTGGGAACTAATAGATCTCTATTAGTGTTATATATTTGTTTGATAGAGACCTACTATACATACATACATATAATACGACCTTACATATTGTGTAGTATCATCATGACTTCAATATTGAATTCATTATGTCAACGTGACGCTGCACTGCGCACTAATTTTAAAAATTCGGTTGTAAACACAAAAAAAAACCTTATTTACTTAAGAGTTTGGGAGTTTATTCGCACTATTATTATTTTTACGAAAGTAGGTAATAAAAAAAATGTAAATAATCTAACATACATACAGACAAATGTAAAGAAAAAAATCTATCTGTATATTTTTAAAAAAACAGTACAGTACATATTTCCAACTTTCCAAATCACTCCAACAAAAAACATGCCAACATGATAAAGTAAAATATGATCAGTTTAAAGTTTACCTGAATTATAACAAAACAACTGATAAACCGCATGAGAAAATCCATTGCACGTTAGTGCTAACCTAATTTTTAACCCCTGACGCAAAAAGAGGGGTGTTATAAGTTTGACGTGGATGTCTGTCTG